>JAPTYQ010000024.1:10571588-10590680 GCA_029814465.1 Ostorhinchus cyanosoma | reverse complement strand
GAGAGAGTGAGTCCATGACGTGTGCATGCACTTATTTGTCTGTGTGGTTTGCAGGGTTCTGCACAGCATGCATGATTTCCTTTAATCTGCGTGTACAGTTCATGGTTTACAGGACCAGTGGCTTTCATTTATGACGTCAACAGTGAAACAACCACAAATGTGATGGATCTGACAAATCAGGCGTGTTTGATTCATGACCACCCCCCCACAAAAACGCACACACAGACATACACACTTATACAACATCCAGCATGCAGGTTACACTTTTGCACAATAACACACCCACGCATGACAGTGTCCTCTAATGAAGTTTCCAAGGGACATTTTCCAGTCATAACTGCATTACCGAACAAAGCAATTTGCATTCAACTGTGGAGAGGATATACTATATATGACATCTCAGTCAAATGTGAAAGGAGACATTTAAATGAGTAACAAACTGTCACTATTTGCAGTGTTTACAGTTCAAGCAGTCTTGTGCCAATCAGCATTTTTCTGCACCACACATCAGCTAATCCAGATTTGTTTATAAGTAATGAGATTCCACTTTATTTTGCTTTTTCAAAATAAGATTACCCATCTTTGAGTGGAGATTTGGCATTCGTTTTTACCTGCTCTTCATGTTCAAATACATTAACGTGCCTTTTGGAATATAATAACTCAGTGTGAACCTCCGGACACCGGTGTGTTTTCTGTGATAATTGCCCAGTAAGCACAAATACAGGCGTACGTATCCTGTGTAAGCTACATGCAAAATCACAAACCACTTCAGCTTAATGTATTCTTACTCTGCCTCCTCCACAGATGACGGAGCAGAGGAAGAACAAGCAGAGGCTCGGGTTCCTGGGCCCTCCTCAGCCCAATCATCACATCACAACTCACTGAGGTGCTCAAGGCCCAAACGGGGAACAAGATCTGGTGTCCTGGCTGCAGCCTCACATGACTAAAAACTCAGCCTCAAGAACAATACACTTACTCAGGTGTACAACTGCTAATGTCCAATTATATGAGGCCAAGAAGTGTTGACACCTATTTTCGTACCTTTTATTTGACACAAACACTGCCTTCTGGGATATGAATTGTGTCGTATGTGCTCTCAGCTGTTAGAAGCACCCTTTGCAGGCCATCTGTCCATGTTCTCATTGACTGAAGAACTGTGTGTGAATGATTTGCCAGGCCTGGCACACATCTGCCAATGTGGTGTTAGTGGGCCGGACAGATTGAAATTTGTGTTTTGTAAATGTTAAGGTTAGTGCTAATGTGCTGTCTAGTCTGTGGACGGATGTGTTGACTGGCTCAGTGCTGATGTGCTGACTAGCTCAGAAAGTGGATCAGGTCAGAGCTTGGCTGTCGACTGAGAAGCTGTGGTTTCTTCTGTAGCCAGTTGGCCCACTGTGGTACAGGAGTGTGCACTAAAATCAAGTATTCTCCCCCTCCTCTGTTTGTATTTATATGGGAATATGTAGTTCATAACTGGAGTATTGTTTTGCATTTTGGAAAGGGAATAATGCTGCCTTATTCATTAACTTTTCTAAACAGTACATCTCAATTGCTGAAAGTGCACTTTTAAAAAAAGGGGAAAAAAGTTATGCCTGTAACTGGAGTCGTAGGTTAACTTGGGGTATTATTTTTGCATGCTATGTTTTGTTTGAAAATGCAGTCACTGCACCATTTCAGTTGCCTTTTTACAGATTTCTACAGAGTATATTAATGTGAATAAATAATGACTAATTATGCAGAACATACTGGAAAGGTCTTTTATGACTAAATCTTTTATTGGTACATAATTAATTGCTTAACTACGTATAATGGTATTCTTTCTGTTATTTGCCTCAATATGAATATCTTAATACTGTAATAATTACTGTATGGGCACATATAATTTTCATGTTCTAGTGTTTTATTTTTCATGTACATCCGTCTCACGTGCTTCTCTTACACTGTAAGACCAACTGGTAAATCTCAACTTTTGTTTTAAATTGCACAATTGAATGGGGAAGTATGAGTCCGAGCCCCTGATGGGAACTGTCCTTTGGCATTTTCTAGTAAAACAAAGTCTATAGAAAGAGTATTTTATGTGGTCAGCTGTAATAAATTTTTAACAATATTCAGTGTTGTGCAACAGATTTCTTGTAGAGTTTGTCTCACTTGTTGATGAATGAGAGTCACCCTGACCCCCTGGACGCCCACACACTCAGTATTTACTCACACTTGTCTGTGACAGGATCACGGAAACTAGGAACAGACCTCTTGTGCCTCAGTATCTTCACCATTAGTAATCATCTACTATCTGTACTATCAGTCATCTCTAATAAGAATAAGGTTCATGGGCACATTTCACATGCCGTCACTGAGCTCATTGCATTTCATCACATCAAGTTAACAGCTGATATGATCAACAAAACTATGTACCAGTGTCTAGTATTTACAAAAGTAAAAGGTGGCGACAGTAGACTTGTCTAAGTATTAGTCTGGACTGTGTCTTGTGTACAAGTACCTTTGGCCAAAGCTTAAAAAAAAAGCATTGAAGCATTGCTTATACTGAATATCTATCCTTGCTGTTGATTATTCAGCACTCAGAAGTTGTTGAAATACTTTATTCCAAGTGTCAGTTTGGTTGATTTTTCTGTATGTTTGTCCTTATGTAATATATTTGAGAAGATAAACGAATCACAGAAAAACCTCGAATGGTCTATCCAGCGCTGTCATTTACCCTCCACAGAGAAGCCCATCCTTCTTGGCTTCAGTCTGCTGTTTACGCTGGCAGGCCTGCATTTGCTCCTGCTGCCTGTGACAGCCATTAAAATTAGCTCACGCAGTGCCATAATGGTGAGCAGCTGTCACTGCGTAGACAAGAAGGGTAAAGTGCAGCATTACTGGAATGTATTGGACTGAGAACGGGAAGGGAGGGGAGAGTATAATACCAGCACCACCATCTCTGTCTGGCAAAGTCGTATTGCCATGGTGTGATGTAAACAAACATCCACTGCTTTGGTCTACAACACTCTCCAAACAGATTATTTTATCAGATGAGTTTTTATTCTGAAGGGAAAATATGTAAGTCAGCAGAAAAACAAAGAAAAACTTGGAATTGATTCTCTTATATTTATGTAAATGATCTGTTTAATTAATCATCACATATAAAAGAGCATATAATCCATATATGCACAATTAAGATGGTTTATTAGAATTCATCCTGTTGCTTCCAATTTGCTGTGAAAGTTGTGATTTGTGTCAGTGCTTGTATTGATCTTCTGTCTTGTATCGTCCTCTCTAAAGACCCACAGCAGCGTCACTGACACCACAGTCACATATCATTCAGTGTTTTTGCCTTCAAAGATCAATTGACCGCACAGAAAGTTGCTACCGTGAGGAAAAAAAGAGGGTGGAAGGTCCCCCCCCCCCTTCACTGGCATTTTTATAAATAAACTGCCCCTGTGATGACTGGCATGTGACTTCCTGTATCAGAGTGCGAGACTGAGCCTTTATAGTCACATGACGCATCAACATCATAACTCAGAACAAGTACGTGGAAGTAGTCTGCAAACAGACGGCCAGTGCATGGAGCTGTAGAGCATAGACTGTGAAATGCATCATTAAAACTCCTCACTGACTGAATTTGTGATGATATGTATAGATATAGAGTTTATGTGTTTTAGAAGTCAGCAATGAAGTTCTAAATGTTAAAAATCCTTACACTTAATTACTCATTGTACTCACTTTTGTCACATAAATTATCCATAATAATCTTTATATATTTACAAATGGCTGAAACAAAGATAACTATTTCATTTTCTCATGTCAGATTTTGGTTTTACTTTAAAAACCAAATAGTTGCTGGAAATAGTGCTCTAATAAACCAACCAGTTTTTGATGATGTGCTAGATCTGTTGATGTTAAGGTACGCTGCACCTATTTCACATATGGCTTAGAGATTGTCAAGTAAGATTCGTTCTGTTTCTGTTCTACTCTCTATCTCTTTTACATAAAATGCACTAATACAAAAACAAAGTCCACCCTTATGACAAATGACTGACAGTTGAAGTCTGAAGTTGCTCTTTTTCTGTGTATGCGTGGTGGCAAAGCAGGAATAAAAAAGAAGCTGTATTTTAAATGACACAAACATTTGTATTTGTAACCACAAACAGTTTGACAGTCTTAAAAGCCTTCCTGAAAACGCCTGCAGTCAATCACCACTTTTTTTCATGATTGACAAAATAGATGTAACACTGCACACTAATTACACTCTCCCTGTGGGTACACGCTGTATCCAGTTAGCCTCTGAAACTCCCTCATATTTGCCATTCCCTGCACAGCATGTACACACTGTAGATGAACACCGATAACACCTGAGATTGAGACAGCTACAGTGCAGCCAAAGCTCCAATAAAGCAAAGCAAATGAAGCTCATTTTGAAATACAAACCCTTAAAAATATTGTGATTGTCTTTTTTTTTGTGTAATGTTTCTTGGTGGAAAAACCTACAACAACACTGTAAACAAAGTGAGTTGAATTGTATTGTGTAGCACAGTCCAGCTGCCTGTCAGAGTCCCCCTTTCCTCACCCCGGCCCTCACCTCCTCCCTTTGTGGCTGCAGTAGTTTGACTCCTACAGGCGGTTTGAGTCATACTGGATAGTGGCCTGGCGTCAACCTTCACAAGCCGCAGCCCCAGCCCGTCTCGTAAACTATAACCTGCCCACGTTGTGCTTTTAGTGCACAACTCTTTGACTGAGTTTATGTCAATCAGATAGAGCCCCATCCAGGATTTCACTCAGAATATTTACAGCCAGGCATTATTTTATACAGAAACTAGTGAAATAAAACACAGTTGATGAGGTAATTCACCTTGTTGAGTGTGTTTTTTTTTTCACTTATGTCAATTGATGCAAAAATGAGACAAAAATTTGCATTAAAGCCAAATGAAATTCTTCGTATTAAAATAACTCAATATAAGATTTTTTTTTTCTCCTTTTAAAAGCAACAGTCAAATAAATTGCTGGCATTTTAGCTGAACATTTAATCTCTTTTACTTTTCTGAAAACATTTTTTTTTTCTCCTCGTTTCCCAAATTTAATTTGTAGCATCTGCAGAAAAGAAGACCAAACAAACAAACAAAAACATGAACCACTGGAGTAAATGATCATTATCATTACATCTTAGTCATTCCAACAGTTAATAAATCCATACAAATGAAGGTTTTTTTTGTTTTTTTTTTTGTCTGAGCACTGTTTTGTTTGAACGTCTTAACTTCTAATTTGGCTGGTTTTCATTCGTTTATGCTGGTTGCTATTTTGACTGTCAGAAAAGTTAAAAACACTCAAAATTTCATATTTTCCAAACACAAATGTTCCCAAAAAAAAAAAGGGAAAAATAGATCAGCTGCTTATTTCTTTTCTTCTTTTCTATTTAACTAGAAATACAAAGTTACATGTATAGCATAGAAAATCTGTGCAAAAAGCTATCATAGTTCAGCTACCACAAAAGGTGAATAAGAACATACATGGAAGAAAACACACAAGGCCAAAGTGGCAAATGTTCCTGTCCTGAAGAGAGAAATCACACAAGTAGCAAAAAGTCTCTCCCTCTCTCCTGATCAGCCCAATCATCATCACGTTACACCTTCTGCCAGGAGGGAGAGCCAATCTGAAGGCCTGCAAAGAAGACCTGGTAACGATGCTTCCACATGATAAAGGCACCGACGACACAGACGAGCGCTTGGACCAGGTTCAGCACAATCTGAAGCAGGAAGTAGAGTGTGAGTGACCCAGTGATTGCCTCACAGTCGTCGACCTGCTCGTAGGTGAAGGTGCGGGCGACTGGGTCGTCCTGTGGCGGAGTCAGCCTGCACACACAGTCCTCTTCCACCTGCTCACAGATGAAGCTACTGGCCTGATTGTAATGATGTCCGGCGAAGGCCATAACCAGCACAGAAATGACCAGGCCAATCGCACACAGGACAAAGTACAGGAGCTGGAGAGAGTAGAACACAAGTGTGAGGACATGCACTTTCATCTTACAACTTCAATCAGGCTTCTTCCCTAAATCTTCAACTCTTTATTCTAAAAATCCAGCTTCTGTTTTCAGTAGACTGTCTCATGATAAACCCAAAGTGCTGAAACCGAAGCTGAGAAGCACACATGCCGGCTCAGTGCCTATGGCAAATTTAATTCAAAGAGATTACCCACAATACTACAGGGCAAGGTCCGACCCTGAGACTAGGAGCCTGGCTTTTGAACACGTAAGAGTGCCCTGCAGCTACAGCCGCTTCCCAACTTTAGCGCATGTCCTATGTGAGTATGCAGAACAACAGAGTGCGTCTAAAAATATGGTGTGTAAAATGTGACAGTGGCTTTGTGTTGTTTATGCAATTGCACAATCTCAATCACACTAAACCTTCATCTTAATCCACTGCTTATATAACAGGAGCCTTCATTCACTGGTGCATTTGCTCTCAGTTACATGCTGCTTATGGAATTATGCAAGTGATGAGCTGTGCTTGATCTGAAATGGCATTTGTGTTAATTTTGGGACAGCTGTAAAATCTGGAGTATAGTTGGTTATTGGGAGATAGACGTAAAACAAATGAGTGTCTCTCCGCCGTGCTTTACTGAATGACGTGTAATGAAACCCTGAAACAGGTACGAAGTAGAGGATGTGAACATTCACATTGTTGTTCACAGCCAACACAGTAACCTTCAACAGTTTTTAGCCAGCACAACCTCATGTTTAAGTGCTCATATATATTGTGTTTGTGTCTTTATAGGATGTAAGTCTTATGAAAGAGCCCATATTTGCATCTGACAAAAAGCCACTCTTGATTCCAGGCATGTTTAAAGCTTTGCATATTTTTTTTTTTACTCACCCTTTAACTAACTGGCCTCTTGAAAACTTTGCACCAAGGGCAAAATGATTAAAGAATTGTGTTGAATCCAAAGCCATTAATTCTGAAGCTATGAATGGTAAATAGTAAATCCATGAGTTCATTGAGCTACTTGAATTAATGATTGACATGCACATTATTAGATGTTTTAAAAAGAGCTCTTTATTTAGCATATCTAAAAAAATATTTCTTTCTAAAAAAAAAAATTTAAAAATTTGATATTTCCACACTACTTTGTAAACTTGTAAATGAAGGTGGGAATGAAGGTAATCTATGCTTGGTGATTGAGAGTCTGGTGGCATTTAAAATTACACAGTAAGTCATGCTTAGAATTGACTTTTTTATCATGGCTTTATGCCACGAGTACTTTCCAAATTAGCTGCACCTCTTAATGCAACGACTGAAGTGTTTTAAAATACCCTCTTAGTGGAATTTGTACATATTTGATCCAGCCTCATACAAAAGAAGACGGTGCTTCCAAGGATCCCCTCTCAGTAGAGAACAACGGTGGACTGATTTTAATTGGTTTGAAATTCCAACTGCATATATTGTATGGCTAATTAAGCTGTAAGATCAAGTCATAATAATAAATGCACTCATGCACTCATAGGAATCCCTGCAGATCCCTGTTTAAACAGGAATGCAATTTCTGTACAGCTCTCTATACCAACAGCAGGAGCAAATCAACCCCGAGGAGCACAGACACTGGCTACCTTTGGTCTGTTTCTAATGAAGATGGTGACTTGACTCAACATATTGTCAATTTACCCTAAAAGAAAAGTGTCTATTTTTATAAAAGATGAACAACTCGTCCTAACTGTGCACTTCAGATTGTTTTTCATTATTACGACAAGTTCTGTAGGGAACGCGTTTGCACGATCACATCCTGCAGCATTGAGTCATAAAGGTAAACCCATATAGTTTCCTGCACGATCAATGCTCAGAAACAAACAGATATAAACACGAAATAATTCAGAAATCTAAAACAAAAGTAATAACACCTTTTTTTTTTTCTTTTTTTTAACTTTTTTTTTTTTATTAATTAGCCAATTCAACCCTTCTGGGACAAAGCAAATATAAAACTGACACTCAAACTGATACTTCCAGGTCTTTGAGGGTTAAAATATGTTTATTTTTTTGTTACTTGTGGAAACAATGTGTGATCATTTCTGTGGCCTCACCTTGACAATGAATTGCAAAGATGACCTCTCATCTGGGAGATAGGTGACACAGTACAGGATGAAGCCCACGATGGAAACTAAACACAGCTGCAACAATACAACAGAAGATGTTTGACATGCTTTGGTTTGACCAACGGCATCGAGACACTGAAAAACACTTGACATACTGATTGTTTTGCAGCCTTTTAATATCAAATAGAATAGATTTTCATGCACTTATGACATTTTTTAATCATGTACCCTGTTGTCATTGCATACGTGATTTGGTCTAAAACTTACATATAATATTGTATGTACTTTATGTATAATGTTAATTTTCTGAGTGTTTCTTAATATTGCATGATTCAGCAAGTGAGTTGTCATCTGATTACACTGCTGTGCCTCTCTCCCTCTCTCACACAGACACACTCACACTCTATCTCGACAGTGCAATTGGAGTCTTGTGACTAACGTGCAGCATCTTATTTAAATGTTTTTCCCAGGTTCTTAAGCACTCAGGATTGTCTGGAAAGTTCTTGATGACCTCAGTGTTTTTCACTCCGCTGAATCTCGTGAGGATCTAACTCGGGATGTTGGTGTCCACGGATGTTTTCGAACACAGATGGCAGCTGTGATACCATACAGATAGAAATAGCAGTTTTCTTTAACCAGAAAAACCAGAACTTCCAGGAGATTATATGTTGAAATAATCAACCTGTTCCATTGTTTCTGCAGAGATTTGTCATCTCTCAATACATTTCAACTTTCGAACATCTCACCTATGATTTTAATAACTTTTATTGCTCTTATTTTCACTGACATGGAAAGTTTTATCTCCTAAAATCAAAGTCCAACTACTGTCATATCTCACGCCTCAGCTGTGTCTTTCTGTACTTTTACATCACCTTGCATTTGATTTGATTTGACTACTTAGACCATCTCAATCTTGGGGTCGGGCCCTCACGTGGGGTCGCCTGAAATTTCTAGTAATTGATCAAAATAAAAATAAACTTACTAATAAAAATATATGGACAGTTGAGAGAGATAATCACAATACATAAAAGACATGACAAAGTGTGAGTCTGAAACTGAAGCACTGTGGTTCTGTTTATCTGTCAAATGTTCACTGTGGCTGGTTTCAGATGCTGCAGCTCTTTTATAATTCATAGTTTGAGTTATTGTCTGTTCTTTATTAATTTACAGCCTTGTAAATACAATCTGGACTGACTGTACATATCCTGACCAAGGACAATCAAATTCTCCCTTTGTGCAGTAATCTACACCTGACTTTTCTACCTCCGTCCATAATAATATACATTATATAGACTAAATGTCATCTAAAATTCACCTTTATTTGTAATATAGTATAGCAAAGTATTAGATGATCAAAAACAAATTAATTTTAGCAACAACAAAAAAAAAGTCTGTTTTGAATGTCTGGGGAAGCGAGAAATTTGTGATGTTAAAATGGGGTCATGAGAAAAAAAAAAGGGTTGGGAGCCACTGATTTAGACACTGTTTTCCTTATTTGAACTCCTACATCTTTAATATCAATACAACTGCGTGTTTAAATAGAAACTGACTTTTCTTCTTACATTAAACTATACTTCAGTGTTTTCAGCTACATTTACTCTGAATGCACCTCCACTACTTTTAATGTCAACAGTTTATTCTACTTCAACTTCACCACCTTAACATTTTACTTACTTTGCAAGTGCATCGACTGAACACAAGTTTAAAGATATTGTAAAGTTTAGATTGTATTTGCACCTGAAATAATATTACATTGAATTTAACATGTGCAGTTACTTGTTAAGAATCTGTGTAATCAGAGCTCAAATAAATGGATTTACAATATGCATGTGTGCATTGATAAGGCAGATGGTGAGGATTATTGTATGTAGGTAAGTGCACTACACTGGCAAACAATAACAAGGTGTTTGAACGCTGCTTGTATGATCAAAGTTAGAACAATACATGCTGTGATGGGCTGGTGTTTCGGATCTGTCCAGATGTTCAGGATTTGTTAGATTTGTAGAAAAACAGAAGTTGCAGTAGGTTTGAGACTAAGATGGTTTTGACGTTTCAGGTGCATTCAGTAAGATGGGCATGAGGGAAGTTTATTACGACATGACAACACCAGTGGTTTCTCATGCTTCCAGTGGCCGGTGGGTGGCATGCAGGGTGGCATTAATGGACAACACAATCAATGAGGTTCATGCAGACATATCAAGAAATGGGAGACTCAACTTTCATGCAACAGTGTGTGAGTGCATAGATAGTTCTTACAATGATCCCAGCCCAGTGTGGCGTCTCCCTGGCCAGGAGTGAGGGGCTGATGGCCAACATGAGGAAGGCCACGGCTGTGACGGCCACCCCCAACAGCAGCTGGAGCAGGGCGACAAGCAGAGGGAAGCGACACACTCTGCACTTATCGCCGTCGTCTGACACCGGGCTTTCATCTCTCTTCTTCATGGCCTTCTTCTCTTTGTCTGAGGAACCTTTATGCCCCTTCCCCATGTCTCCTCCTGTTTGCTCCCTGTCCACTCTCTGTCCTCACAACTTTTACTGTTTTGGGTGGATGAGCCTGCTGTCTGCTGTCTCTCCTTTCTCCCCTTCCCTTCCCTTCCCGTTCCCCTCCCTGCCGAGGCCTCCTCTCACCAGAAGCCAAGCTTGTCTGCTATTTGGAAACAGAGAAGGCTCTGAACTAATATGGAAAACATTTGGACTGGATTCCTAAAGCAGCTCCAGTGCCACATATAGAGCAAGCAGCATACTGTGGAGGAAAGGAAGAGGAGGGAAGGGGGGCAGGAAGACACAAAGGGGGACTGCAACACACGACTGTGAGGTGATCTTTGTTATAGTCACATTAATAGAAGAAAAGGAAAGTGGTAGAAGCAAATCAGCAGGTATGAGTTAATGAAAAGCCAACATAGAGAAGGTCACACTTCATTTAAGAGCGGGACCGATTGGATCACTCATTGTCAGCTCTGTTACACAAGAGAACCATATGCTGCCAGCCAGAGAGTGTCACATGACTTACAGGAAGAAGTAATGTGATCATAAGGCATGTGAGGGCATTACGGGGGCTCAGATTTTTATTTTTTGAAGGCTTGAATATTCATAGGGAGGCAACAGGTGTCACAAACAACCAACTCAACAAACAGAAGACACTGCATTAACTTTTAAAACATAATGATGCTTTGATGGACAATTCAACTTTTGGTATTGTCCCACTTAAGGGTCAATTATTAATCTTATAGGAAATAATTGGTGATCATTGTTTGAATATTAATTGTCCTAAAGGAAACACTGAGGTCAATGCCAATAAATGTGTATCGGTAATTCTTCTGCCAGTCTCTCTCACATTGTTATAATAACTTTATCTAATATTCTCTGATGAAGGTGGGAAATGAGCACAGATGCTGAGATAAATAAAGAATCTCCATGCACGTGTCTGAGCACACAGCTGGGCCGGTGCCATGGTTACTGACAACGAAGCTTTGAACAACTGGAGATGCATGAGTAGGTTACCCTACCCTGCCCCAGGCAACAACGCAAAGTGACAAACTGGCGGGAACGCGCGCACGTGCACGCGCACACCACTTGAAGACTCTAAATGGACCACCCAGGGTTTAAGTTGTGTTTACTTCACACTAAGACACATCTACGTTATTTCTATACACATGATGTTATTTGTATATGTTTCTGCGCCACAAAAAATGACTTTTCATGGACAAAAAGATTTAATTTCAAGTAATGGAGATGCGTTCAGGAGCACTGTTTTGTCCATGGCAATATAAAACAGTAGCTCATAAACACCGTAGGATTATTTAACATACGATCAAGTTGCGAAATAAGACACAACTGTTACATGCAATGCAGGGACACTGTCTCCAGTCATGCCTTTTAGGATTAGTGTGTCTGTTCATGCCTGTGGCTCTATTCCTTTTCTATATTTTGTACATGAATCACGTTTCAGCAACCAGGTCATAGTGGTTTTGGACTACATTGAGGAAAACGGCAGATAGCAGCTCTAACACAGAAGGTCTGATTACCGGACTTTGTGCTGGTGCAGGCTACACGTGAGTAGGACGCTGTTCCCTACCGGAGGCGCGCGTGCGCTCTAACCACAGCACCGACGGCTTTGCAAAGTGGCAGCTCAGGGAAGTATAGACATCAGTCTGAAGCGCAGCTCCACTGGAGGACACGCACTGTGCATCATCTCCCTGAGCCGTCCCTGTGTGACTCGTGGAATAACGTCGTGGAATTACAAACATTCCCTCAAAGAAGCTCAGGAGCCGAAAACCAGCAGCAGAGAAGCGATGGATGAAAGAATACCGCATTTACAGGACAGACAGTTCATGGAACACGCAGATTTCTTGGGGTGAGTGTCGCTTCAGGCAAACTCTGCCAAACTATGTCCAATAAAGTGTCTCGACAAAGTGATGTTTAACTGGACATTTTTTTTTATTAACTTTAGGGTGGATTACCCATCTCTCTACATGTGCAAGTCCAAAAGAGGGATAAAAAGAGAAGACGGTGGGAAGGTGCGCGCAGTCTCTTGTAAAAGAATAGAAATATTTCGTTTATGGTTTAATCAGCCTTTTGTTTATCCATATAACCCTACATGATTGACATGTCAGCATCTATTCTTTTTACGCATGGTATATATTCCCTTTGTGGTCTGATGAACCCTTGTATGCTTGCCAGCAGGACGCATACAAGTTACCACACCGGTTGATAGAGAAGAAGAGGAGAGACCGAATCAACGAGTGCATTGGTCAGCTCAAGGACTTGTTACCAGAACATCTGAAGCTGTCGGTAAGATCACGACTTTACAAAAAGTTTGTAACTGCTCAGAAAAGCTGGTTTTCATGACAGTGATCCAGTAAAACAACCAACCGAACCTCTGTTTTTCTCCATAGACGCTCGGGCATTTGGAGAAAGCAGTTGTCCTGGAGTTAACATTGAAACACTTAAACGCACTGACTGCTGTCACCGAGCAGCAGCACCAAAAGATTATTGCTCTGCAGAATGGTAAGATACAAAAACAAGAGATCAGCTGATTTTTCTAAGAAACTGCGTCGTAGATTGCATTATTAAACTGGTTGGCGCAAAACTTTAGGATTTCGGTAAAGAATGAAAATATATCCAAATAGGACAAGTGTTGAGTGTTCAGACATGTAGACGTGTTCGGGTTTGGTTTATGCGCAAAAGCTTACAGAAGAAAGATGTGATATATGATAATATGCAACTGTATGTTTCGCAGGAGACCGGTCGATGAAATCTTCCATTCATGCAGATCTGGATGCTTTCCACTCCGGGTTCCAGGCCTGTGCCAAAGAGGTCCTGCAGTACCTGAGCCAGTTTGAGAACTGGACGACACGAGAGCAGAGGTGCGCGCAGCTCATCAACCACCTTCACAAGGTTTTGGCCCAGTTCCAGCCTGGCGCGCCGCCGATCCAGCACCAGCTACCCACCGGGGAGGATGGCCAGAAAACCGACAGCCAAGCTAACTGTGTCCCGGTCATCCAGAGGACCCAAGGCGGGGAGCTTAATGAGAATGACACAGACACGGACAGTGGATACGGGGGCGAGGCTGAAAAGAACGATGGCAAGGAAAAAGAATGTGAGCGCAATAAGGCACAGGGAACCAAAGCAGTGAAAATCAAGCAAGAGTTTGGAGACGATCGCGCTGCCAAAAAGCCAAAGATGAATTGGTCTGGAAACGGGTTGGGCACAGACCCCACCAGGCCAGATTTAGCGTTTATGAACTCTCTGATGGGAATAACCAATGTGGGACAGCAGACACCGATTTGCATGCCTTTCTACTTCATCAACCCCTCGGCCGCGGCGTCTTATATGCCTTTTTTCGATAAAAACAACATTGAAAAGTACATGTACCCAGCTGCGGCCGCCCTGGCATCACCTTTCCCCTGGCTTTACCCCGCACACGCCTCAGCAGCGGCGGCTGCGGCTGCTGCTGCCGCTTTCCCCGGTTTGTCTGCGCACTTTGGAGCCTCTGCTCAATCCAAGGACTCCCTCACTCCTGACAGCGAAGGGTCACATGAGGCTGAGACAGGTTTACCTGAGGAGCGTGAGGAAAGTCCCGCGAGTGATGACGGGGACGGCGACGCAGCTGACGCGTCCCAGGAGAGCCAGAGCAGCCCACATAACCAATTCCCCGCTTGTCAAACGAGCTAATGCGTCTGTGTTGTTATCCCGTGCGTTCTGCTGAGACGTTTATGTGCTCTCGGATTTTTCAGATTAGGCTAAAAGTGAGACTAAGTTTCACAGAAGAGTTTGTCATGTACATTATCTTGGCAAAACGGGGGCAGTTGTGACGGTGTGTGCCTTTTGCACTTAACTAGATTTATCAATCTGAATGATTATCGACAATGATTGACACTAATACACGGCTGTGTTGAGCTGAAGTTAGTTTTTTATCCTCTTTGATAAAATATTTTAAAACGGCAGCGTTGGTGCCAAAACTTTAAGTACTTCAACAGTGCGCAATATCCCAATCAGTAAGTCTCCTTGGATGTATGAAGTTGCAACTGACCTCTGCCAAGGTTATTAACAGTTTGGCTGACTCTGACTGTAAATATTATTATGTGCTAGAGATTCTGATTCATTAACTTGTAAATGTGCACTAAATGGGCCTATAAAATAAGTGCTCCTGGAAGTTGAACGCCTATAGGCTACAGTATATTATTACCTCATCCAAAAGTACACATGGGGTAGGCTAATGGGAGGCACATCTACTGTTCCTCCTGACAAGAAATTAAAGATAGAAGCACCCTTCACTATACAGTTAACCTCCATCAATAACAACCACCAAAATCTGCCACTTCAACATAACTGATGTTTGGACTTTATGGGAGAGCTTAGGGCTCATGACCCTGAACTCTTTTTGACAGATTTGAGTTTACTCTGGTTTTCTCTACTTGTTTGTTCTAGAGAGAAGAAGAAAAAAAACAATCACAAGACAACTTTGAATAATGGTTAAAGGAGCCCTTCATTCACGAGTGGCTGCCTGACCAGCATATTGTATGTTCCTTGAATGATGTATTTCTGCACAGAGATGCAGAGACCTCCTGTACCTCCAGGAAACATTGTAGGATAGCACCTTAGATCTTTGATATTGAATGTAACTGTATTTTCCCAGCTGTTAAAGTTTGTACATAGGATGATCTTTACTGTTTGAGACGTAAAGTGCACTTTTTCTGCTTTAAACCCCTTAACAGTCACCTTATCATCGAAAAGTCAATCACTGTAGTTCTCTTTGAACCTTTTTATTGTATTGTTGAGTTGTCTTAAAATAAAAATATTTCATTTAAAGAGAGAGCAGAGACATCAGATGCTTTGTGATGTTTTCATGCAGTGGTGATCGAGTAAGTTGTCCGATTTGACAAAATTGTTCTCATTTCAATGCTTTCAAGGCAAAAATAATTCAGATCATAATCATCTTTGTAAACTCCTCCACATGACAGACTATCCCAGACTGTGTTATATGCTATCATAATGTAAAACCTTGTTTTTCCAAACTAAATTTGGAAAAAATGGGGTCATATTACCATCAATTGTGACTATCAGCATTTTAAGGAACCTTATCTTGGCCTGTTTTTTAAGAGATTAATACCTGCAAATGTAGTGTTGATGAGCTTTTGTTCTCTTTTCTTTTCTTTTTTTTTAAGTTTCTCATGTGACTGAATAAACAAATACTTTTCATTGTATTTTGCATACGAAACATTGCTTTTGTAGTTTTCTTCAGCTGGTTTTTGCCTCAAGTCTGTTATCAACTGTTATATAAAGTGGCATGTGTGTCTGTAAATAGTTTTGTGAATATACCATAAAGTATACATGTCTATGTCAATGTTGTAGAAGTCTATGGATTTTTTTAAGGTTTAACTGGGCAACTGTTGCACATTTCGTTAATGCTTTACACATATGCTGTTCTAAATTATTGCTGATGAGTTGTAAAATAAACATGAAAACTAAGCTCTGCGGGCTCCTTGTTGTTTGGATCACTGTGTTCACATTCCAACATCTTTTCAGGTGCAGCACAACTTCAGCTGAGGATGTGTGAATCTGTTCCAAAAACATATTCATATCAACACAATTTAACCTCAGAAAAACAATACATGCTGGTTCAGAATGGTTTCTGCAAGCGCATCAAAAATCATATCAATATAGTACCTTAGTTTGTGTTGAACCAACAGTAGATGAAACACAATGTTCCTAACTCTTTAATCAGCTGACAGGTCATTGCAGAGGAATGTACAATAAGCCAAGGCTTTAAACAAATGTCATGTGCTAAAAGGATGATGAAGTGAGATTATCCTCAATGTGTATAGGCTGATGAAAAGCAAGGGGCCTCCTCTGAACTTGTCAAAAACTTTTAAGTAGGATCAAGTCCAGCCTTTGTTGTTGCCATTATCTGGCCTCCTGCAATATCATTTTATTCTTTGTGATGAATTACAATAATTTTGACGCCTGTGTGGCCAATTTTATACTCTCTAGTGATATAGAAAATATACAAGTGCCCACATCTGCTCTTCTGAGTATGAAACAAACACACGGCCTTCAGGTGTTCATACTTTTTTGTGATCAAATCCACAATAAGGCCAATTTATCATGAAATTACAGCAGACTTTTGTCCACTAATTATAATTTTTTTTCCCTGTTTCAGTATTTCTGCTTCAAACTGTAGGAAGTGGGACTTTTGTACAGTACAGAACATTTGTAAGCAAAGGTTATTGTTGCCTTTATTTAACTTTGTATACAATTTTACAACACAACTTCCACATTTAAGTAAAATCTAAAAATATATAAGCCTATTTGATGCTGAGCATTTGTTATTGTAAGGTAAAGACCTACAGCTATAACATTATTAGGTGAATGTTGCCATCTACTGGTGGAAAACTGAACAGTTGACTGGTGTGATACATAACAGATGATTTTTTTCTCCACTGTTTGACTACTTCCAGGAAGCACCAGCTGTGACACATGATTTTGTCAGAATGTTTATTGAATCATGCAACCCATGTCATATCAGCAGCCACTTACAGCCATACATCTGTCAACACTTTGCAGTATATTAAGGCAGGAGAAAATAAAAACTGTTTATGTACAGTCGACATCTTACAGTTCTCTAGAACAAATACAGTTGTAAACAGCGACCACAGCTACATCTTACCCCAGGGTGGAAAATGCACACAAGTGGTTTCTTAAAGGGAAAATCCACCCTGATTAACAGATACTCATAGTGTAGATTAATGTCAACCTACAATTAGAAAAATAGGTCTCTTCCTTAACTGAAAAGCAGAGACTCACTGTATTGAGGATGTTTTTTTGTGTTGTAAATACATGTTACAGGGTGGAATTCCCTTCTAGTATGAACTACCTATTCCTGGGTAACAGTACTGACCTACACTGGTAACTACACTATACTGCATGTATTAAAAAAATAAATCCGACTAAATGTAAATGCATTTTACAGCACATAGTATTGTGATGACACTAATACAGTAACAAAGTGGAGAGCACTATTAATAATGCTCTTCCCACTGACATTTCTAGAAAATACTGATAATTATAGTTTCCTTCGCCGTGCTATTGTAATCTCTCTTTGCAGCAGTGTGGCACTAATACATCTACCAACATTTTCTCTAGATTGACTATCATTGCTTCTACTAAAGCTTATTATTTGAACACACCAACTGCTGAATGACTATAAGGCACTTTGATGTGAATAGCAGCTCAACTACAACCTAAGAGGGGATTCATACCTAAACACTCTTCATACACATTCTGATCCGCACACACTCTTCCCTTAGTCACTGACCCACTCATACAGTAGCTGTTGCTATCCTTGATGAAATAACATGCCAAAAAAAGGTTTGATGAACAATTACTGAGTACTGCGGGTGCTTTGCACATCCAGATATGGCTGTATCAATATTACAATCATGCAACAAGACCTGCTAATCTTTGGCCACCGATCCTTAAAGAATAACAAGCATAATACAATTGGCAAAAATATACTATGCAGTCATTTCAACAACATAAATCAGTTTAAGAGGAACGTTAACACCGCTTCATTATGCAGAGTGTTATGGGAATGAGGGCACTGCATTTTTTCGTAACAGAATACACCACTTTGTAATAAAATATAATAATTCACTGAATAAAGCTAAGAAATAAGAAAACATATTTACAGTTTGCCACCAATTTGGTACGCAGAAACAGTAACATTCTTCAGTAACAAAAGTATTAACGATTTGTGCATAGTCTTAATATAAACAGAAAATCAGAGCTACTGGAATATAATCTGATATGCAAAACGATAAACTCTACCGAGATCATTTTATTATAGACATGAGTGGATCCTTCATTAACGATACGACCCAGTCATTATGCCACGTAAAGCACATTCACTGCAGACATTACATATGCTTCAGGGATAATAATTCATTGATTCACATACCAAGACTTTCAAGAAACGGTTTAAAGGCAATATCTTTGAATCATGATGCTATAGAGTACATTACAGATCATTCAGCAGGTACTAAAGTGAGAATACAAGCACATTGAGTGGGTGTGTTTATAAAGAAGTCCACAACAGCCTGATATTTAAAGGTTACCTTGGTCAGAACCTGTGCACCGTGTTGAATAGTACTGCCGTGTTGGATTTCCATCATATCATAATCTCTCTTCCCCCTCTTAAGCGCTCCATGACTTCCATTTGACACACAATTGTTTCTTCATCATTTGTTCCTTCACACTCAAGATTTCCTTAACTGAAAAACAGTGCATAGTAGTGTGCTACTGAGGTATCCTGTACTACAATATCCACTTACAAATGGGTTTTAGGGTGAAATTGGGCCAGACAGGAAACACAAGGTCCCTTCACTTTGAGCCTCACACATATATGCCCTCTGGGTTCAGGCCTGAACTTAGAGGGTTATGGAGGACCCGGAGGTGACTGGACGCTGGATGTGATGACACAGGGCGCTTCAGAGAACCGGAGAGCGGGACTAAGTCTG
>JAPTYQ010000024.1:10553865-10571488 GCA_029814465.1 Ostorhinchus cyanosoma | reverse complement strand
GACCCCAAACTTTTAGTTGCAATCGTTATTGTTGCTTTTTAAAAATATAAACCTCTACTACTCACATGGTAAATGTGTGATAGTTACATTTGTATTTTCTATTCTATTAATTAAAAAAAGGCAATGGCTGCTGCCACAGTATTACCACAGATCAATCAGATGTTAGTATTTGTACTAGAGTCAATCAGGGACACTGTTACATGAACTCATTCATCTCTTGTTTTTTTTTTTTTTACTCATCTTGTTGCCACAGTACTGTGGTGATATATGGTGTATACTTCAGTGCATTCTTTTGGGCATTTTGCTACCACAGTACTGTGGCAATTGATGTAAGAAATGACAAATGAGTGATAATATTCAGTACAGAATAGGATTTATTGTTCTAAATACTCTATATGTTGTTTTATGGTGTTCTTTACTGTGGAGGCTGGAGAAGGTGGGCAGAGTTACATGTTACATAGATGCAGTAGTGTGCAGTGTGACTTCTCAGTTCTGTGTCAGTTGAGTGCTGTGGTTGTGTGGAATTCTGCACTCTGAACGTTGTCCGAGTGGCTGATCTATATCAATGTTGGATTTACTTATCGGTACCATGCCTTTAAGAAAAAAAAAAAAACTACTCCGATAGGGAATTGAACCCAGACCTTCGTGTTACAGTCCATTACATTACCAAGTGATCTAAATATTCACTGTCTCTGTTTAACCTATTCATCATATGATTGCCTTGGTACTTTTCAGGTTGTACACGACGGTCTCGACATGATATAAGGAGGGTACTGATTGGCTCTGTGGTAATTAACAAACCCATATTTCTGTGTCAATAGCCACTTCGTTAAAAGAAAAAAAAAAATACTAAGGGCTGTGTCTGCTCCATAATTTCCCTACTATTGCCACCAGGGGGCAGTACTGTACTGCACAGACAATCAGCTGATGCAGGGAAATCTCTGGTCACAAAGGACCTTGCAGATTTTATACACATGCAGTGGAAGGTTACTAGGAGGACATTAACACCCAATTCATCACTTTGGAAGATTAAAAACCATTACCATAAAGTTTAATACAGCTGCAAACGACACAGGAATTAAGTACATGTCAAGCAGTAAAAATTAGATTTAAAAGTGCATTTTTAATATCATCTTAAAAGAAAGTGCAACATGAAATTTAGCATTTACACATCAACTCATGTACTCGGTGAAACCTCTGTACTTAAGGCCACGGGAATATGAAATACTAAATCATACCCAGAGGCAAACTCAAAAAGAAGAGACCTTTTAATGTAATATTAATACACATACATTTAAGTTTGTTTTGAAGCTAGTGTATTTATCTGAGCTTACATGTTCTTCCATTTATTAAATTCTTTTGCATTAGTGTATTTATCAGTCTGCCTTTCAACTTTGTTTTGCTAGTTTGCATATCCAGTAATTTGGTGGCAATGTGTCTGATTATGAACAACTATTTCTACTTTCATTCCATTTATAAGCAGAGGACTGCTTCTGGGATGTCCTATAATATGTAAATGAATTGTCAATTTTAACGGTTTGTAATAATTTTGTAATAATTTGATTGATTGATTCCAAACTAGTCTTAACACACAAAACACATTTCTATTTAAAGCCTATATTTTCTAAGTATAGTTTTTCCAAATCAGCTGGTTGATGATGGTGGTTTTCTATGGTATTGTGAATGCTTTCCAGTCACTCAGTGCTCTTAGTGTGTCAGCTCTCGTCAATGATGGCAGAGCTTTTTGGTCTAATGAGCACTTCACAGAAAGTCCTGAGTATGTGATAAGAGGAGTGGGCTGAATGCAGTGAGGGGTGGACAGCGGAAAAATGAATGACGCCAGATCTGTCTGTATCCAGGCAGTTACTGGTATGGGAGTGGGTAAAAACTAACACTGGACTCTCCACTACTCAGGCTCTGCTCCATTTTCTCTAAAACCAATTTAACTCACACTCCATGATGAGTCATTTTCACACAGCGGGGTGTTAGAAAATGAGTTGGAAAAATAATAAACTCCATGATGGAACAGAATTATTTAACTTATGTACCGGCAGACTCACAAAATGCACTTTAGGCGCATGTTAACCAAAATGTGCTGCAACTGCAAACGTCTCTCCTCAGGCAGCCAACACTCTGACTTACAGAGGATCTCTGATGCTTGTTTCGGTTCAGGTGAGTTCAGATCAGATGGACTAGACTGATCTTTTGTAACAGACTACATAGTGAAGGTACAAGGTCACTTCCTCAATTATTATTCATATAAACAGCAGGAGAGATCTGGTCTTATATAACGACGTGTGACTGCACTCTTTGTTTTGAAGCTTATCATTTGGCAAAGTTTTATATGACATATTACTCAACACAAACCAAAGTTGTAATATCCGAGCATTAACAAAATGACATACCTATACCACGGCTGGTGTGGGTACTTTCATCCTCAGTGGGTTCAGCTGGGAGCACTGTGACCTTGGTTCCGGTCTGTTTGATGAACTGCTGCAGGTTTACCTGTCTTAGCTCCTTAGTCAGCTGTTCCAGCTCCTGCTGCATGTCCTTCAATAAAACCACACCAAGAGTCAGGAAATACTAGGCGCTTAAGGATGAGTATAGCACTTTTTAATGGAGTGTCAAAAAATGTCAGATTTTTTATATCACATTTTGATACATAAGGAGTCCCTTTCATCAGTATGGGTGCGTGTATATGTATGTGGTTTTTATATATTTTATAAGTGACATTGTGTTAATATCTTCATGAAGTGTTAAAGGTAGGTTTATTTTTTAAATTGTAAAACTGTTGAGAAAGAAAAATCAAGGTGTCAGACATAAAACTAAACAGTAGAAACAAAGTGTGGAAGGTTGACCAGTAGTTTTTATGTTTTTAACTGGTGTGTGTTGTGTATATGTTTACTTTAAAACTGTGTGGTACAATGGTTGCAGTTATTAACTGAACAATCACACCCTATTGAAGAAACCTCGAAAATCCAGGCACTAAAAAGAAAACAGGTAGTTCATTAGTTGCATATGTCTTACCAGCAATTTCTTGCTACTTTGTCCAAGTGACCTGTCTACAGCTCTGCAGCTGCTCTCCAGCTGGACAGCTTGTCTCTCCTGGGCTTTCAGCTCTGCTTTAACCCTGAGAGCTTGAGCTCGAGCCTCTGCCTCAGTGACCCACTGCGTTTCCTGACGCTCCCTCTGCAGCCTCTCTTCTTCCAGACCTGCCTCTACACCCTGATGGGACAAAAAGACAAACGAATCATTAGACAGGCTTGGTGTAGCTGCAGCCATGGTGAGAAATTACTATGAAATGTCCATCTTTTTATTTGCCAAAACTATATAAAAAAGGTATGCATTTAATTCTCTAGGTTTTACTTTTGTTCTAACATGCTCCCCAAATCCCACAGATAGCACACCTGTACCATTGCCAGTTTTTCTTCAATCTCCAGTTCGCAGCCCTGCAGACGGCCACGCAGCTCCTGCAGTCTTTCCTCTAGTTGTCGTTCGCTCTCTAACTCAATCTGCAGCTCCGTGGCCCAAAATTCCTCCTCCTCCATTTCCACCTCATTCTTTCTCAGATGTTTTTCCAGCCTCACGATCTCTTCCAGCAACCCCCCTCCACCAGCCAGGTCCCCATTGCACCCACCACATCGCCCCCCTCGCCCATCAGCCCAGACTTGGAGTTCAGCTTCATAAGACTCGAGCTTCTTCTCCAGAACATTCAGAGTCTCTCTCTGTAGACCTACAAGTCTAACAAGGTCTTCCATACGACAGGCCCATAGTCCAGGTGACGCAGTACCCATAGCTGGTACTGCGTGGTGGTGACTGCTGCCATTTCCCAAAAGGAGTCTTCGTTTAGCCTCGGCCTCTCCGATTCGTCCTCCGCTCAGTATCTCCCTAAGGCTCCTCGGTGCACCGGTGAATGTGAGAGACTTGCGTCGTGGTTCGCGGCGGCGGAGGGAACGATCATTGGGATGACGAAGCTTAGCAAGAGGAGGGAGACTCTGTCGATGCAAGCCTCTTTCAGGACCCCTGAGAGGTGGCCCTTCTGAAGGGGGACGTTCAGTTAGAGAGGGGCCTGTGCGATGGAGGATCAACTGGACGTCCCCTGCATACTGACCCCAGGTGTTCAGAGAGGCTACAGGGCTTTCATGAGGAGCAAGGTGACGCTCAGTGTCCCGCCATTTTTCTACTAGAGTGTATCTCCCAGTGCGACCTGTGCAAATGACAACAAAACAACACACTGAAAAAATGCAATAAGTGTAAAAAAAAAAAAAAAAAAGTGACAGAGCCAAGAGTTGTGGTTAACAAAGAATGCTTCCTTGTGTAGATACAGACTTATTATCATCTTTTTGGAGTCATCTTTCTGACATTAAGCTATGTTATCTGAATTTGGTTTAGCTTCCACTTGTTATGTAAATATGAGATGAGCTTAGGCGTCATTACTATTATCTGTGGGCTACAAAAGCAGAACAATTGGCTTAAAAAGGCTAAAGGCTGCAGTAAATGCAAATTGTTTAGAGCTATAATGTTGGTGGTGAGTATAGATTTGATGCGAAATACAAACGAATTGAGAAAAAAAAAGTCAAAGTAAGACATCAGGTTGGTATCAGATCACTTCATGTGGCGTATGTGTTTTTAAACAGAAAAAGGCAGAGGAGGGGGCTCAGAAGTGCCGCTTTCTCAGCTTGGCAGTAGAGTGAGGGATGAGTCAGACTTTCCCTCCTCCTACTCTGCGCTTTGTGGGAAGTGATGTCAATACAGTCTGCTCAAGTGTCCCTGTTCCTGAAGGAGCCATATGGGAAAGGGGTGCGTTGGATCCCAAGAAGGCATCAATACCGCCTTTGACTGTGACCCACTGTATCTCAGCAGGAGCATAAGGAGGACCATTCATTTAGGCCGAAGACGAAATACTTGTTTATTTCATTAGGACATTTTTCACTTTAAACACAAACATGAATATTAAAAATGGACTACACAAAAAGGCTTCACCTCATTTGTACTTAATAGCTCACAAGTGTGAAGATGTAAAACAGTATTACAATAAATGTGAGGGTCACAGACCACAAGTCGTGACCGAAAAAAAAATAAATAAAAAAACCAGTGAAGCATTAATGTGCATTTTCTGCTATTTCAAATGAATCACACACTAATATCTGTAGTAAAACCTAAAGTATAAAGAGGGTTATGCTGTCAGGAGCCAACAGCAAGGGTATATTCCTGAACCCCCCCCCCCAATTCTCTGCTCCCCCAACCATTTAGAAAAAACACACTACCTGGTGTCAAAATATGACATCATTTAAACTCAAGGTAGTGGCATGAAGCAAGATAATTGTTAGACAATCGATTTAAACTCAAGTCGAGCTACATCGAGCTGATAGTGGCAGAATAATGGTCAGAGAACCAATTTTTTCCCACAAAAATCCACCTCCTAGTGAATGGGAATGACACCAACACCAAATCCACTGCATTAGCACTTTATCCAGCTGCTGACTGCACTGCTAATTACTTGCACTATTTGCACAGGACCATAACCGGCACCATTAGAGTCTCACTCAACCCACTGGTTTTGTCCACACTGTATATTTTGAACTTTAGCTTACTTGTTTATTCCCTTACTTCTTTATTATATTTTATTCTGTTATTTTATTTTTTACTGCATGCTTCTTACGTACTCCATGTTCTATGTATGCACCAAAGTACTGAAGCAAATTCCTAGTAATGTGAACTGTTTACTTACATGGCAATAAACACAATTCTGACTCTGATAAACAAGATTCTGATTCTGATACGACTCTGAATGATAAATGGGTTTGTAAGAAGATCAATATGAACCAAATTTTATCTCAGTCGGCCTATTGTTGCATGATTTATATTAAAAAAAAAGATTTTCAACTAAAGCACCCCCATTTGCTTATGGCAAGGCAAGTTTATTCGTACAGCACATTTCATGTACTGGACAATTCAAAGTGCTTTACATAAAACATAAAAGCATCACAGGAGAGGCTTAAAAATACATTTAAAATGAGAGAAAGTTAAAATAAAAGACACTGATTTTAAAAAAAAATCAAACAAATTTTAATGAAGACATTTTTGTAATACCAGGTGATTTCATGTATAGAATGTGTTTGAACCACAAGAATGTCATTAATTCTTATAATACTTAGAATAATCATAGAGAAGCTGAAAATCGATAGGGTTCTTCCACTAGGGGTCCGCTATGGTGGTTATCAAGGGGTAAGAAATCTAACCAAATCTGTCCAAGTCATCGCGTTCACACTAAAGGATATCCAGCGATGGCTTTGAAGTAAAACTATTATATCCCAGAACTCCATTTCGGGGATATAATGATGGAAAGTTAAATGCACTAGAAATGATAGAATATCTAAAGGACCATAATGCTTTCAATGAGGACATGTGTATTTACAATCAACCTGAAAAATGTGGACCTACTGCATCCAAATCTATCGACCAACAAATCATGGCATGTATAAAAACTACCACTTGGTCCATATGTGAACAGCTTGTCAACCAACAACAGTGTTTTATTAATACCACTGAATGATTCATATATCTGGGTGAGTAACATGCAACCTTTCTGATGTGATGATCTGTAAATCCTAACAAAGCATCTAATTTGTTTTCTCTGGTGTGATGCTGTCAATTTATTAACTACTACACAGTGTACACAGTAATTACCTAAATCACTTTTAATCAAATGAGGTCTAATTATGTCCAGTGGGATTGCTAGAGGAACTGAAAACTGCATCAAATTTTGGAAAAAAAGATATACCTATGGCCTGGGCCAGAGCAATCACCACTTCCTGGCAGGTGGTTGCCTCGGTGACCCCACAGACGACCCTCTGGACTCCATCCACCCAGACCTTGAGCTCCATGTTGGGTCAGAAGCGAAGGGCCCCGTTCTGATGTATTGGCCCTGACATTCTTAATGGCTCTGGCGACGCAGGGCAGCTAAAGCCCCTCTGGCAACTTAACTGAAGAGGAAACACAAGGAAAAACAGGAAACGGTTAGGCAGGATATGCTTAAGGCCAGAGCTATAGTACTTGGTTGCATTTCAAGCAGAGTCACAGTTTCATCTGATATGATACTAATACAAGTAATAACTACTAAAAGCAACATAGTGTCTGGCTGTTTAAGATTGTGCCTGCAATGAAAGGATAGCCCAGTTGAGGTTGGACTCATACAGCCTGACATGCCATGACCAGCTGGCCACAACACTGTTGTTTTGATCTTCTCTATGAATAGGTACATGTCTGTTGGGGGTGCAGGAAGAGACAGCCAGCAGACATTCTCAGGCTAGTATAGCTTTTGTTCAAGCAATTACATAGAAAAAAAAAAAAACGGAGCAAGAAGACTGAGTCAGGGACACAGGAAGGGCAGGAAAAGTGAGTGGAACAAATATGAAACAAACCAACTGAACCAAACAAAACCAAAAAAGAAGAAAGGAAACAAAAAGGAGTCTGAAGGTGTCACAATAAAAGGATGTGGAGCTTTTGGCTTCAACAGTTAATTGCTAGACTTTAGACATATGTCTATTATCCTCAGACAGAATACACAAAATGTTCTCCAAGTGTTCACAAAAAGACTCAAAATTAGACACTAATTAATAGTTTATATCTTGAAATATAGATACTACAGCAATTTAAAGATTCACAAAAGTATCTATGCATATGTACATATTGATACATTTATGGAGTGGATATTCACTCTATTAGGTTCATTGAAAACATTAAAATGTGAAGGTTAACCACTGGCACACTGCAGTATATGGAATTCCCATCTAATGGCAGGGATCCTTCAAAACCTTCTTCAAGGACGCTGCTCCCAGAGAGAATGAATGGCACCTTTCCAGATCTGTATCACTCTTCATGGATCTAACCTCCACCGCACCTACACTGAAGAGTCAAAAGGTCCTTTTGTTCACAACCCCCTGCCAATTACACCTCCCCCACTCTGTATACTCCCTATCCACACTCACAAAGTCAACCACCCCTTCTTGTTCTACCATCCACCCATCGCTTTTCTCAGTCTGGTAAAGACATTAAGCTGTGCTTCAAGGTAACACTTGTAATGTTATAAATGGAGTTGACACTAATGATAATATAACAGTTAAATATGCAGCACAAGGTCTCAAAGCTCTAGACGACTTCTTCAATATGTTTGTTTTGTCTCATAACACAAATGTGTCTTACTAAGCTGTTGAGCTACACAACATGTTGTTTCTTATTTCATATGCCTATAAAACCACATCACAGGACACACAGCATTAAGTTGGGCAAATTAACTCCAAAGTGTCATGTTTCCTCTTTTTTTTTTTGCTGCCTTCTGCCAAAGGAAAATTTGCATGGATCTCAGTTCCTGTGACAACTGACAAGACATGATTTACTGTGATTTAAGGCATCTTAGATACACACAGTTTGAAGTTAGGAAGTGGCTTGTAGAGTTAAAAGTTTTTTTTTACTTGTCCCAGTCATTCTTGATACACTTTTCTAAAAGGAGTAATTCAAGTCATCTGATGACAATATGTTAAATTTTAAATATTTATGTATATAAATGTGTAACTATTAATTATTTCATGTTTAAAGGCTTACTTTAGCATTTAAGGATTTTTGTAGTTTGAAACACTTTTTTAACAGTGTAATATTTCTGATATCTAGAGGTAGAACATTCAAAATATCTGAAAAAACAGGAACATTTTATAAAAAAAAAAAAATGAATAAAATAGTTTCATTTGACACGAGTAAAAACTAAACCATAAAGACAACAAAAAGGACACATCAAGATAACAATTATTATAATATAGAATATCACTGCTATTATCACAGCTATTGATCTTACACACTTTACAAATATGATATTGTGGACTGATAGAAAATTAAATCAATTTCGCCCTATATATGTCACACAAAAACAATACTGCAATATCAATTTTAGCAATATTATGCAGCATCAATTGACTCATCATCAAACCTGCTACTAATCAACTTTTAACTTGCTGCCTAACACCTTTTGAATGAATTATTTAAGTGTCAGTGACATCAAATACTTAAGTATGATCTGGTAATGTTAAATGATCGTCCCTGTGTCTGGTGTTTTTCTTGCAGGACACACTTCTGTATTCAGTCGAGTGTCACCTTTTTCTGTAGCCTTCCCCTTGATCACTCTATTCTTGGTAAGTTCACAGCTCGACGGAAAGAGCATTTGTCCTTCGTTCAGACTGACCTTAAATGGCATTAAGGGCTGCAGGATGGAGAAAGAACAGCAAAATGGTCACATGCAAGAACACAGCGAGATTTTTCTCCAGTGACACTAAACTACTGTCACCACTTTGTTTAACCCTTTTTCCGAGGAGGAAACAGTAAGAGCGACTGTGCAGATATTTGATGCAAAACAGACCTAAGCAAAGGAAAGGTTTTTGATACGCAGGAGGGGGAAGGGAAGGGAAAACTGCGCATTCAGAGTCCTTCGATTAAACATTTTCAAAGACACTGCATTAAAAAAAAAAACCCATATTGCTTATAATGAAAATCAGGCAAAAAAGAAAAAAGCGACAACTGTTTAAACAAAGCAGAGCAGTTTCATTCATATGAGGAACAAGCAGGTAGAAACAATGCCTCTTCCATGTATGAGCCAAAGACAACTCAGCAGGATACCCACAAATGCCACTTGCTCTGATCCAGACTTCTAACATTTATATTCATTAACATTATCCCAGAAAACCCGGCTGATGCTACAAACACAGCGGTGAGGGGCACGGTGCCATCCTGAGCTCTGCAAGCTCCATTCCTCTGGCCTGTCAAAGCCGCAGCCTGGGGAGATGCCCACTCCCTGATTTGTGCTGCTCCTCTTACGCCAGAGAGGCATTTCACGAGACAGAAGAGGGCTTAAATTTCTGTGAATTCTACTCAAGTTCAGTTGAGAGAAATTCAGCTGCAGCAAAGACCTCAAACCTGGTCGACTTCAGAAGCTGCACACATTTGTCTCGCTCACCGGTTGAGTAGTGTTGACTCAAAATGCATTCCTCTGTGAGCAGTGAGGTGTATGAACAGCACTGAGCAGCCTGCCTGCCCAGCAGCCTGATGACAAATCTCCAGGCCTACACTGGGTTGGCAGGGAAATGGCTTCAACTGGCTGTTGGTGTAAACACTGTGCCATATGCTACTGTGGGTGCTCAAACACCAACAACCCACTACTTCAGCATACACCATAAAGAAATCCTATAGGGGGTTGCTTAAATAAAGGCATGGCCTCTTTTGTGGATTTACAAGCATCACGAACAGGCCTACGCTTTACCAGCCTGTTCAACAAAGGGGGTATTTGAGCAAAACAAAATGGGCATTCATTACATTAAAACAAAACCAAGAAAGTGCAACTCAGGAGAAAGCCTGCAGGGCAGCAGTTCTTGAACCAAGATGAGAAAAATGATCACACAGGAAAACATTAACGCTCCACAAGTACCGCCTCCATGAATAGAAGTTATTTCACCTCAGTTCCTGTCCAAATTTGTTGACTATTGTTCAGCCAGGGCAGAAAACAATACAGCCATTTCATGAAGGATGGAAGCTCTAAGCACCAGCATATACTGTATATCCATGTAGCTAATTAATACAAGAAGATAATTTATTACAGCCAAGCTCTGACATGCAGAACTTCCTCAAGCTGCTAATTAAAGACAATGGGGGATTTCTTACAGACTGAAGTCGAGCAGTCCCGTTCTAGCGCTTCCAACTCTTTGCCTATTGCTAACCAAACTTT
Source organism: Ostorhinchus cyanosoma (assembly GCA_029814465.1). Classification (NCBI taxonomy): domain Eukaryota; kingdom Metazoa; phylum Chordata; class Actinopteri; order Kurtiformes; family Apogonidae; genus Ostorhinchus; species Ostorhinchus cyanosoma. The sequence continues at coordinate 10,560,720 of JAPTYQ010000024.1, read as the reverse complement.
AATTCAAATTGCACTCCCTGTAGAGCAACATGTAATTACTAGCAATTTATTCTCTGCTGTAATTGGTAACAGATCTGTTGTGAAATAGATGTCTGTGAGCCGGCAAAGACAGATGCTGGTATACTGTGGAGGCAGTGGTGCTGACTCGGTTGGAACAATCTGGAGAAATCTTTCCCCCCCTCCAGTACCTTTTAGTTTAGGATGACATGTTACACCGACTCAACAAAGTAATACAGTCAAACTGTGGGCTTTAAAACACTGAAAAAGTCACATTTGTAAGACACGATCATGAGGGTCAGACCCCTTGGTTGAAATGTGTTCAGTGGGAACCAGATAAAGATCAGTATTATAATGCCAGGCGGGCATGTACACAATATCCTCTGTCAAGTGTCAACAGAACGGAGCATGGCAAAGACTGTGGCCAAAGATGAGGCCTTGATCCTGTGAAGTGTAAACTGATAACATCCAGGGTTTGCATTCCTGCGCCGTGAGAATGCAACGGGACATGACTAAGAGATAAGAAAGCCATGGTTCACTCGTCTCTGTGATCTGAGAGGAAATGCGACATGCAACAGCAATGCAGTGACACTTGAACACACAACCTCATCCTGTGTAAAGTTTGTTTAAACTGGAGAGTAATTACAAGAGCAGCACTTACTTTTCCGACATCCTAAATTAATACTTGAAATCCTCAAGTCGATGCTTGAGAAAAACAATGTTAAAGCTCAGTTTCTAATCATTTTCCTCTAAACGGCTCAAAGAGGAAAAGATAAAAGCATCTTTCATTAAGTATTTCTAGGGTGATTTATTCTAACAATCTGGAGTATCCAGGTGATAAGTATAAAAATATAGCAAAAACAGAGGTGGAGAGGTTTTCCTTTGTACTGTTAGTTGTGGTACTTTTCTCCAGATTGTAGGTCTGAGTGTTTGGGGCTGAACCCATGTCCAGTCACAGTACTGACAACACCTCCTGCTCCTGTAAACTCTCCTGTTTGTCTTACCCTGGAGCAAACCTCCCTCAGTCTTTCTCCCTGCCTGGCTGATATTAAACTATTAGGTGCTGGAACAGCTTCTCCCGTTTGGGAGGTCAGTGCTGGCAGGATCCCCAACATCTGGACGGCACGTTCAGCCAGCAATAAGGCCGCCTTTGTTCCCGTGCCATGTTCACTGCTCACTAGTCAGCTTTGAAGAGCCAGCAGGGCAGGCAGCAAGCAGACTCCTGCAATGGGGTAGAGGCACAGCAGCAAAAGAAAAAAAAATGCAGCAGGGCAACAAGAGGCCTCCAGCCAAGGTTAAGATGTTCCAGCCGCCTTTAAAACATCATCTGGAGCTGAATCACACACTTACATTTATAGCATTTATAGACTTTAAATGGGTTTACAATAGAAACTGGAATGGCAGCCACACACAAACTTCCATGTGTTTTAATTTTTATTTTTTTCAATGACATTTTTGGATATAAAACTATATGATTGGTTCTCCAAACTAAGAGAAAAAAAGACTCTACAGGGTGTTTTTTTTCCCCCTGATACACTTAGTGTAGTGCAGAGCTTTGCAAAAACTGTGAAACTGATTTCAGATCAGATTTCTATTCAACTTGATGAGTTCGTACTTTTGTGTCAGTTCAGATTTGATTTCCACAGATGATGCTGCACTTGGAAAAAAAAAAAAAAAGGGACAGCAACAAGTGAACGGAGCCAAACATGTATTCATATATTAAATCTATTGATAACAAACCAAAAAAACTGTTATGGGCCTTATTTACAAACTAACAGATAAATGCATGAGTAAAAGCAGGACTGGTGGGACATATGTGGGTAAAAAAAGGCAACAAAAACACAATGCATTTGCAGATTTAGGAATCAAAGTGCAGTTGTGTTCATACATTGCTGGTGTCGGATGGGACGAGGCTGGAGAAATGGCGATAATAAAGCAGTAGTGACTGAGAGTAGCTCAACTATTCTCCACAAATGTTTCCGTTATCTCAGCCTCACAACTACCACTATGAACTGAGCTGCGGCACATTCTGCTCCTATTAGTCCGTGTTATGGTCTTACCTTAACGGACCAAAGAGGATTCAACTCACTGCTCTCTATCCGAAGTGAAGTTTCGGGGGAAAACACAGGTAAAAAGCGTCAATTCCGCAAAATTTGTCCTTCTTCACCATTGCCCAGTAAATCACTTCCAATCATTTGCGACAAAGTAACGTTCAGGCGCTGAGTAAAAAAGACGTAAAAATGGCTACTGCCGCTCGAGGAAACAAACATGTACCGTTTTTGGTTTACTGTCCCAAAGTTTGTGTGTGTCCTCTTCTGTGCGCTAGTCTTTTGCGGTCTCACCAAGAAGCTGCGGAAAAAAAGCCCCTCTCCCCGTTTCATTACCCCTGCTGGTAAATACATCGCATTGGAACTGGGACACCGCAAGGCATTGTGGACTGTTTAAAGCTGCAATACCCTCTGAGTGAGGAGGATACCTGGAGCCAACTTTTACACATCTTAACAGGAAAAGGAGATTAGTTTGTGTTAAGATGCTGATATATAAGGAACACGTACAAATAAGCTATTTATATTAGCGTTATAAATCTGTATTACACAACAAACTGTACTAGAACTGATCCTTTGCTCTTAAGTAGTTAATAGTTTGTCTATTATATTGTACTTATCTTACATGTTTTTTTTAATGTCTTGCACTTTTATGTTACTAGAGACAACATCTACCAGCTAAGAGTTCTCTCTGTGTGTGTGTGCTTATGTACTTTAAAAAAATATTAATATTATATTTTTGTATTTATAATTTACTAGAGAGACAATAACATCTACTGGCAAAGAATTCCTTGTATGTGCTTATGTACTTGCTTGTGTTAAGTTGCTGACATAAAAGGAAGAAATACAAATAAGTTATTTATATTAGAAGATAGAAATCTAGATTGAATAATAAACTGTAATAGAACTGATACTCTGCCCTTATACAGTTCATAGTTTCTTTCATATTGTACTTTTCTTACATGTTTTTTTTTAATGTCTTGTAATTAATGTTACTAGAGACAACATCTACCAGCTAAGACTTCCTTGTATGTACTTATGTACTTATATTTTGTTACTAGAGAGACAATAACATCTACTGGCAAAGAATTCCTTGTATGGGTTTACATGGGAGCTTGTGTTAAGATGCTGATATAAAAGGAAGAAGTACAAATAAGCTATTTATATTAGAAGATAGAAATCTATATTGCACAACAAACTGTACTATAACTGATACTTTGTCCTTTAATATAGTTTATAGTTTGTCTTTCATATTGCACGTTTCTTAAATTTTTTAAAATTGTCTTGTATTTATGTTACTAGAGAGGTAACATCTACCAGCAAAGACCTCCTTATATGTGCATATGTAGTTAAAAAAACAAACAAACTTATATTATATTTTGTGTAGTATTTTGTAGTAATAATTTACTAGAGTGACAGTAACATCTACTGGCAAATAATTCCTTGTATGTGCTTATGTAATTGAAAATAAAGATATTTCTGATTCTGGGTCTATAGAATCAGACTGATCCCATGAAATCACATTGTATGTCACGCCAGTTCTTATGACATTTGGCGTGCTATATGTACGCATTTTCATCCTTTTGTGTATTATTCAGCGTCGTTTGATCGCGTGTCAATTTAGGACAACATCTCCGGTTTACATATCCGTAATTGCTAACCCTAATCAAAATCCTAACTCTATCCCTAACCCTAAATGCTAATCTCATGGTATTTGATGCAGCGTGAACATGCACGCCAAAAGTTTATGGTACAGATAACACACCAATTAAAAGTGGCGAGTATGGCGTGCATTTTTACGCAATTTAGTATGATGAATAGTCAAAACATCAATGAGTAAATAAGGGTCTGAATAAACTATCATAAAGGTTTTACATCTAATGACATTAAAAATAAAGTATATTTTTCCTGGCTGTTCTTTGCTACAACAAGAAGAGCTAGGATTTTTTGACTGATGTGACCTCCGCCAAACTGGTTCACTTTAGTTCTGCTGTTATAAGAGGATGTATATTGGAACAAATGCACTGCATGATGTCAGCCTCATCTTTAAAATATCTATTTTGCATCGCTACATAGCAATCTGATATATATCACACATGCGAAGTCTTGAAAAATGTGCACATGTTACATAGAAGACATTTGTCACAGCATAAATCAGGTGAAAAAACTGTGGGGAAAACATGAAAAATGCCTGATAGGACCACTTTAATAGATGACCAAGATATGAGTAATTACAACGCATTAACTTACTGAAAGTAGAACAGTTACCACTACAATTTAGACTGCACTAAATTAAATACTGCATTTATAGAAGTGATAATGTAAACATTTCCACTTGCCACTATAAAAGTATTTCACCAAGTAAAATATGCAGACAAATCCAAAGTTACATTCCAGTAGACATGGGGTGAGGATCCATGGTTAAAGACAGTGGGTATAAATGGAGGTTTACTGCCCTCTTGTGACTGAATTATGGCAGAACAACGACTCCTGCTACAGCTGTGAAAACCTGGACCTCTCTTTATTTAGGATTACTTTGCAGAATTCAGATGGGTTATTAAGACCTAAAGAGAAATCAGTTACTAAACAGTTTTAGTGCCTTTAGATACAAACTGTGGTTATATAAGAATTTTTTTGTCTAATGAAAAAGCTGAAAGGCATTTAGGGGTCCAGTAGCCCCACCACCTACATTGTGATCACTGCATTACATGCAATAAGGAAAATGAGTGATTTAACTAAAAACAAACAAACAAACAAACAAACAAAAACTCCCATACATCCAAACTAGGGGACCAGTGGGACCCCCCCCGGCTCCCTAAGCATTATAAGGAAAGAAATTAATGTGCAAATTGGCAATGGGAAAAATGAAAACCACAAAAAGACTTAGTGAGAAAAATAAAAACCATAAAAAAGACTTAACAGAGAAAAAAAACCTGGAAAACATTTTGAGGGGGAAAAAAACAAGGGAAAAAAATTTAGTAGGGAAAAAAAATACCGGTAAAAAAAATGAGTGGGGAAAAATACCAGGAAAAAATTGAGTGAGAAAAGAACAGGGAAAGAAAATTGTGGGGGGGGATCTGTGAAAAAATGTGGGAAAAAACAGGAAAAAAAATTTGGTGGGGAAAAAAATCCAGGAAAAAAAAAACCTAGTGGGGAAAAAATTGTAGGGAAAAAAATTTAGTGTGGGGAAAAAAAACAAGGGAAAAAAATGTGTGGGGGACAAAAAAAATCCAGGAAAAAATTTGGTGGAGAAAAAAAAAACAGGGGAAAAAAATGTGAGAAAAAGGCTGTGGTCCTGTCACTCCTGCCTTCATCATCATCATCATCACTCACTTATCCATATATGGGGTGTGTTCCCTAAATGCTGCAACTGACGTGAAACTGATTTACCCCCCCCCCCCCCCTTATTGCATCTCAGGGCTGTACACAGACATGTTTTGAATATGTATTCTATTTACCTGAAATAATTACTTTCTTAATAACCCTCTGCTAATCAGTCTCTAAACTACACGCAGTACATTGAACCTGTTAAGGAAAGCACAAGTGTAACTAAAACTGAGTGAAACCTTTATAAAAGTATTCCAGTAAGTCACTGAGTCATCATCAAAAACTCATTACTTTCAAATTAATGCCTGCAACTATTATTAAGGCTAATTAATTGAATCTGTGCTCATGAGCCAGAAGATCTGAGTCATGAAATTTAATGAAGTTCAAATTTCTACTATATAAAACATCCATTATATATTTTGTACAGTATATATAGCTCTTAACAAATTTATTAGACCAGCACCTAATGGTAAGTGTGCTACAGCTACCCTAAATTAGCCACATTGGTAATTAACAAAATCATTTTTTATGTTCCTGTAAAGGTTATTACACCAGAATGTAGAAGCTCTTTAACTCAAATGATATTTTAAACGCAAAAATAAAATTATTATCTGTGATTTTTTTTATTTTATTGTTCTGTTTTACAAAAAAAAAACTAAACGAAAAACCCACATAGAAACCATTTTGTGATTAAGATGTCAAAGTCATATTTATGTGCATTCCAGAACAGAAAAGGTAGTTTTAGTGGTTGAGTAATTGCTGACTTCTCAGACAAAACCCAGGGAGTGGCTCAAATTTATGAATAAAAGGATGAACTCATTGTGAAATTTCTCATTCCTGTTCAAAATGGTAAAACACTGAGAGTTCACAGGAAATGAAATAGTCCACATTTAAGCAGTTTGTGATGCTGGATGGTCTCTGAGACAGATAGGGAAAGGGGGGGCTGATAAAATTGTCAAGCATTGTATATCGCACGTCCATGAACAAAAAAACACATTTGTCATGACTTCATATGAGTCAGCCTTATTGTTCTTATGTTGGTTTTTAAATAATAATAATAAATAACATAATAAACTATTGTATAATTGAGGACTGTCTATTGGTAAAGACCATACATTTTTCAAGAAAGCCAGTTAAAAGGATTTGAGATTGTGCTGCTAAATAATTTTAAACAAATGTAAAAACAGTTATGAGTGGGCACAAATGCAAATGGTCATTAGCTATAATTTCTATACGTACATGGCTTCTATAAATGTTTCTATTAATACACCTACCCATTTTACACACACACACGCATGCACGCACACACACATTAACCCTATAACATCCAAACAGCTGCTGGCAACCAAAAGCATCTACTGATCGAATATGTTTAATAACCATTAAACCACTAATTCTATCAATATGTGTAAATAATTCAGGTAAAATGTAGTTTCTCAGCTTTCATTGTCATCATATTTAACACATTTGGATGTTCAGAGGCTCC
>JAPTYQ010000024.1:10537166-10552294 GCA_029814465.1 Ostorhinchus cyanosoma | reverse complement strand
TAAATAATTCAGGTAAAATGTAGTTTCTCAGCTTTCATTGTCATCATATTTAACACATTTGGATGTTCAGAGGCTCCATGAATGTGGAAATACTGTCTTCTTCTGCAACACTGACCCGTTTACATGACTATAATAATCCAATAACTGGGAGTAATTAGATAATTGTAAAAGTCAGATTTGACATGTTTAGATTTCAGAAATATGATAGTCAGTCACACATTTAAGCCCTTTATTGGATTTCTTTCGGAGTATGTGATGATTGATTAAAAGTTTATGTTATTGTGTTCTGCTCATGTTTAACTTCATCACCTCTGTTTTCTATGATATCATTATTTTTTACAAATGCTCAGATGTAAAAGAATACAATAAATCAGATGAACAGGTATACGTGCAAGAAGATACTGAAATTTTGGGAGAAATCCCTGTGTGATAATTCAGATTATTATCAGATTACTGCTGTTTTCTGATAAAACATATCATATTATGGTGTTTACATGATCACTTGAATGATGTAATAATTATAAAAATCAGATAATGATCAGATTTTTGTGTGCATGTAAATAGACTCATTAATTCACCAATTAAAATCTATGTAATTTAACAAATAGATGCTTATTTTTATGTTCAATTGATCATATATTTTGCCTAAAAAAAAAAAAAATCACTTTTTCTGTTCTCATATAATAACCTTTGAATTTAGTGCGAGCTTGTATGAACATCTACAGGATCAACAAATCACAAATAGGAAAATACCTAATTTTCACTGACAAATACAGAGGATAAAATAATGAGCAGTGAAAAAATCTCTTAAAAACCACAATATAAATAGGTCTAGTGTTCTAAGGGTTAAATAACGCTTTCTATTTGTGAAATAATACTGTGAATAATGCTGTGGTTTCGATTTAAAAGGAAAAGGGAGATTCTAGAGAAATTCCAAGTAAGAAGTGAGCAGTGACCTCTAGCGTGTCTGCGGTGTAGAGTGAAAACACTTTCTTTGGAAATACTTTTTTAAAATTTCCTCTTTTTGCATTTTTGTTATTCATAAAGTTAAATTAGCTCGTTTTATTTATTTATTTATTTATTTATTTATTTATTTATTTATTGTTATACCAGTTATTACAAAACCTTATACGAGACCTTCTTCTCTCAGTGAACTTCATCTCCACTGTGAGTAAAATGTTTAATAACATCTACTTTTCAACATTCCCATTCTTCAACAGAAATAATACACAATCTAGTCTATTTTTATGCGTATACTTTCTTACTGAGCTTTACTGCGCATCGCTTGCGCAGAGGGTAACCGAATGAACAGTCGGGAAAACTGACATGGGATTGCCAAATCATTTCCTTGCCTGGGAATGACGTCCCTCCAGCGCATTCCAGTTATATTTAGAGCCTATATATAGTGGAGTCGCCCCCTAGGCTTTGTTGACTCTGTAGCAGGCAGCAGCAGGGAGTGATGATACTGAAAGAGACCTCTGAAACCATGTGACCCGGACTGTTTAAAATAATGCTTGTGGTCATTTAAGCACAAATGTGAATAATTTCTACATCTTTCATTAATGGGTTCATATTAAAATTTGCATATTCCTCCACACATATGTCTTGTCTGTTAATGTAAATATATTCAAAGGTCATGTGAGTTAAGTTGTAAAAAAAAAAAGTCCAAAAACACAACAAAAACGGCTTACGTCTGTGGAGGTCAAATGAAAGTAAATGACTTTGGCTCATTGCGACATAAAATCTTATGCGTCCAACCGGCTGAAATCCCCAGCTATGCTTTCTGGGTAAAGTGCCCCGGTATCCGCCCATATTTCTGTAAAGGAGGCCAAACTAAGCAGCTAGGCCGGACGCTTGATCAAATGGAAAGTTCAATCGATTAATTTGGCCACTTTTTGCATGTTCCTGCTCGCTTCTGAATTGCCGTAGACCGACTTACATGCGGGCGTTTCGGTGTGAAATAGGAAATGCAGAGATCGTGTGAAACGGGAGGATTATCAGCTTGACTTATTTGGTCGCTACTTCGGACGCGGAACTCCACTCGCTAAAAGGTAAAACAAATGGATAAGATTCATCCATGTGTGTCTCCTTTGGCGTGTATTGCAAGCTTGTACTCTCGAAGTTATCCTAGAGGTATGTACGGCCGCTTTGTAACGACTGAAGGCCATTATTATGTATGAATTATCTTTTTTCGTTGTTAGTGCAAACTACGCCCAATTGTTAACCTAACGTCTGGCCCTGCAATGCAGACCTTTGGGTTAGCTTGTCAATGGCGGCTTCAAAATCTGCACCCTTGCAATTTGAATGAATGATAGTGGGCTCTGTCTACCCACACGGCACAGACAATGTCGTCTTATTGATATACTTTCTGAAAATAAGACGACTTTCGCCCCTAAATGCTAATTAGCTTACTTTTAGAGCTGTGCGCGAGCTTCACAGCTAAGCTAGCTAACAGCAGGGCAGTCTGGTTAATGCAGTTCTCTAAACCCTCAGAGATTTTCACTGAATCTGGCAACCCTGCGGGCACACAGCGGTGGATTTCAGATTCCTTTCGAATTTTAAGCCTTCTTTATGTGTTAATGCCTGCTTGAACGCAGTGCAGGGGTTTTCATTGAAAAAACACGGAGGCCTGTTGTAACCTCTCGTATGTTATTACATGCTACAAAGCAATATGTAGACAGTTAAGTTGCCTTTTACTTTCTTTTCTTATTATTCTCTCATAAATAATACGTATCCTCTATAAAGATTAGCTTGTTGTGAATGATGTAGCAGCCTAACATACACCATACCCTCCGGATGGTGTCAGCATAAGGCAAACAACAACAACAAGTGGGACAGATGCAACAAATACTCAGGAAATTAATTAAATGAAAAGTATTTTATTGTGATCACCATTTGCTCACACAAACTCACCACTGACTTCCAGACAACTCAAATGATTATTTATTTCCCCTCAATGAATCTCTTAACACCTCACTACATCCTTATTTAATGCACTGTCACTTGTAGTATTTTCCAGATGTGGAAGCCATGTTGCGCACACACACAATCCATGTGTTCATAGAATGATCCATGTCAGTCATCTTATCTTCTTAGGTGAAGATAAGGCTAGCTGAAGGGTCACAGCAGTCTCTCTAGTACATGTTTGAAATATTTTGGATGTAAAGTGTTGCATTGGATCATTAAAAACTTAATCAGGTGTGGAAAAAAAATATACATTTACAAGCTAAATGCCTGTCAAACTACAGTGCATTCTGTATTTTTTGTTTGTCTAGAGAAGTCAGTGATATGCAGTGAGCTCCTCCCTGACTGCAGGCTGTGCTGAGCTGTGAGCAGTGTGTACCGTAACTTCTGAAAAGGCTGACTGCCAGTATTGATGGGTGCTGCTCTAAAAAGCAGTCAGACAGCAGAGAGCCTCCCAGTTGCTTGTCAATTTTGGAGCCTTAATGCAATGTCATAGATTTCTGCCTGGGGTTAGTTTCTGTTGTGTCCCTGTTACTCCAAAAATGCCAGTGACATTTGATTACAGATAAATTTATGTTACTTTAACTGTATACAGCCTTTTCTCATCTACTGGATTTTTTTTTTTTTTAGGGTTTAGTGATTTATATCAATCTGCTTATTTCTGTTTAAGGGCAGTTGTTTATAAATACAGTAGAAACTTTATTAGAGCCATTTTCTGTTTTAGGTTGATCATCTTCTAAGTTGTTGATAGTTTGTTTTTTTCACCCATTTGATGGTTTATGTAAAAAAAAAAAAAATAGGTGAAAAACAACTTCGATTTCCTTGGAGTTAAGTCACATTACACATTTTTTCAATCTGTCCTTTTTGGTGACAGAGAATCCCCAGGGAGTCAGCAGAAATGTCAAACAGAGATGAAGAGAAGCAAAACTGAGCTGGCTGACAAAACTGTGATATATAACAACATAACTAATACACGCAATCCACAACAGATGACAACACATTCAGTATAGTTGATGCCTGTGCATTTTGAAATATACTTAAAAGCTATTTCCCTCAGGCTCTTTTAACGATATGCCTGTGGAAACATCTGAGTATGTTTTCTTTCTGGTCCTACAGGTGAATCATGACAGAATATAAGCTGGTAGTGGTGGGAGCTGGTGGCGTTGGCAAGAGCGCACTTACTATTCAACTCATCCAGAATCATTTTGTGGATGAATATGACCCCACGATTGAGGTAAAGATGATCTATGTGAATCTAATGATGTATGTGTGTTTGTTTTAGCCTCAGACATATCCTTCCAATACAAACACATGTCTGAAAAATAAGCATAGTTTTTGAGCTGATAACGGTGTGCAAGAGTGTTACTTTAATTAAGTGTAAATTGGGACATCACTGTCAGTATCAGTTTGTCTGGAGCCCAAATACAATTGGGTTGTCTAAAATTTAATTCAGTTCCTCTGATATGAGACACAAGTGACTTAATGATAACAAAAAAAACTAAATGATTTTCTTTCAATCCTAACTATGTGATATTCTAATCACTCTTCTCTGCACTTCAGGATTCATACAGAAAGCAGGTAGTGATCGATGGGGAGACGTGTCTTTTGGACATCCTAGACACTGCAGGTCAGGAGGAGTACAGCGCCATGAGGGATCAGTATATGAGGACAGGGGAGGGCTTCCTCTGCGTCTTTGCCATCAACAATATCAAATCCTTTGAGGATATTCACCACTATAGGTGAGCTAAGAGGCTAAAGGAGCGGGTCTTTAGATACAAGATGTGGCGGTGTTTTATAAGGCTGCAACCAACATTTATTTTCTCCTAGTGATTAAATAGTTGCTTGGCCTGTAAAATATTAAAATAAATGGTGAAAATGGTACTTGAGTATTGCCTAAGCCCAAAATGATATCTTCAAATGTCTTGTTCATTCCACAAGAAATCAATATTCAATTTACTGTAATAGATGAGTAAGGAAACCAGCAGTCAAGAAAGATGTTTTTTCCTTTTTCCTAAAAAAAAAAAAAATCATTCATTAAAATAGTTCAAAACTAATTTAATATTTACAATTAAGTTTTTCAGGAATTTTTGGCAAGTGCTGCTGATTATTTCATTTGCTACTACAAAAGTATTCATAGGGAAAATAGACAGTAAATTTTTACAGGGATGAGTAATAGTTTTTTCATTCTATGCTGTAGTTATGTTAAGTCAAGATTTTAATAATGAGATTCATTAAATGTTTAACGACAACTATCAATAGCCTTTTTGGGGAAATTTAGCAGTATAAAACAAAAACGTCCTTACTCACCTGTATGCATGTGTGCAGGTTAAACTGGTTCTTGAAGTGATTATGGCCTATTGTTCTTACAGAGAAACAGACCCTTTTTCGCCATTATATTGGATTCTAATTACATTTTCAATATCCACCCACAGAGAACAGATCAAGCGGGTGAAGGACTCTGAGGACGTCCCCATGGTTTTGGTGGGGAACAAGTGTGACCTCCCGTCCCGGTCAGTGGACACCAAGCAGGCTCAGGACTTAGCACGCAGCTACGGCATTCCCTTTATTGAGACCTCAGCCAAAACCAGACAGGTGAGAGTCCAGCTGCAGATGGCCACACCCTTAATCTGCTAAATGTGTCAATCAAAATCACTGAAGTGCTGTAAAAATCCAGTGCAGGTATGTAGAGCATGTTGAATGGTGATGAGCTGCATGTGGTCTGAGGGTTATTTTCTGTGTTTTACCTTTTTATAATCAGTTTTCAATATTCAGGGGTGGGCAGGATAAGTCATGGGTGTCTCCAAAGGCTCGATAATCTTCGCACTTGGATCGCAAGAATTGTGAAAGTCTTGAGTCATGTGGTGATGTTGATTTGTGTCACTTTCAGTGGCTCTTGTGCCATCTTTTATAACAATGTTGCTTGGAAATATCTTGGGCGATACTGCGCATCATTAAATCCTCTTTGGTTAATTAACTTTTGTATTTATGGGGGATAATTTAATCATTGCATGCAGTTTTGTCAGCGATATGTGAAATTATTTCATCATCAGGGCCATGTGCAAAGGATCCTCTGTTAAAAATGATTAGCAAATCACTAAATGTGCGTCAAGGAGTGTGCATGAAAGGGCAAGCTGTCAGTAATTCCTCAGTGGTGTTAATGATTCTGCTTACTGGTTCCTGTGACTGGGTGTCAGATGATTTTCAGTGGCATCAAATCAAGTGTGTCGTGAGCATGGCCTTAGGTGGCTGTCGCAGTGATCTGTAAACACATCTTTTTTGGGACTCTCTGACCTGGGGTGAATCACAGCCCATTCTGGTGCGGGGGAAATTAACGCCACAGTGATTGATTTCTCACAGCTCTGTTCACCTATCCTACCTGAGTGTACCAGTACCCGCAGACTTCTCAGAGGTGTCTTCTTTTTTGTAAATAATGGACAATCAAAACTTTCTTGATACTCCATTCAAATCTTTTTAATATCACTCATTCACAGTGTGCTGTTTTTTGTTTGTTCAACTTATGTAAAACTGGATTTCAGTGGTGACAAGTTCAATGTGTGTTTAAAAAATTGATTCATGCAACAAAATCTGTTTCTTTAGTGTCCATCTGCATAGTTTGTAAGTTTCAAACAACAGCCATTGTCTTGCCAAAAGCAGCTGAATTCAATTCTTAGTTTCAGAGATGATAGAAGTTATTTTGCTGCATTTTGGCAAGACAATGAATGGTTGAAGCATATGTTACGGATGCTTTGATACTGTTTGCTGCCATGAAAACCTGTCACCACTGAAAGTTAAGCTAACCACTAGCACTCTTTTTAGAGGGGAAGGAAACTGAGCTTTTTGAAGCTAGCAGGAGGTGAGTGCTGGATATTCAAAAGATGTTTTGGATGGGGTATCAATGCAGACGATGAGGCACTTGTAATTTCAGCAGGCCCAACGTTTGCAGGCAGACCCACCTCAGACCATCAGCCTGCTTCGCTCCTTTTGTATCTCTAGGCTGTTACTCATGCACCCATACAGTATGTCCCCCCTGTATTCCTCACCATTGAGGAAAGTTGTGTCTCATACTGCAGAGAGTGGAAGATGCCTTTTACACTCTGGTACGGGAGATCAGGCTGTACCGGCTCAATAAGCTCAGCAAGGAAGAAAAGACTCCGCGCTGTGTCAAGCTTAAAAAGTGTGTTGTGATGTGAAAGGGGTAAGTGTATGCAGCCGCGCCCCCACCAGCTCTGTGTGTCTGTGTGTGTGTTGTCAGTGGGGATTGTGGAGAAGGCGATGGGAGTGGACGTGCAGTGTGAGAGCTGGTGCTTCATGGGTTCTCAGAGCTAACCTGCTGGTTTCTACTGGGGCTGTGGTGAGGCTCTAATAGGAGACTGAAACAGCTGATTTCTTTACTTATTCGTGCCTCTGTATCATGATAATCTAAAGTTGTTTTCACACTGGGTTTGTTTACTTGAATCTGAATGCCAGTTTGATCATCCACCCTTTTTCTAACCCCTCTGGCCTGCCTTCACTTGTGTTCCCAAGTCACCAAAACCTGAGAAGTGCATTTATAGAAGAAACACAGAAAGACAAATCTGGTTTCGATTGATGTCTTAGGATCTGTTTTAATACTGAAGCGATATATAATGTGCATCTTTGGAAGCTGGCACTGGACTTGCAGATTTTCTTATATTTGCACTTTCTTTTAGAAAGGTGTTCATGTTCACGGTTATCCAGGTGCACTGTTCAGGATTCAACCTAAACTGCCAGTGTGAAAACAACCCAATCTGCTGCAATCATCATGAAGGAAGGGGGAGTGGGCTGCAGAGCGAACTTGATTGAGGGAGATTATAGTAAATCTGTGCCCAACTGATCCATCAGCGTTTCCAAGGACGATGTGTTGTTCAGCAAGTAGCAGATATGGAAGCTGTTTGTGTGTGTTTGTGGGTGACAAATCCCTTCTTCTCTTATTCTTTCATTTCCTGCCAAGTTTGCCACGACCTAAATTGACCTTATGCTCTTTGTTCTGCAGCTCTTTGCAGATCTTGCGCACTATTCAAAATCTTCTGGTGCTTTTTTTTTTTTTTCAGCAAACACTAGCTGGATTTTACATGGACCCTTTTATTTACTAATGATAGAAATCAGTGCTCAGAATATACAAACAGTATGGACCATTCATAAAAAAATAATACAGAATGTAAAGTAATATAAAGCATCCTGATTTTCATTTAATACTTTTATTTGCTTTGTTGTTTTTGCTCATATTTTTGGCCTCTTCACTAAACCATTAACCTGAGGATGTGTGTCGCTTTGAATTTGGTTTTGTTTGAGTTTTTTTGCTGTTGTTCCTTTTCCCTGGGGAACCATCTTTGAATAGTTTAGTTGTTTTCTGGTGATAAACAGACGGCTCGCCTTCTGTTCTCTAACTCTGCTGATTATTCTTTTATAGAATTGTTTTGTACAAATACACAGAAGTAAACTAGCTTTACTGCCAAGTGCTTGATGAAGGTCCATCATTTTTAACTTGTGCTGATTGACTTCACATATAGACTGCACAGAATGTAAACAACTTGTCCATTCATTGTATGTAGTGGCTGTGAAAACGCACTTGGGAGTTTCCAGTTGGACTGAAACATTAGTAGAAAATAAATTGGACCATGTAACTGCAGCTAATGTCTGTTAACATATGGAGAATGACATGTGCTCTGTTCACTCTGTGTGCCTGCATTCTGGGCTGGGTGATATGCTCTAAAATATTATCTTGACTAAACTTTTCATATTAGTTGACATCAGTAATTATCACAAACACTAAATCATTATTTTTCCAGTGTAAAGGCAGATTTTTAGTCCTGAGTAAAACCTGAAGATGCCACATGGTTATTTCTGTTTTTCTTTGTTCTGTTTTCTCTTTTTTTTTCTTGCTAAGCAGCAGGAGTTAAAATTATGTTAATCTATGTTAAAATCATGAAATCTGTGCTCATCATCAAAATACATGACTAAAAGTAAGGAAAAAGACTAAACTTTGAATCGTTTTAGTTAACAGTCTAAACAAAACTATCATATTTTTATCACCCAGCCCTACTGCACTGTGTTTCATTTGATGCCAATTTTACAGAAAATCAACTAAGACATCCAGTTTATGTAAGAAGATGATGGTCGATAACTCAATGTCATTACATGACTTTGCAACAGGAGTAAAACTGAAAATGTGTGATAATGTCAGTTCCTGGCAGAGGAACAGGTTCAGCATCAGCTTGATATTACAGAATGAACTGTTTGTGTGATTTTGCCTTCTGCATTTAACAGACTTATTTATTTTATTATTAAATCACATTTAAATGTACTTGCACTGCATTATATTTCAGAATTAGAACTGGTTTTTTTTTTGATATTGCATTATTAAAATGATAACCTGTGACTGTTTTTATTTTTTCCCCAGGGCGTTGACGATGCCTTTTATACATTAGTGCGAGAAATCCGGAAGCATAAGGAGAAGATGAGCAAGGAGGGCAAAAAGAAGAAAAAGAAGTCCAAGACAAAGTGTACACTTATGTGAATAAATCCCGCTTTTCAAGACAGACTAAAAAAAAAAAAACCTATGTTGAACAGTTAAAGTAATACATTTTGTACATTACACTAAATTATTAGCCTCTTTCTCAGTACCCACCATACTGAATACTAAAACCTGACCCCATTTTTCTGCCTTTCTGTTATTTGCTACTTGGACACCAATAAGCTTTGTTCTAGTGCCAGTTGCCCACATGTGTTGGTCCAACAGCTTGTTTGATTTTATAAAATTATGTAGATTTGGGTAATTTTATACAAGTGCAGAGCTGTGACAAAATTCCACCGCAGCTCGTGTCGACAAACTATTCAGTAACAACTTGGATCATTTTTCCCCTCTTCGCTTGAAAGGTCATGAGTCCTGCGATGTCCTTTTAGGTACGGGATGCCAAAGAATGAATTTTCATCCCTTTCATGTAGGAAAAAACAGAAATGGAGAAAGGATCCTCAATTAGCCAGATGAGATCCAAATGTCCCAGCCACTGTGTAATGTCCCCAACTGATGACCTCTAGGTATGACTTCATTATGTCACTGATAGTATGCATGCAAACTCCTACTCTTCTCCAAATGTTTTAACACCATAATTAGCTCTAAACTAATTTGCAATTTGTCAATGCTTTGTATTGTGTGGGGAGTGATTTCATGCCTACATGGGACTTTTGTTCTTTTATTTTGTATTTTTCTTTTGCATGCATTGTGTCCTAGGTGACATGGGTATTGCAAACTGTCTCTGGTTGACGTAATGAACAGAGCCAGCGTTGAGCACCCAAATAGACATCATCCAGATTTTTGCCTTTTTGTAAACATGAAATTGAACATAATTACTTGAGCTACAGCAATGAAGATCCTGATTCATACCCATTTTAAGATATAAAATGGGACTAACAGTCAGGGTTTGTTTTGGTTAGTCATTTAACGTTGCAGGGATTTATGACTCATCACAAGCTAACGTTAAACAGCTTGTCACTTATTTCCTGCTTTTGATTATGTAGGGCTTGACTGCAGGATTGTTTTGATTTATCCTGACAATAATCATTTAATTGATGTTTGATACAAATAATCAAGGTCGTCCTGTCAGCATCTTCCAGATAGAGGACTTCATATTTAGACACGTGAGCCCTTGTTTTGTGAGATGAAATCCTGATCCTCCAGTAGCTGGACATACAGGTGTCATGCCTCGCACATTTTCTTAAACTGTTGACTCATTTGCTTGTAACTGGCTAAAAAGTAGGATGCATCTTTAAAACGGCATTCAGGATTTTTTTCTCTTGGTGTGGTGTCACAGAGGTTGTTCAAAATGTTGTCCAAATGGATTTTCAGAATCTGACTCTTGCGGAGCTTTTGAAAAAGATTTTGGATTCATTTCCTAAAATGAAACTGTTTAGTGGGCGGCCTTTCAACCGAAATGATTGTCCAGCAAAAATAATTTGCCATTTTTCTCTCACAAAGCTTGTGTATCATGATGATGTAACTGGAACTAATGTTGGTAAATGAGGCAATAATTGCCATTAAATTGGTTTTTAGGGGAAATTGTCAACATGTATTTAAAGAAAAGCCCAATTTCTTTCCCGGGTCAAACATTTTTCACCTGTACGATCGTATTCACATGCCGTTTCCCTGGGGATTTTCATTTGCCTTTTATGTTTGCATTAGGTGCTACTTAGTCGGTAGTGAAAGCAAAGACAACATTTACTTTGTCTTGTGTGTACTCAAGAAATACACAATATGCTGTTTTAGGAGAGTAATGGTATTGACAGAAAATCCAGATGTGATACATTTTGTTTTGAGGATTAATGAATTTTGACCCAGTTTATTATTACCTCCTTTTTCATGAAGTAGATAATAATGTTAATGCAATTTTAATTATGGAACCCTCTTGTTAACAATACTGTTTCAAAGGTAGTTTTACCGAAATGTTATGAAATGTTCCTCTTCTTTTATTGCGTGCCAACAGCTGATTTCTGAAATGTATCATTTATACCTGGATCGTATTTTAACAACCTTTGTATAGTTGTGATACTGAAAGGTGCATATTTTGTAAATTGTGCTTCATTTCGTTGGTGTGTCTAAATGAATGTTGCTTTAATGGAGTTTCACTCCGCTCTGTGTATGTGACTAGAGAGTGTGACTGGGTCCAGGTCTAGGGAAGTGAATGAATGACCACTTTACAACACACCTGTTGTGGGCAGTGTAGAGTGGTGATCTGATCTCAAATGAGTCTATTTTTTGCCATGAATCTCACCACTCCTATTTAATGTGTAATAAAGAACAAAGTAAAGAGGAACCAAAGTCTCTGTTTTTTTTAATTTAACTCAGTGGTAGCACACCCAACTGGGATCATTCTATTCAAAGTGAAAAGTATGTTTCATCTATTTTATTTTATTTTTGGTCTGATTTATCATGCACCTGAAGTGACCAGCAGATGGCAGTGTTCACCCTGGCAGGTTAGCACACAGAGCACAAAATCTATAAAGAAGCTGTTCTCCAGCTGCCCACACTCAGACTGAAGCTAGATTTAGTTATTCCATGTCTTTTTTTTTCACCAGTAAAACCCAAACAAATACTTAAATATGGTCACTCTCCAGGGAAAAGACAGTTTTGGAATTATCAAAATGCAAGGGTCTTTTGTTTGGCAAGCGATTGTTCTGCCACTGAAACAGAAAGATGGAACACTGATACAATACTGTAATTAAAGGTGTAATTACATGAAAATGATAAACTCCAACCACTATTTTCTCTTTACAGTCATTCAGTAGTTGTCATTTGTGTTTCCATCACCAGCAAAAAAATCTATTCAAATAAAAACGTAACAACTCATATCATCGATCATAAAACACTCTTGAAAACCTGTCATATCTGTTTACCTTGAATCCAGATGAAGCAAATAAATAGTTACGGGGAATTACCAGTTTGAGATCCAGCTACAAAGAACACATGCACATGAGAATACAAGTAAAGGATAATAAATCTTGAGCTGTATGAAAGATAAATGATACCAAATAAACCGACACAAGGATAATTCATTACCATAATCAGACATATACTTATTTGTTATTTCACCTTTACTTTTATTTGTTCTGACTTTTACATCATATTTGGATATTTTAAATACTCATTTACAGATATCAGCCTGTCATTTCAAAACCTCATGATCATTCAATACAGTTTTATTGAATGCTTCCTTTTCTTTACACTGACTACTGTGAGTGTTTATTTTTTTTCCATTCAGTGTACATAAGATTGATACCAACACAAAGATTAAATATTAAAAACAGCAGCAGCATCAACAGCTTTCTGTATTATTTGACATATTACATACATGCTGGGTGTTTTTTAAAGCGATGCTACGCATTGGCACAGTTTCGTATTAAGTCCTTATTTACTGCCATAGTGGCACAAGTTGTCATCTGCCTTTGGTGTGGAGGATTATGTGTTCGAGAAGGTGCTTGTTTTTGTCACATTCATTGAAGGGGGACGTCATGTAGCATCAAAGATGAGATATTTTCCCTTGCAGATTTCCCAGAAATAAATGCCAACGAGATCATGACCAGAGACAGGATACAAGCTTCAAAAGGACAGGGCTGTGTATGTGTCATATGCAGGCAATGCTGGGGTAATTGGCTGCAAAACAATGTTTGGTGTCGAAGGAAACAGTATAGCTATATGTGGGCTACTGTCTTAGAGCTGAAAAGTTGTTTATTTTACAGCTATGATGAGCAGTAAGAAATTATTTATATGCTCTTTGCCAATTACAGATACATAGTGGAAAGTGTTCAATGTTTTATCTTAATGGCCCTTTAGAATTAACTGTTTCCTTCATCATAATTCTTTACTTCAGAAGCCGAATAGCCTCTTTCAAAGGAAGTTAAGTTGTTTCCAAACTGTTGCTGTGAACAATAAACTATGTTAACATATTGTGACAAGCTCCATTACTCTTTCTTCTTAAACAATGGGGCTACGGTGCCTGCCACATAGCAACCAAGAGTGAAAAAGAGAGGAGATCTAATGAATTATGCAGAGAGAGCTTTCTCTCAGCCTGACAGTCTGAAACCAGCCTAGAGAAAATTGTAAGAGAAGTGCGAGTCAGTGCAGCCATCACAAATCCCCCTCCCCTTCCCCCCAGGGACCACTGAGGCCAAGGCCTGTCAGTCAAGTGCCCCCCTCCCTAAACTGTAATCTGGGGACAGTGCTGAGAAGCCTGCAGGTCTGATAAACTGCTGAAAAGATGCCCCAGAAACCAATCCAAGGCACTCTTGGCTCCTGTCAGAGAGAAGGGCGGGGGAGGAAGAGGCACAGCAAATGTTCCTAAATTGCTAACAACAATCCTCAGTCTGGTTTCCTCCAAAAACGACCCAAACACTGGGCGACAAATCCTTCATCCACTTGCTCTGTTGCATACTACTTAGAGCAAACTCAATCACAATCACCGGTTTGACCCTTGTGAATGTGTGCAGAGGGGTGAATTCACAATCATCTGACTGTCTGACCTCTGGCTTGTTAGTGCACGGAGCGGGAGAATTTCCTTTTTATTTTAATGAAGCGTGGCTTCCCTCTCTGGCAGGCAGCTGAGTGTGGGGCAGCAAGAGTGCAGTCTGGTAATGAGAGGCCAGAAGGTTCAGGTGTCTTCAAACCGCAACACATAGAAGAGACTTAATACAGACGTGTTTTCACCAGCCCTGGAGGAAATAAGAGAGCATGGATGAATATTCATGGCGCGGTGATGAATTGTGTTGCCTACAGCGTCGTGCCACTTTGAAAGCACTCGTGCTGCTTCTTTTATCACAGGAGGTCCTTTTCACTGAACCTCACGGGCCACAACACAGTGCCCCGGCATCCAACTACCAATTATCATCTGAGATCATTAACTTGTTATGTTGACACAAACACTGCAATTTCAGATGCCCTTCTTTATTCAAATGACCCTATTCATGAGGAGTGGCTGACTGAGTTGATTGGATTTTTTTCTTGCATGCCTCGCAATCACTCAACAAGTGATGTTTGGACACAAAATTAATGAACAGCGTGCAATGATTTGAACCACGCAAGAGCGAGATGGATAAACAAGCTTCATAATATCTTTCAAAGTATGCATCAACACAGATTGATACTGTAATGGCATGCTGTTGAATGTTTATACTTTGTTCGCTCCAGGCAGCGGTCTCCTTATAATGATGCTAAGTCACAAGGCAAAGAGATAAAGGAAGACGGGGAGACGGAGGCGGAGGGCGGTGGCAGAGTGGAAGGCCTGGGGATTGAGCAGCGTCATGTTCAGCAGCCCCAGACGGGTGATTCATACCGGCCTCATCACTGGCAACAGACAGGACATCCAGGCCTTTATTACCTCCATCCATCACCATCACTTCATCAATCTGAGGTCCTGTGAGCCAGCTCTCCAACCAGTCCCCAAACACCCATCCCAACGTGCTGCCGGACAGAGATTTACACTCGCCCACTAACACCCTCTCCCTCTTTTGCTTTAACACACACACACATGCACATGAACACACAAAACAAGAGAGACGAGCTACTATGTCGACTTAAGGCGTACTCACACACACACACACACACACACACACACACACACACACACACACACACACACACACACACACACACACAC
>JAPTYQ010000024.1:10524970-10537066 GCA_029814465.1 Ostorhinchus cyanosoma | reverse complement strand
CACACACACACACACACACACACACACACACACACACACACACACACACACACACACACACACACACACACAGAGATCAAGACAGAAAGAGAGGGAGTGTGTAAAAGGCCACTCTGTGAGCAGACATAGTGTGAAGCTGTTCCCCTAAGGGCCCCTGGCTGACAGGCTATCCTGCATTCTGAAAGCCACTTACACTTCAGCCACATCATACCACCTGCTGCTACTGACCAATGTGTCAGAGAGCCATATCATGATGGATACACTAAACTGCTCAAGAATCGTTAAATCATTTCTACCGCTCTCGCCATTAAACAACCTACAAACTCCACCACAGGTACATAATACAGATTCC
Source organism: Ostorhinchus cyanosoma (assembly GCA_029814465.1). Taxonomy (NCBI): domain Eukaryota; kingdom Metazoa; phylum Chordata; class Actinopteri; order Kurtiformes; family Apogonidae; genus Ostorhinchus; species Ostorhinchus cyanosoma. Next base: position 10,536,714 of record JAPTYQ010000024.1, on the reverse strand, counting down.
TTGGATATAGTATTACAGTGATCGTATCCATTCCAATACATCAGTCCTGCAATAAAGTCTACCCCCGAGACACTTTTGAGTAAAATTACAACTTGCAGCGAGTCCGATTTCGACGGATACACATTTTGTATTAGCAAGTGAGGAAAACAAACTCCTGAAAGATCTATACATTGTTTTGCTGTCATTTACAGTTCCTGTAGGAGTATTGTATATTTTTGCAGATATTTTTATTCCAAAACAGATACTGCAAAGTATTGTGAGTGAGTATGAACGTTATATATTGAACATGCAAATGAATTTATATGATACTTTTTGTACAGACAAAATCAGTTGGATATTATGGTTGATTTTTTTCTTTCCACTGACTGAAAAATCAGAATCAGAAAACTTTATCGCCATTGCACAAGTCAGTACAACGAAACTGCTGTGCTAAAAAGAAAAGAAAACTAGAAAAGCACTCGGAGAGCCTTGTGTCAACAACATTTCCTGAAAATTTCATCGAAATCTGTAACCCCCTCCGATCACCACCAAAATTTTAGCATTTGTTTCTTGTGCCATGTGTGTATAAACATTTCCTGAAAATTTCAACAAAAATTCTTCCATAACTTTTTGAGTTATTTTCCTAACAGACAAATAAACAAACCCCATTGAAAAAACAATCTCCTTGGCAGAGGTAATAACACTATGCATCATACACACGTATACACACACTCACATAATCCTCATTCACTCAACCACCTACCAAATCTACCATATGATTTCTGGAAATATTTCAATGCAAGTGGAAAGATCTGCAAACCCCACAACCCCTCTTATCACCACAGAAACTCAAGGAAACCCCAAAGTGTTCAACAGTTCACTAGAGTTTCATACAAAATATAAGATATCACCTTTTCAGGATGACTTTGCAAAGACCTGACTTATATATAGTGCAGAGGAGTACATATGATGTTATTTTACATTAATATCACAACAAATCTGCCCCAGTAGGCTATCCATAGAGTGTAACCAACCATTCCACATATGACCCATAAGGATAGAGTTACATGTAAATTCAAGTTTTTCTTTTTTTTTTCTTTTTTTACATTATATCTATTTGTTCTATTTAATATCATTTAAAAGGAAAATTAAAAACAAGCTGCCTTTTCTGGTTGTATTTTTATTTGAAGAGGCTTACAGACAAAGAAATAAAATGTGCTACGGAAAAATTCTGTTATGAAACTGGAAATTCATATTTTATTTGTCTTTGTTTACTGGTTTTCACTCTTACTTAATGTCATATAAAATAAAAGGTCAAGGAAAATGGGATCTCCATCCTCTTTGCCAGACAAAATATCATATTTCCCTAGTGTTTGTATTTATTTACAGCTTATTTCTCCACAGCAGGTATTCATATGTATCCAGTGTGACTCCTGGGTTCACTCTCCTTTAAGTAAGTAGCAGTATTGAGAGAATGCCACATTCATTCACGCTGTATAATTCCATGCAACAAGTATTTAAAATATGTTACTCATTTTGACTAAATTGAGAAATGTTAGATATAATATCTCAGTGCTTGTGTTTAGTAGTGAAATGCAGCGCTGCTTACTTAAATACCCAATGCAACATCAAAACAAGTTGCAGTTTGTGAGACTAAATCTGCTGTTCTCTAGCAATTTCAACCTAAATTTTACTTTTATCACCTCTGGCATTTATTAATATTCTGTATTATGTTTCATCGCATTTTGGATGCCTTTATAGTTTGCAGATAATTAGGCACATAACCCTCTTGAAAAATAAATTGTCTCTTGTTATATGATTATGTTGGTGTATGATTAATGCTTTTTACTTATATACACAGTACATATTCACATTTTTCTCCCTAGTCTGCACTTTTTGCACTCACAGGCTGCAAAACTTCCGCACTTAAATAAATCATTGTTTCAAATTAGTGTTTTGCACTCCAGATAGTGAAATACCTACTCCACAAGGCCACGTCTAGGCTGCAAAGGAGATTTAAAGGACGAAAAGAAAACCAATCACTTTTCAACACTGTGTCATATTGATTTATGGCTGCTATTATATACTCCTCTACCTATTGCGCACATCCATGTACACAGACCTTTGTCATAGTATATGATGTGACACAGAGGGTGTCATTAGAGAGTATGAATATAGCCAACTTGGGAGAGATAAATCAATGTTCTGTTCAGAGAAACATTTCACTCTGGGGCTTGTAACTTTATTGATTTAGGCACCACATAGTGTCCCACCAGTGACTTTAATTTATTTGAAAAAAAAAATCTTGAATAGTCTGAATTAGTTTTTCTGTTAACATATTGAGTTAGAGCTTTACTGTACTGTAAAAGATCTGATGTGTATAACAAAAATAGTCCTAAGGTTCATGCAGTTCCTGGGAGGTGTTTACTTGCTTGGCTGCATGATGCTAAGTGATGACAGGAGAGTGAGATGGAAGCAAGGGGCTTAAGAGAGGGAGAAAAGGCAAGACACTTTTAATGTAAGTGTCCATCCATGTGGGGATGTTTGGGTAATGATGGTTTCCGTGGTGACAAAGCGAACAGCAAATACACTAAGAGTGAGACATTTTGTGCTATCGAGGGGCACAGGTTGAGAATGTGGTTCTACAAATACCTCCTTGAGCACTATACTGAGACACTTTCACAGTGTTTTGCTGTCATTCTGTTAGCATGTGTTTTTGTGTGATCCCTGTATGCTTGTGTGGGTTTACATGCATCAGGATGTAGGATATTACATTCGCACCCTCACATGCAGATATAAATAGGCAAGCCAGAATATGTGGGGAAACTGAATAATAATTTGTTGCACTGGCAGCTATTCAAATGTACAGTCTGTCACAGCAGCAATACGCAGAGCAAGCAGAATGCAGAATTTGATAGCAAATATTTAGTCTGCTCTGCAATATTCAATCTTCAACTTATTTATGACTATACAGATGAGATTTATCGTTGGGCAGATTTGAGATCATTATACAAATTGTATCATTTCATCTACTCTGCCTTTCCTTTTGTGTTCACTACCTTTGGAGTTTTATATATTTTTTGACAAATGAGTGAGCTTTTCCCTTTACCTACATCTTTGGCACCTACAGTATGTATGCGTGCATGCGTGTGTGCATGTGTGTGTGGCAGCGTTATCTCTTCCTCATTCAAGTCATGTCACAGGCCAGACACTCCATTGTCAGGAGAGGCTTTCATCCGCTGACTTCAGATGTGCCTGTCATCCAGTCCAATTATACAGAGAGAAATAGGTATTGTTACACTCTGGGGATTGATTCAAGACAAAATAGAAAAGTGAAAAGAAGACTACACAGTCATCTATGGCCGCGCACCCACTTGGTTGGCGTTGCACACTCTCGCTCGCACACACAGATCTGAAATCACATAGACGAGCGACTTCAATATCTCAATGATAACAAATCCTTACAAGGTTACTTGGTTTCACTTCAGTCTACAGTGGAAAGTGTCTGGCAGGTAAGTTACAGTAATTTGAAATGGTGAGGGGTCGAGTGCTGCACCTCTGCCTCAGTCTCACTGTCAGGGTGTTGGAGCGTTTTTTTTTGTTTTTTTTTATGGAGATACTATGGTCTGATGGAGCAGCTGGGCGATACTGGGCTCAAAATGACTTCAACCTGCTGCTGAGCCAAGAGCGTTGCAGAGGCTCTCACGCATCAGTCAACGCAGCTGACATGAGCCTCAGTGCGCTTTTGGTTCTTCTCTTGCTCTCTCTTCCTAAAACCAGAAAAAAAACCCCTCAAAAACCACCACTTACCTCTAACCACTCATGGGGAACAGCTCCAATTTATTTAATACCACCTTGCTATTGCACCCAGATCATGTTTTGCTGTCATTCTTAAAAAAAAAAAAAAGTTTAGAACAAAATCACAAGGTCTAGTATTGCACCAATACCTTGTGATTTCCTTGAGTTTTGGGGATTTTGTTGTAAATCTGCCGCATTATCAGGACGGTGAATGATTAACAGGGGAAACAAAAGTTCAGCCTTGCTTAGAGGCTCCATTTACCTCATCCATCATTTCATTAACTTTGTCAGGTGTATCCTTGTTTATACACAAGAGTTGTGACAGCTCAAGATGGCAGACGTCTCAGTTTAGAAAATCCCCTTATGTGTAGCCAACCCTGTGTCTCAGCCGAGCCTCCAGTGTCCTTGCTCCTGATACTGATTCACTGATGTGGAACGCAGTTGGCTGAGATGCTGGAGGGCATGGGGAGAAGGGATTTGCTCCTCAGCTAAGTCTTTTTTCTGAGCAGATTCCTACTGGGCCATGAGAGGAGATTTAAACTCTCTCTCTACACATGCACAAATATATATTTATCCATATACACACTTTCAGATAGGCAAACGTACACTCACACACACACACCAGCACACACATCTGTTTTCCTGCCATCAATCTCCCAAATCCACCCAGGTTGTTTTGAAAGTGATGAATTCAGTCATTTAACATCCATAATTAATAATTTATTACACATGGCACACCACAGATTTAGATTAGGTAGTATTTTATCGAGGTAATAGTTGTACCGTTGAAGGTCATTCTGAATGTTTTTCATTATTACTTTTCTAGTTTTTATTCTGTATACAATAGCAATCCAATATTTCATAAGCAATGTTACGAAATGTCATTATTTGCTACAAAATTATGGAGGGAAAACATTTAAAGAGCAAATGCAAATGAAATTTTCCTTTTTGGTTCTGATGTCTACAACGATCTCAAATACAATCCAGCATATATATATATATATCATCATAATAATAGTCATGTGTTGATATATACAGGTGCAAAAAAAAAAAAAATATTAGACCACACTTGTTTTCTTCAAGTTCTTGTTCATTTTTATCCCTGGAACAACTAAAGGTATATTTGTTTGGACAAATATTATAACAATAAAAATAGCTTGTACGTTTTTGATCTAAGAGCTGATATCTATCCATTTTCAATGTTTTCTTGATAATAACCAAAATCACTTCATTTCTTGCATCAGTATCTATGGCATTGTACTGACAAAAACAGTGCTTTTAGGCATTCCATGTTTTCTGTCAGTTTTAGTCACATGATACACACAGGAGTTAGCACTTGATTGTATAACCATTGTTTTTTGATGACTTTTGAAGGTCTAATAATTTTTTTCCGTGACTGTACATTCTTTAAAATAAATAAATGTGCAAAGTTGATTCAGTCGATAAGGAAATTACTCCACACTGCAGAGAAAGACTGGTGGTATTTTACCTGGTAAAATAGATTTAAATTTAAATTTAGTAGTCGTTTTATTCAAGAATTGTGTTTTTTCAGTAAACAATTTTCCAAAACTGTATGAGGTATATTTTTAGCTGCAGCTCCCACAGTGTTTACTTAGCAGAGTGTGTAATTAATTTAGAAAAGTCGTGAAGCAGTCTGAGGCATATACTCTATTGTGAAGGCAGGATACAGTCACAGCATGTAGTATTGTTGGTATCACAGTTTTATTTTTATTTTTGGTGAGCTGTTGCAGAGCCATTAGTCAAAAGTTAAACAACTTACTGCTGACAGCCAATAAAAAGTGAAAAGAGGAGGCTTTCCCTGATGTAGAAAACTGGCTGTGTGGATTTTTTTTTTCTTTTTTTTTGTAGTGAATAAATGTAAGTGAACCAAGTTATCTCGCTGTCACTCCCCGCCTCCCTCCCTACGCCTGTCTTTCTCCTCTCTGTGTGTCTCTGAAATACACACAGACTCTCCCGCACAAAGGAGAGAAAGTGTCACTATGGAAACAAGGAGGCGAGATTCTAAAAGCTACCTCTTGAGACGAGAGTTAAGACAACAAAAAGGAGTCCACAGTGTGAGTGGCAGAAAAGCGGCAATATACACATCTCCTATACTTCTCCCTCCTGTTCTGTCGCCTCGAATACCATCATCAAGCCCCCTTGTCAGCCCTTTACCTTAATCCTACTGTTTGTGTCTTCACTCCCATTGTGTACATGTGCGCCTGTGTGCTCACATGTATGGGGTTTGTACTGAAGGACTAAGCGTGCCTACAGCTGGAAAGCAAGTGGTTGTGCAAGTGGATTTTCTGTGTGTGCATGTGTGGCTCTGGGTGTAATATGCACCACACATTTCTTTAATAGGGCTAATCCATTTTAATCCCACCTGCCACTGTTACCTTACAATGATGAATGTAAGTCTAAATGAGTTGAGACGCAGAGAAATGCCCGTGGGAGACAGAGGAGGAGGCTGGGAGGTAGATGTAAGTCTCAATATGTGTGAGTGTGTTTGTGTTGTTTAGAGTGTGTACGCTCATGCGCTTGCGTCTGCCTGCGCGTGTGTCTGTTAGTGTGTGTGTGTGTGTTTATTAGGGTTTCTGCTGCAGCTGAAAGAGGTTTTTCCTCCCTGCTCTGTTCAAGGCTATTTTCTCTAGGTCTGCAGGGTCACTGCTGCCCTTAGTGATGTCTCCTTTAGCTGTAATCAGCACCATGGACAGCAACACCGATCTCAACCACCGCAGGCACCACAGCAGGCATCCATCTCAATAGACTCAAAGAGGCTCCCTCTGCTTAGCTCCTTTCCTTTTTCATTCCTGCTGATGTGAAAGAATTGGATAGGTGAAAGCTGGCTGCCCATTAGACTCTACTTTTGAAGGACTCCTTTAATCCTTGATCTTAAACAATTAATGGAAAGGAGATGCAGAGGAAAAGGAGGAAGGATGGTGTAATTGTGAAAGACATGCAGGCAGCCACATCTATTGATGAAACCTCTTATGGAAGTTTCACTCTGTGATGGCAAGACTCACATGTGCTTGGCTGAAAGGGGTAAATTACAGTGCAAATCAAGGTTGCTGTGAATAGTAAATTCCTAGCACTTGTTACTATCAGAGCCCTGTCTTTTATACTTGATAAATAGTAGCAATATGGAAGAAAATGACAGAGGAGAGATTGAAAAAAAGAGGAGCAGGGAAGCAAGATGTAGCGATAGGAGGAGTATACTACTGTACAGAGAGAGGGAGTGAGTGGCTGAGTTAGGGTGAGAGAGAAAAAAAAGAGAGAGAGAGAGTGAGATAGGGAGAGCGAGACACAGAGAGAGGGTGCAGATAGCGGGAGGGGAAAACCTCCTCTCTGAAAGGGATGATGTCAGTCTCTGCAGCTGAGCCCCGGTCCCCGACTCGATAGGGTGAAGACTCTCTGCTCTGGAAACCGGCTGGCAGGGAGGCAGACAGGCAGGCAACCCACATCCACAAAGAGAAGCAGGGTGAGAAACAAACAGGGAGAAAAGCAAGAGAGATTCTGGTGAATGAAATCCCGCAGGTACGTATGCCACGTTATCATCCATCTCTGAGTTCATTCATTAGTACCTTTTGTTACAAGCTGCCTGCCATTACGCTTTCAGTTTCTGCCAGTGTCTCATTTGTTCTAAGTAATTATCATGTTTTTAGAATGTGTCACAGCACACCATGGGAGTGTAAGTGTCTGCGTTCAGTGTACACTTCTGTATCCCAGTCTGTCTGTGTGGATTGGTGAGGGTGTGTGTATTTTAGTGGGGGTGTAGAATCAGAGTGCTCACCGTAAATGAGGAGGCACGCACACACACACACATATCAGTGGAAAGTTTTTATTGTAAAGGAAACTGCTGTATTCAGACCTCTGGAGAGTAAAGCAGCATCTATTATTCAAATCCAAATCAGAAGCGGGGATCCCTGAAGCAGAGGGCATGACAGAGATTTAAGATTAGAGTGTAGGGATTTAGTGTGAAGATAACCTATCGACACAGAAAAATGTTTTTTGTCTGTTGCGTCATTGTTATACAGCTCTTCTTCTGTCTGCATTAGGGATTTGTGAGGTTAAGGCAATGCCTTCTGGGATATTGGTGGTCAGTCAGGTGACACGGCTATGGTGAGTCATCCTGTAACATCTGTCACTGACACCTCTGTTTCCTACTTTGCTTATGCACAGGGGCTAATGTCATTGTCAGACCTGCTAATTGATGTTTCCCTTCACAGAAGTTCAACCAGTCCATAGGACACATTCTGTAATACAAAAGGAAAATTGATTTTCTGTTGCTGAGATTAGTTATGAATGTCACACACGGCTAGACAACAGCGCATGCAGGGTCACATTCAATAGGCAACAAGAGATGACATTGACAGAGGATAAAATGTGTCTTGGAGAAACCTGCACAGCCAGGACTCATCTGTGAGTCCTTACCATTTTCTGTCTAATGAACTCACAGGCCATCAGACACCAAAAAAAAAAAAAAAAAGAGCAGGTCACAGACATTTCGCCAACAGCCATCCATTTACACACTCAGGCTGTTGGCATGCCACTCAATTAGTTACAGCGTGGATTACACTCCAAGAGGGGCTCGGGGACAGAATCACACTGGAAATCCAATTTTGTGCCACATCAAATGTCAGGGTAGATCCCTCAGATTCTCTGTGATAAGCAGAGAGACAGTGGGAGGAGAAACAGTTGGAGCGCACTGTAGAGGTGGAAGTGGAGGATGGGTGAAGATGAAGGTTAGTGAAGAAGTGATAGGGGGTGATGAAGAAGGGGTGGGGAATGATAGAGAGAGCCTCAGAGGTAGACGAGGCAAGCCTACTCCCCTGCACGTCTATCTTTGTGCGTAAAGGCTATATTTAGTTTCCCAGAGTACTATATAGGAAATTAAAAACCCTCATTAGGACTGTTATGATGATGAGATTTAACTGATGATTAATTGACACATAATTGTGATTAAAAAGCTTAACAGTAGTTTATACGTGCAGATAGATTATAGCTAACACAGAAGAGGATACTTATCAGTTATTATTATTATAATTGTGGATACTGGAATACTTAAAATGCATTTTTAAGAGCTTTTAAAGCTTTGCATGATGACAATTAAATGAATATTTGCAAATCCTATTAGTGAAATACACAATGACTGATGATGACAGATACCTAAAAAGGTTACGTCTTTGACAGAGTGCAAGTTAAATCTCCCAACAGTGATGGAATTATAGTGTTTCTCTTGGTTGAATCCAGCTGTTTTTTCAGGTGAATGCGGAGTTAAATGCAAATCATTATGCAAAATCATTGCTGACAAAATAATTGCAATAAAGGACAGTTTTCTCCTGGAATAAGGAATTTTCAATACTGATACCAATTTTCTTTTATTTTTAAATTAATGCATGATAGCAGTGTCTTGTAGTTTGTATTTCTTCAAACTCCAGCAGAATATTCAAGTAACATACTAATTAGGAAGTGAGTGTAATACATTTGATGGACAAATGTTCCTGTCATGTGTGAGGCCAGCAGCTCTGAACACACCTGCTGCTGGGTGCACTGATCCAGTCACTGCAACTACACACCAACAGGCTTTCATTTGTTTGCAAAGCCCCTCAGAGCAACCCCATTTATTTATGTAAACCTGGAACATCAAACAGGTACTTTTAGCTATTGTGTGCAGTCTGTTCCCTCTCTAGTGCTGACTGCAATGACAAATGGTTGAGTAGATAAAGGCTCCACTGGCAGTAAGGAACCATGGCTTCCTGCTAAGAGGCCATTAATTAGGAGATGCGAAGTGTGCTGAACTCAAGTTTAACCTTAAATTCTTTGTCCTCTTATCTCTTTATTGTGATTTTATTTTTATCTCCTCATTTGCTTAGTAGTTCATTTTGATGTTACTATAGTGCCCTAGTTCCTGTAACTCCCATTTCAGGTGCCAGTCCTTTGGGAGTGTGTAGTTTTCTCAATGCCAGCAATCCCATTTGAAGATTTTAGGTGGAAGCATTTTTATCATTGTCAGGCAAAATTGGTTTGATCTCTTGATTTCAAAGATTTCTCTGTGCTCTTTGTTCACACAAGAGGAACATGTTTATGTTGAATTATTCATACACATTGTAGAACACAAATGATCTCAGATCTCATCCCAGTAGAAATTCGTCACGATCTCCCTCTGTGTGTGCGGAGGGGGAGGCTCAGTCCTTGCTTCCCTTTGTGCAACAAATCCCTCCCTATCCATCTTTGTATTTATCTCACTCTGTGATGGCTGAAACCTCACATTCCCAATAGTGGTGACCTGAATGGCCCTCAGACTCTGTGTCATTACTGCTGACCAGTAGCCCATCTCTATCTGCCCCTGATCTCGCGACCTCCCTGAGAGTCAGCTGGCAGCTCCCTCCATAGAGAGGGACAAGGGGGGCAAAGGGTGAGAGTGAAGCAAGAGGGGAGAAAGGAAGGGAAAGGAAACAAGGAGAGGGTGATGTGAAAAGGTGAGGAGGTACCAGGATAGGATAGAGGAAGTCAAATGCAGAGTGAGAGGAAATGGATTGATGTGAATGTATGGAAATAAAAAGCAGTTGTAGAGACAGACTGAGGAGAAGAAGGAAATAGGGAAAGGCAGGTGCATAAATGAGAAGAGTGGGTCGTTTAGTAGGAAATTGATGGGGAGGAAAACATGAGGTGAGGAAGAGATGGAGGATGAGGGTGGCGGAAAATAGAAAAAAAAACAGAAAAGAAGGAAAAATAGAAAAGACGGAGGGAAGTCTGCGATCAGATGAGATGGGGAGCGAGACTCAAAAATGGGGTGAGAGCACGAGAGAAGAAATGCTATTTCAAGACCATACTTACTGATAATGTCACTCTACTTCAAAGTGCAAAGCGTTCCAGTCATGCTCCTGCATGACTGTGCCTCTGGAGAATTTCCTCATAGATCAGATGATAAAAGGATGCCTGACAGTAGGGTGCATGGGGCTCCCACTTCCTCTGTGTGACACATTCTGGGCTAAATTGAAACAAAATATACTGAGATCCCTGGTTTTTAATTTTGTCTCAATCAGCAAGCAGCTGTCGACCGGAGGACCTGAAGAAGATTCCCACAGCGTTACACCAGGCACATCACAAGGATCAGGTAAAATCCACATCTTTTTGCAGTCATTTACCAAATCACCATACATTATACAAACACATTCACTTGTAGTAGAAAGAATGGAGTACATTTCTATAGCAACTAGTTGCAAAAAGCATGTGTCACAATTACGTGGTTTCTATTTAAATTGTTCAATTTGACATTAATTACAGGCATTTCATTTACATGTCTTGATATCTCAGACGTCACTGAAGTCATCAATCATTCAGGCTCAACACTCATCACTGAATCCTGGCCAAGATCCCTGCAGTGTAATGAGTTTAATCTCAGCTTGGAGAATGAACCATGCGTCCTTGTTTTAATTGAATATTTAAGCAAATTTGCATAGTATTAACAAATGGAATCATGATAACATTGTATAGGATTTTGAATCTCAGTGGAGCCCATTACTCTGTGTATGTTCAGTTATCTAGATTTTAAATTATTCAGTTGTGGAACTTAAAGTGCACTGTGATTCTCAGTAAATCTCTAATCAATGTTAATACTACTGCATTTTAGATCAATGGCATTCATTTACAGCAGGAACACACAAACACACTTAACATGAACCTCATTTGGTTTATGCTGAATGAATTTACAAATGATCTACCAATTCACTACTCTCCTGTGGTCTGAATAACAATACAGCATTCCATCAACAACACAAAACACCTTATCATTTAATTCACCAGTGTGATATTACCTTTACTACAGAATGAATCAGGTCATGTTAAGCAGCATGTTCGTTAATTCTCTATTATTTGCTATTTTTATTGTGCTAATTGGGGTTTGAATGACTATTGAGGAATGTGCAACAACTGATGTATTGATTATTCTTCAGTATAATTGTTCG
>JAPTYQ010000024.1:10508280-10524870 GCA_029814465.1 Ostorhinchus cyanosoma | reverse complement strand
TGCTAATTGGGGTTTGAATGACTATTGAGGAATGTGCAACAACTGATGTATTGATTATTCTTCAGTATAATTGTTCGCTTTTTCAGGGCAACTGTCACATTATGGAAAAATTTAAAGCCTCTCACATTCATTAGGGCAAGAAATACCAGTGGTCAGTAGTGGAATGTAAATTATTACTCTGATGAATGACAAATTCTATTCAATTAAATTATGTGTTGAATCTGTGTAGAATCAGCCAATTATGTTCAAATACATTAATAAAAAAACACACATAGCACGTTTTCATGTGGTACCTTTTAATTTTTAACCACTGTTGCTGGGAACCGTGACAAAAACCTTCAATATTACATGTTGGAAACATTTACTTGCATTCCTTTGCAGGTTTAGATTACTATTATGTATTGGTATGTCAAAATTGGGCTACAGGTCAGTCAAGACTGTAACATGGCACAAGGTATAAAACTCTAACACTGGCTTTGTAATTGCATGCAAGTAATATTAATGATTTGCATAAAATACCATAAAATTTCAAGTTGCTTTCTTCAAGTGTATTTTAATGAGTGGAGTGTCTTAATGGCAGCCTTCCAGTCTACTTTAAGCAAAATAAGGGTAAGATTCTGCGTTCAACAGCAGCAGAGAAATGGTTTCTTATCAACAGTTTTTCTGCTGTTCAGGATTTTTACAGAACCAGAACCAAGGTCAAGACACAACACATTAGCCAGCATACCTTCATGAATATAAATTTTACTCTGCTGAAGGAATTTTGTTGCAGCAAATGGAGGGAAACCAGTTTTATGATTCAGACGTGTTGTATTTTATGCTGTCATTTCACTCCAAAAATACAGTGTGGGCGCTGCCAAACCAGTATTCGCACTAAATCAATTATAGAAGTTAATTCAATGACAACAGTGCTTCTGTTTCCTTCACACTTTCTTTTCAATGTCTGCCAAGCTCTCTTAAGATATCAAAACAGGATTCTTATGTGAAAATAAATAGATTGATAGTTAATTTTCATGTTTCGTGAAAAAAACATCCAAATGCTCATTACTTGATTATAACTAGTAATGTGCCTGCAGATGTTTATATTAATAATATAAGCTGTAGATATATTTTATGAGGCATTCTAATAGATAACAGTTTTTTCTACAGGTATACTTTATAGTATATTCACGTCTTACAGAAAGGGTACAGATATTTCACTCTATTTTGATGATGAGTTCAAGTATCAAGTATATTTTTATTTCAGTAAATTAACATGTTGTACTGCTTCTGCGTTTACACAGAAATAAAAGTGTAACCTTTCATTTTATTTCAGAAATGTTGAATGCTAACGGCTCAGTACTCAACATAGAAAATAACAAATTTCTCTCTCTGTCTTTTCTCTTTTCTATTCATTCTCTTTTTTTTCTCAGGTCTTATGTTAAATCAGTGGATGATCTGAGAACAGTGATCCTCCTCAAACTCCCCCGTTTCATTTCTCAATGCCTGCCGCTGTGTACTATGGCTTTTTATTCCTATGTGATGATGAAAAATGTTCGTGTAGGGATAGAAGCCATTTTACACGTGGTGAGAGAGCAGCGTGACAGAAGTGTGACAGAAGTGAGAGCTCCTCACTGCCTGCTCGACTGTGTTTGCAGAGGCTAACATATGGTTGGATAAATGTAACTGTCTCTTGTTCAATGTTTCCCTGTAGTAAAGGTACATTTATGCTCATCTCTCAGATGATAAGTTAGCTTATTGCAGATCTGAGAACAAAAAAAATGAAGTCAGACTTTGTTGTGCGTGCACCTGTTTTTGCCTCTAGGCACAAGTAGCTTTCACTGCTCTCACTGTTTGATGCATGTGGTGACAGCTGCAGTCCGCGGGGATGGAAGTTGGAACATTTGCAAAACATGTCATAAACAAAAGAAGAAAAGAGCAAGGATATACCAGTACAAATCTTTAATAACCGACAATAAAAGAGGCACTTAGTGGACCACTTTACAATTTGCAAGAGGCACTGCATTTCCCTTTCTTCTCACTCTTTTTTCTTTTGCACATTATTAAAATAAAACTTTGTCATTAAGCATTACACCAAACAATAATCTACCTACAATATTATACAATATAAGATACATACAGTATAAACAAGATAAAGCACCTTTGTTGTCCTAGTAAATACTATTCATAATTAAACATTTGGAGTTACAGACACAGATGATTGAGTTTGTGATTTGTGTGTGGTATTTTCAGTGCATGGGAAGAACTCCGAATACAGGTCTTGGGACTGTGATGTCCTTGTATGCACCTGAGTTTATACATGGTACTTTTGTGATTTTTTTTTTCCTTTTCTACCAGCCTACATATGAAGTACTTGGATGGTTTACACAGTATCTTTAATAAAATACAGAGAACCAGTAAAAACAGTTTGATGAATAGTACTGTAACTGCTACAGATCTCATGTTCCCTTCCGAGGACATTGGCATTCACATTACAATAAAACACAATGTAGCACCAGGTAATGTTTATACAAAAGGCTAATATGATGAATGTCAATGCAGTACAGTAAAGTTTAAAAATCATACAAAAATGAATATGTTGGAAGCATTTACAAAAGGTGCACAGACAAAAGTCCAAGTCAGTTATGATGTCATTTGGTCCTTTTAAAGAAACACTTAATCTGATAAAGTCATATAATGAATGCAAAATGAACATGCATTTAAAAAAAAAAAAAAAAGAAAATATTTTACTTTATTTTCAAGTATTCTTTTTTTTACTTTCCTTTAGGTAAATGAAATATAATCTCTGACATGGATAATATTCAACAAAGGAAAAGCAGTAAAAAGTTCAATGGTTTTCCCAACTAGCATATTCATTTCTGACCCCAAAAAATCATATCTGCCATTAGTCCTCACATTTGTGTAATAAAAACACATGTACAAAGAAGACATAAAGTGACTACGTAAGTATTTAAAGATAGCGTTTCACAGAAAAGAGCTGTGCAATCTCATTCACCATAATGAATTGTCTTAAACATTTATAACTGTGAATTTTACAGTCTCTTATTCACAGATCCCTCAAACCCCGCTCAGTTAATAGATTCTGACGTGTCCTTCCTTAAAGGAATCTTAAAGCTAGTGAGTTTTTGGCCAAACAGCTGGCTCAGGAGGTGGTTCTGGGACTCTGCGGTCCGGTAGGAATGACTATCCATTGACCGAACTCCCATCTTTGTCCTAGATTTATTCAAAGAATTGTTCATGGGAACTGATGACACTTTGGACATCGGGGAATGCAAAGGTCGCCCTAGAGTTCCCTTTTTGGCTTTATAATCCCCATTAAGAGGACTCACAATCTCAGCTTTCTTTGGCGTGCAGCTGTCAAGCAAACTTCTTTTTGACTGCAAGCCCAAGTTGGAATTCTTGCACTTGGAAACTATTTTGTTGCTCACAAGATCATCCTGTACTGAGGATAGCACAGGATAGTCATTTGGCCCATCAGACTTTCTTTGCAGAGAGGCATTTGCACACTTGCTGGGGCGAAATTTCTTTTTTGCTCTGGCGTCAACACCAAAGTTTTCCTGTGTAGCTGGAGAAGAAACCCTCTGTAAGCTGTGGGGGGATTTCATGTCTTTCCTCTTCTTCTGTGGCCTCACAGGTTCTTTCTCCTCATTTGTTGCTGAAGTGCTAAGTGAAACTTTGGAGGGGGTGTCGGTTGTAGTTGTGTAGTTGTTTTTAGTGTTGTCGGTTGATTTGGCGAGGACGGCTTTGTCTTTCATTTGACTGCTGCCTTGCTGCTCAGCATCGTGAGATAGAGCCGGCTGTTTGTTGTGATTATTGGAAGCTTTCAATGTGTCGTGGCTCTGCTCATCATTCCCCTGCTGGTCTGCCACGTCAATAGCTAATTGATGCTTTGCTGACTCAGGTGTCTTTGAAATTAATAGATTTTCTCTTAAGCTGGCAACACAAGAGTCCTCACAAGGTGGAAGGGGACCTGTTTTTTCTTCTGTATCAGCTGTGTCACCTTCAACAGAGTCTTCCTGAGCCTTAATAGTCTCCTCCACTGTGTTACTACTCTCTTTAGATGCTGACCATGAGCTTGTCTCTGCTCTAATGCAGACTGACTCATTCTCCTCTTTCACGTCACATGGTTCAGCAATCGATTTTCCATTACCCTCTTTATCAAGATTAGGTGAGAGAGCTGGGTCAATTTCCTCTTTGGGTGCAGCGGATTCTGAAGTGCGCATATGAATACATTTCTCCAGCTCTACAAGTAGTTCAGAGTAGTCCTCAGCAATGTCCTCAGTCTTCACATTTGTACTGTTGGCGTCATCGTGGTATTCATTTGCGATTGTTTGTGTGGAGTCGTCTGTTGTTGACACACAAGATTTTGAGGACAGTGTTTCAGAGTTTTGGTTCAAGTGCAGTGGGCTTACACTGGCGATGCCGCTGTCTGAGCTATTTTCTAGCAAACTGTCAGAGAGAATTCTCCTCTTCTTACTTGCAGGCGAATCACATTCATCTTCTTTGGACACAGATGCTTTGACAGGTCTGAGAACACCTCTGAATTTGAAAATTTTGTTTCCCCCTAAAAGGTGTTTTTCCATGTGACGATCAAACTGTTCCTTTTTAGAGAAGGTATAGTTACAAGTGCTGCAGATGAAGGATTTTTTTATCACGTGCATGACATCAGCACAGAGCTCACATGTGTAGAGGGTGGTGTGTTTTGAATCCAGCTCATCCACCTCTTCATGTGCTCGCTTCAGATGGTCTTTAAGCTCCTGGGCCTCTTGATAGGAAACAGGGCATTTATGACAAAGGAAAATCTTTTCCAGATTGTGAACCACTAAATGTCTTTGGAGTTTGAATGGTTTGGGGAACTGTTTTCCACAGTGGTGACAGTCTCTTGAGGGGTCTTTGCAGTTGGGATGCATCTCCACACTTCGAGGCGTCTCTGTTTTGTGGAGGACCTCCAGTGGGGTTAATGTGCTCTGCTTCCCACCTGTTCCACTGCTGCTTTTAGTTTTATGGAGTTTGGACTCTGCCCCCTCTGATGTTTTCCCATCTCCCACAGTTCTGTCTGCAGAAACAGCTTTTTCTTGATCTTTAGAGGCTTTGCTGGACTCTCTATTGGCTTTGCTGGGGCGGTGCTGCATGATGGAGGTGATAAAGTTCTTCACGGCTGTCTCTTGCATAAAGCAGCCTGAAATACCTAACATAGAACCTTGTGTTTGACCCCTTCGGGCAAACTGAGTGGCATGCTCTCGTAAATGCTCGTTGTACATCCACACATCTGATATCTCCTTCAAGCACATTCCACAGGTCCAGATACCGGTCTTGTTCTTAGCATGTTTCTCTCTCAGGTGGTCTCTCAGTTGCTCCCTGGAGCTGAACTTGCGCTGGACACACATGTAGCAGGTCGGAGGTGGAGAGGGATTGTGGGATAACTTGTGAAAGTTCAGCTCACCGAGAGTGAGAAACCAAGTGAAGCATACTTTGCACTTGTACTGCTTATCTTTGACCTTTATTCCGCCGTCTTGCCGTTTCCTCCCTCGCCGCTCTGTTAGCTTCTTAGACTTGTCATCATCTCTGTTCTCTATGTCGGCAGCGGCGATAGGAGGTGCCACTGATATATCTTTATTAGAGTCAAAAAACTGAATCTCAGGAAGCTGAAATGTTGTGTTGATGTTCTGAATGTCAATGCTGTGGAGGTTTTGAACAGTATCTGTGACACATGGCTCCACGGTGTAGGGTGCAGCAGGCAGGGTCAGGGGATATGGTGTGCTTGGCAGCTCTGTTTTACAGGCGCTGGGGTCAGAGGTCACAACTGAGTCTGCACTGAAGCTGTTGAAGTCACCGGAGCCATTCCATTCTATTGATGATTTATCAATGGTGCTCTCTAGTTGAGTCAAGAGGTTGTTCCCAAGCTCTTTAACGGTGTCCTGGGTGTCTTCCTGATCTTTTGTTGTGACATCTGTCAGAGGCGGCTTGGAATCAGTTTTCAATGCACTGTTGTGGCACATATTCAACATGATAGCATCATCAATAGAGATTGTTTCATATTCACAGTGGTTACTTTGATTGTCAGTGAATGGTGGCTCTGTTCGCTTTTCCACATATTGATCCTTGTTACGCATGAAGTTTTCTGAAGGAGGGTAGTCATGACTTACATTGGAATCCGTTGATATCTTTTGTCTTTTGTTTCTTTTGCTGTAAACCCTTGGGCACTTTTTCCTTTTTGCCTCCTCATCTCTGGGGAAAAGCTGTGAGAATGTAGTGTCATCATCAAGTAAGGCCTTTAGATCTGGACTTATGTCAGGAGGACTGAGAGGGGATGAACTCAAACAGGAGAGAGGGTCGTTTGAAGGACCGCTGCTGTTCTCACATTTTATCCCCACTGATACTTTTCTAAGAATCTCCTGGGCGAGGCTCTCGTCTGATCCTTTCTCTTCACACATTTCATCCACAACGCACAGACTCTTTCTGGACTCATCACATTCTTTTATTACATCCTTGTCCACACTTTCTACACATTTTTCTGTGTACACTTCGCCTCCTGCCATCTCAGTTGTGCTTGTACATTTCAGCTCTGTTGTATCAGTGATTTGATTTAATTCCACAGTTTCATTCAGTATGTTTGTCCCTTTTACAGGAGATTGAGACGTATTGTCAAAGCCCAGGCTTAAAGAAACACAGTGAGGGAAGTCCTTGGTTCCGGTCACAGTTCTCTCAGATTGTGCAATGGTTTTCATTGAATCCTCTTGAGGTTTGCTTTGGCCTTGTAGTCCATTGCTTTTGAATTCAGGAGTGATAGCTTGAAGTATATCTGTCTTTAGTATGTTCAGAAGCTCATCAGAGAAAGGGTCCGATTTTATGTTTACCTCACTGTTTTTGCTCTTCCTGGCTTTGTTGTTCTTCTTTGCTTTTGTTGACTGCAGAGGGGGTTGGCGGTCTATTTCATCCACTGCCACTGCACTTGTCTCAGTGGGCATTTCCTCCAGGACTGTCTCACTCTCTGTTGATTTTGATATGAGAATGTTGCTTGTTTCAGGGATCCCATCTATCTTTGTTGGGAAACAGGTCTGTGAATCATCTTTATGTTCCTTCTCTGAAGTTTGGGATGCTTCATAAATAAACACAGTCCCCTGATGGCTTGATGTTGTAGTCTGCAAACCAATGTGTTTTTCAGCTCTGACCGAATGTTTCATGGCTTTGTGTCTTTTTAACCCTGGCACAGTCCTGAAACACATGAAGCAGATTTCACAGAGCACTTTTCCCTGCTGAGAGTTCTGTGCACAGGCCTTTTTTGGTGTTATTTCTTTTTGTACTTGGTGTGTTGTTGAACACTGTCCAGTCTCTATTGTTAGTTGCTTCTCTGATGGGTCCTGTGTAACATGCATTTGTTCAGTTTCACAGATGATGAGTGGCTTAGGAGTGGGCGGACCATCTGAAATGTTTTTTCTGAGCAGTGCGCTGTCCTCACCAGAAAACTCATGAGAATCAGATTTCTCCGCTTCGACCTTTCTTAGCACGTTAGTGTGAATATGTACATGCTCAATGGGTTCAGCTGGATCATGGCAAACCTCCAAGTCCTTTTTTATGTTAACAGCTGAAGAATCTGTGCTTGTGTTTTCTGTTGGGAGAACCATTGAAAAATGTGTGAATTGTACATTTTCTTGAATGGCTAGAGGTTCTTTGGATAAACTGACTTTGGCTATAGAGTCTGTGTTTAAAGATACTGTAGAGTCTATGGCTGTTTCATTATTGTTAAAGTTCAGCGTAGCGGTAATGCTCAGGTCACATGGTTGAACTCTGTCGTCTCCGGGACACTGTTTGATATCTGGATTTTCATCCGATTTATTTGCTGGTGAAATTGGTATGTAGTCATACTGATTCAGTTGTGGAGGTTCATCTGATATGCTGTTGTAGTTCAGAGGGCTGAGCTTCAAATCGTATATTGAATCTGACTTTTCAAGGCTATCTGACAACTTTGATCCCTCCACTGTACTGGTCACAGGAAGCGGAGAGGAAATGGTGGTTTTGGAGACAGGGATTTTACACTCTATAATTTCACCTAGGTCTGGGTGAGGTGGGCTTATCAAAGAATACCCCATGTCAGCTGTTGTCTTCAACCGTTCATCCCTCTTTAAAGCCTCCTTTTGTTTATCCTCTTCCTTTTTGGGGGATTTTGTGCTTTCACTTAAACTTTGATCAACAGGCATATTTCCGCATTTGCTTTGTGACTGACATGAATCCTGTTCTGCGTCTGCCTTCTGCATGGGCGTTTGATGAGCGCTGGATAAAAGTGGACTGGTTGGTGGAGCAATGTCTATAAAGAGGCAGTGAGTTTCTCCCATCTCCTCTCTGCACGGCGAGTTATGTTGACTTGCCATGAAATCGACAGGAAGCTGCTCTTTGATGTCTTGAACATTCAAAATCTCCTCCTGTTTCTGAATGGTGTCAAAGTGGAGGCCTGCTTCAGATTGTAATGAGTCATTAAATGGACTGACTTTGCAGGAATCACTGTCCATTATGCTTTCAGACTGTGAGAGGATTAACAGATTGTTTTTTCCCTCTGTGGTTTGGGTGTCATTGAAAGGTGAACAGTGACTAATATTTTCTGCATCTGTCTCCACCAGTATTGGGCTGCAGGGCTTATATGTGGTGACTATCTCTACTGACATATCAGTGGTTGGATTGGGAGTATAAGTCTTTGAAGGGCTGCACATTTTGGGGGACAGCCCAAATAAATCAGGGTTTGAACACTCCACCTTTAACTCATCAGCATGTGATGAACTAATGTCTTCAGGACAGTAAGTGGTAGCAGCTTTTAGTGATGTTTTTGTAATGTCTCTTATTTTTTCACCACTTTCAAGAGCAGCATCAGGTGGAACTGGTGTTGCGGGATGGCTTTCAGACTGACTGGTGATTCCCTTCACTGCTTCTGTGTCTTCATGTTCTGTATTCAGGTGTTCCAGACTGTCACAGCTGTTTATTGTTGATTGTACATTTTCTTCTCTATTATTGTTCCTGCAGGACTCCTTGACCACATGTGGGTCATGTGTCATCTCTGCAGACTTGATCAAATTACTATTCTCAGTGAAGTCCTCCTCCAATACGACTTTACTTTCTACTTTACTGCCATTGTTTTCTGCAGGCTCACTTGGATGCAATGAAATTGGCTTGTTTCCGCTGACTGTGGGGTCACTGCTGTCAGAGAAAGATGACTGTGACTCATTCAGAATGAATCCAATATCATCCTTCCGCTCATTGATATTTGGAGGTGATAATATATTCTCCTTCCCGGTAATTGCTTCCTTTTCAGTATGATCTTCTCTCTCAAATGCATCAGTTGCCTGACATTCAATTTCTTGATGTTGTTGACTTGTGAGAGAGGTGACATTTGGTTCCTTGTGTTCTGATATAATGGGTTCTTTTTTGAATATAGAATCAGAAATCACCTCGAGGCTTTTCATCAGGTTTTCCGTGTATCTCTTCTGCTCTAAAATTTCTTCTTTTGTTTCCACAGAAGCCTCTTTCTCTGCATTTTTCTCCTCTGACTGCTCAGTATGTGAGTCTGTGGCAATTAAATTTGATTCATCCTCCTCTTTTGCCGTAAGAGGCACGAGGGCTCCTGATTCATTACGAAGTGGGGAGTGGGGACTGTGGTGTCCACTTATGAGCTCAAACTGGAATGGACTGGACCATGGGAGTGCTGATTCCGTGAAGGGTTCCGAAGGCATGCTGGTCACTGGTACATTGATGTCTTGTATATCCAGACCAGTGCCATTCTCTGATTCATCGCTAAGACGTAAAGGTGAAAATTTACTCATTTGCAGCTGCTTTGGAGAATCTAGCAATGGTGGGCTTTCCAGCTTTGTTGTCTGCAGCTGGTTTTCAAGCTCATTCACTATTCTTTTTATCTCTAGCTCATCTTCAGATGCACAGTTGTTAAGGTTTGCACTGTAGTCAATGATTTTTTCTGGCAGAGACAAAGAAACGTGATTGTAATCTGGTTTCTTTTCATTTGATTTCTCAGAATTGCTTTTGTACTGCGATATCTCATCGGGTAGCACAGGGCTAACCATAAGATTCCAGTCTCTTTGTTCCAGAAATGGAGAAAAAGACGATACGAACTCCTCCTTTTTATCGCTTGCATTCTCCATTGAGTGGAAACCCTCTTTCTGAATCGGCATATCGGAGTAAAGGCCACTGTCGAAACTTGCGAGGTCTCCAAACATTGATGACGTGTCAAACGAAAGAGGGGATTTCATGAGACCCTGTTCCTGATCCAGAGTGTAGGGCATGAGGTGAAGTGTATCTTTTTGTATCAATGGGCCCTGGGTTTCAGGTGGAGATAGGCACACATCATCCATCAAAGAGGTGCAAAGCGATGCAGGCTTGTGTGTGTCTAGGTCATTGACTAAAGTAATAGCCTCTTTCACCATGCAGACAGTGTCACTCTGTTTTCCAAATGTGGGACTGCCTGATAGCTCTGACTGTGTGACTTCGGCCCCCTCTCTCTTTTTGCACCTTGTGTTTCTCTCAGCATTGAAATCAGTTTTCTTGTGGATGGTAGGAAAGTGTGAATCAGTCTGTGGTGGCTTGTTATCCGTACTGCTACACTGTGTGGGTTCTACTTTGTGGCACAGATTGTCTGTTCTCTGTAGGGTGTTTCTGTCCAAGACGACTGTTGTGCCAGTTTCTTTGTGCGACATAAGCTTCTCTTTTGATTTGGTATGAGAACTTTTGCTTTTTTCAAGATTTTTCCCCGTGTCTATCGCCTTTTGTGTGGATGACACTGAATCAGCAACTTCTGGATCTGAATGACAACTCTTTGGATTCTCTAAACTGTCTTTTTTCTCTGAAACAATGGCTTTGTCAGTATTATACTTCTTGACAGATTTAGTGAATGTCAGTGCTAGTTTGCTGGACTCTTTACACAACTTCTGAGGGGACGACCTTTCATAAGGTTTCAACTCTGGAGGCTCTTTCTTTTTGATGTCTGTCTTCTTCTCACAGTCTGAGTCAGTGCGGTCAGTGCTTTTGGGGCTGTTGATACTATCACTAGAAACACTCACAGATGTGCTGAGTTCACTGCTTGTGGATGACCTGCTACCCCTCCTCCTGAGTTTTTGGTGAGAACTATGTTTTTCAGGCAAGAGAGAAAGCTCTTCACTTTTTTTCACCTCAAAACATTCCTTTGACTCATGTCTCCATGCTGCCTGGTCTCTCTCACTCCTCGCTCGCCATTTACACTCTTTAGTGTAAGTGTATTTACACCGACTGCTTTGGTTTAGCCGACCTTGGCTTGCTATCTTCACAGGCTCACACTCATCATCTGAGTCTGATACATAGTCATATTCTCCGAATGCAGGATTCTGTACAGTGGGAGTGAGTCTCTCCATTACCAAAGAAAACTGGAGATTTTTAGTCCCTTTAACATGAAGTTTGTGGAGCTTATTTTTCTGCTGCACTATTTTGTGAATAAGTTCTTTGCTCCAAGTGCCCCCTCCGCTGCTTTTTCTTTTACTCTCTTTCACTGCTGTTCTTGAGGTTGGAGATGTGGAGGTCTGTGAGGGAAGTGACCCTCGAAGTGCAGAGTTGTCTTGAAAGCTTTTAACACCACAACGCTCAGAAAACTTGCTGGATAAGAGAAATCTCTGTGTACTTGTGTTTTCATCCTCACTCTTGCACAGTTTTCTTGCCTCTTTCACTTTGCTGTCTTGTTCCCGTGTCTTCTCCCTCGAGGCACTTCTTGAATTTTTATGAGAGACTTCTTTTTTTATGTTAATTTTCTCATCTTGTTCCAAATTCAGAGATATTTTCTCAACTTTGCATTCTGTATACTGTTTATCTGTTTCAGGGCTCTCAACATCAGAATCATAAAAATACTTTCCCTGTGTGAAAGACCTGTCATCTTCTGTTGTTTGCTTATTTTTGCTCTCAAAAATTGCAGATTCTTTGGTTTTCAGAGATTGTTTGTTTGATGTTGCTTTGACAGTGGTAAGCTCATCATCAACAAAGGCATCGATAAAACTACTGTCTATCTCTGCATTGTCTGATTGGTATCCCAGTCCATTCAAGGCTTCTGTGATTAAGCTGTCTAATTTGGCATCCTCCATTTCCAGTTCAGGTAGAGGGACAGGAAGATTGCCAGAGCCAGAGAAAAGGCTGAGTTTCATGGGATCATCTTTATTGTCGCCTTTCGTTTCACTTTCAGGTATTAGTTCTCCATTTTTATTGAGGCCCAGCAAAGATAGGTGGAGGTCAGATGGGCATCTTGACATAGAAACATTTGACACAGATGAAGTTGTTTTTGCTGGTTCTGTATTGAACTTTCTGCTGTCATCCAGCTTTGGTATCTCCTTCAGGTCATTTTGTGCAAATGTGTGCTGTGCACAATATTGCTTATGGCCAAGAAACGAAGCCAGGTTGTTGAAATTCTGATCACACTGCTTGCATGTCAAAAGCACATCTAACTGGTCTAGATTTGCTGTGGCTAATGAGGTGGCTAAGAGCTGATGTGCAGAGTAAGGTGGTGGGGGCTGATGATGCTCTACCCCGAAACTGTCCATATAACCTTTGTTTCCATCCATAGTGCTCTTTGGATGTGCACTATTCTGCATATAGCTCATCATATCGTCTTTACTTCGGTCTGTTGTGTATGAAATACTTCTTTCAGAATGAAACTGATGAGGATGGGTTGTCAGGTGATCTGAAGGCAACTGTGTCTTGGCTTGAGGCTGATGATAGAAGGGGTGAGGGGGTGCTGACTTTGACATTTGGCTGTCCTCTGAACTGAGGTTAACTGGACTGGTGGATGCTGGAGAGAGGGATGAGCAGGTACTACTAGATGTGGGATTATGAACTGGGGAGGGCAAAGGGGATTCATAAGGAGACACCATCATAAGTCCCATAGGTGGGACTTGCAGTGGTGGATAGCTGAAGTTTCTTGATGATGCTGCAGGAAGAGACTGATTGAGTCCAAAGTATACAGTCTTATTTTTGGACTCACATACTTGTGCGTGGCTCATCTCTACTTTAAAAGTGGCGACTGTATTATTGCCATGTTTTACAGACTCCTGTCTTTGGTTAGAAAAGCCATCACTAGTTCTGTTGTTTTGGAATGAGTTGGGGTTTTTCAGTGAGCTGTGTTTATGTGATTTACTGTCATCCTGCCAGTCAGAGGGGGAAACCATGTAAGCCAATTTTTGATTGCTTATTTGCCTAGATAACTCAATTCGGTTTTGGTTCTGCATGGCCGCGGTTGGACGTATCTGCTGCCAAGACATCCTGCTATTTTTAGATGAAGTGGATCTTTGGTCAAGTGCTGGTTGGTTCTGAAACTGAAATTTATCATTCATATCAGTATACGGAACTGTATTTTGATCATTTGGTGAATATGTCTTATTAGCTCCCTCCCAGGAGTGTGGTAACCTGTTTAAAATCTTATTATTGATGTTTTTATCAAAAGACACTGAGTTTCTGTGAATGTTACTGACTGGAGGGTTGTTAAATGTTTTGGTGGAAAAGTGCATTTGGGGGCCTGGGCCTTGTGAAATATTTCGTGCATGGTGCACACTTCCTTGAATTAGTGTTCTTTGGTTGGCAGCTGTATCTTTGGGATGACAGTTCCTCTTACTCCCCGAGGTGATGGCTGCATCCCTACTGTCTGCCTGTCCAATGGCGTCTGTGCTCTCTGGCAGTGCCGCCTTCCCCTGCTCTGACTGCTGTGAGCTGGAGCCAGAGCTGTCACTGCTTGCTGAGTCCTCGCTCAAATTCCGAGGACACTGGATTGAGGATACCACCCCTTGAATAAACTGTGACTGTGGGGGGTGAGTAAAAGAGCTTCTATTATCTGACTGTTGTTCATTATTGAACTGAGTGCTGTTTTGAGTAATATTTTGCCCTTCTCCAGACGTAAAGGAAAAAGAGTTGTGAGCGACATGAACAGCACCTAGGGATGAATCGGTGAAATCCTGGGATGGGGGAGTTTGTTCACAGGGAAAAGAGTCAGAGGCTGATTCTTCCAGGAAATGATATCCATATTGGAACGGACCAGACACAAAGGCATTTGTCTTATTAGTTTCGGGAAGGGCAGTGGGTTTTTGTGATGAAACTCCGTAGTTAGCACCAGTGAAAGTCCTTTCAGGTGACTGCCATGCGTTAGAGCCACTCATCTGAAAGTCTGCCAGAATCAGCTGGTTGCCAGGCTGTGCACTGTTGTTCTCCATAGAGGCAGGCTGCTGCTGTTGCTGCTGCTGGGACAGGGGCGGATGCTGATGGGATGATGCTCCACTTGCAGAACTCAGTGTCTGTGAGGTATAGCTTGGGGAGGTAAGGTTAGAGGACGCCTCCTGGAAGCAGCGGCTGTAGTTGAGCTCTTCTTGCTGCAGCTCAGCCTCCCGCTCAGGTAAACTGGGAACGTGGAATCTGTAGCTGCCCGTAACTGGGCCACGACTGGTCTCCAGCTTCTTGGGTTGTGAAACCTTCTGCTGCGGGTAGGCAATACCAATGGTGGGGTTAGAGCGGGGATGTGTAATGCTAAGTCTGTACAGCTGCTGTGGGCTGCCCCGCTCTGACTTTCCAGACCGCTTCCCCTTCTCTCTGCTGCGGCCTTTTCCACTGGGGGACTGGGGGCTGGCTTTGCCACTAGACCAAGTCCTGTCAGAGGCAAATTTTGATCTGTTCTGCAGTGACCTGAAGTCAATCTTCCCAGCCTGCTGTGGCCGTATGACAGCCTCGCGCTGCTGAGTAGAGTCCCGTTCCTTCTCTAATTTTTCAACCTTGAGCCCTCTGCTGCTGGCTCTGGCCTCAGTGCCTGTGTTTGAAAAGTGCTCTGAAAACTCCTTTGTGGTTTTGTCACTCTGCTGTTCCAGCGCTGTCCCCTCATCCTGCAGTTTGGACTCAGCGTCCAGCTCTTTGACGGTATGCATTTGCTGAGTCTCTCCTGCCATGATGCACAATGCGTGCGTTGAAGGCCTGGTCCTCAGAGGTGTTATCTGGGAGACAGAGGCATCGTCTTCTGCGTAGTGTGAATCAGTAAATGTCCAGTGGCAGGAACTGCAGGGACAGGGCTGCTCGCTGCAAGCTCATCTCTTGACTCTCATTTCGAACCACAGGATCTGTCAGCAGAGCAAAGTGGACCTACAGAGACAGAAAAGAGAGGATTACTTGAAATGTATTTGCATTTAAACTATTATTCAAATATGCAAGTGAAGCTGAGTAATCCATGTAATCATTCAAATAGGAATATGTGTTTTTAAAATAAGCCTAAAAATCCTTTAGTCAAGGTTAGAGAAACAGAAAAGAAAGGAATAGCTGGATAACATAAAAAAAACTTGCAACAGGAGTTAGTTTATGCACACAGTCAAGGAATACAATTTCAACATTAACATTAATATACAAGATTAAGTACAATTAGAATATTTCTTGCTCTTGCCAGCAGAGAGCACTGTTGCAGCATTTCAAAGTGGTGCTGTCACAGCACAAAGAACCAGTGTAATCAACAGGAAATTTCAAAATACTGCCAAACTCATATTCCAAGACTTGGAGATACTACTGACACTTAAATTCCTTATTCCTGACAACAATCAGAAGGCATTTTATACAAATAAACACAGTTCTATCTGAGCATTGGATTCTTTTTTAACAACAGCTATATTGATGGCTACGCAAGTATCACAGTCAAAATCCTCTATATAAACAATCACGCAGAGAAACCAGTTTGGTCTTGAAATAATGAAGCACACTACAGTACGGAGGATGAGAAAAATACAGTACAAGGGTCCAAAAAGCACTGCCAGTAAATGAATCACAGACTCCTTAAGAGGGACACAATGACACAGTGTTCTATTGCTACAGAGGGCTGCAGGTTTAGATCATGGAGGAATATCAAGGATTAGTCAGTCAGCCATTAGACAGTGAGAACTGTGTGCAAACTGACGTTTGTTGCCTTTCCTCAGGCATCCCAGACACTGCTTCTCAGGTCCCAGTTTACTTTGGCCCTCTAGTGCTGCTGCTTCTTTTGAGGTCAGACAAAAAAGAAACTTAGAGTTAGCACCAAAATGCAACTTCTAGACCTGGTAACCAAACTTCCATCTGACCTTTTCTGTCTGTTTGCCCTGGCTGTTACCAAAGCCAGCGTTTGGGGGTGGCCTCATAGTTGGATATACCACCATGTAGCCAGAGGATTTGGGCTCAAGCCTCTGTTTTGGATAAAATCCAACCTGCTAAATGGCCCTTGAGCTAGACACAGAATTACTGCCAGTTTTACAAGCCTTATAGTTTTCTTAGGGAAAGTTTTTCTTAGTAACATTTAGCAAAAACTACCCGATTAAATATGAATAGTACTGTGTAAAAATATGGTATGTGCATCAGGCTTCTACTTCAGAGAAAGTGTGTTTATAATATTTCCAGCCCAGTTGTGTGCAGATAACTAAAGTATTAAAAACACATTCTATATCAACATCTGCCTTCATGGTGCAATGGACATTGTGTGTACATAATTCCATAGTTTAATAAACATACATGTTTGATCACATATCTTCTGCAAAGATGGTGTAAAAACTCTCTCTCTCTCTCTCTCTCTCTCTCTCTCTCTCTCTCTCT
>JAPTYQ010000024.1:10467641-10480672 GCA_029814465.1 Ostorhinchus cyanosoma | reverse complement strand
ATACTGTGTGCAGTGTTGAATCAGGGTTATGACATCCATTGCCACTTTTACTTTGATCTGCATCACCTTCCTTTTCCTCAGTCTGACCTCTTCCTGGCCTGACCATCAGGAACCAATTAGGAACCCTTTTAGCATCGAGTTAATAATACCGGAAATACACAGACACATTCACATACAAATACCTGTGTAAAGTGTCTACTGTCACACATATACTGTACATGCACACACACGCACACAAACGTTAAAAGTGGGAGGGACCTAAACTGGACAAGCCCCGTGACACCCCTCCAAACCCCCCCCACCCCCATGACAACAATCAACAGAGACAGAAAGACTGTAAAGGAGAGCAGAGAGAGAGAGAGACAGCGCACTAGAGAAAAGACAGTTCTGAGTCTTACCTTAAGAGTACTGCAGAGGAGCCGATGAAAAGGAAACCCTCATGACTGGAGCTGTCTCTGCGTCTCTGTCTGTCTGTGTTTATCTCTCAGCTGTGGGGACAGGCACTGAGCCCCAGAGGCAGCGGAGCTCGGAGTGGAGCAGCAGCGCTCGGCACACTTTACAGGCAGAGAAAGCAGTAGAGCCGCGCAGCCCCCGGGCCCGTCCACTCACACTCTGCCTTCTGAGGATGAAAAGAGAAGACTTCATTACCAGCTGCAGACCACGCCTCCAACCCCTTCAGTCACCCTCCTCCCAAACCCTCTCTCCCTCCCTGTCTTGCTCCCTCCTCCTTCACTACCTCCCCGCTTCCCTTCCACAGTCCCAGCCAGTAGCACGCTCCAGGGCCTGTCCCAGCCAAGAGAGGGGGTGCAGACTGCCAAAAAAAACCCTCCCATCTCACTGCCTGCCAGTGCTGTGCAGTGCACTGAGAGAGAGAGATGGAGAAACACAGAGATGGCATATAGCATATGGTTCGAATTCGCAAACTGTTATTTGTTTGTTTTGAAAATTTTAATTCCATATACAGCCTCGGAATTGTTTCAGATTAACAGCTGTGCCAGTAAAATACTTGAAAATGCAATAAAAGTGCAAAGTACAGTCATTGTGAGTTTGTAGAAATGAGGGAGGGGGGGGGAGGGGGTGTTAAATGAGTATGAAGTAATACGAAGAAGGAAAACAGAAGGAGGAGAATTAAATTTGGAATAAGTGCGGAGAATGTGAGGCAGCAGAGATTCACTTCAGAGAGAAGGGAAGGACACAGACAGGCAGGCAGACGGAAAGAAAAACACAGACACGCTCAGAGAGGGAGGGACCGACCGAGACGGGTGATCAATTTGACAGTTTTAGAGAGAAAAATAAAAAAGACATTTAACCACGAGCTGATGGAAGGTCTAATTAAGACTTACAGCAAGAAAGATCACATCAAAAGACTGTCTCGTACAAAAAAATATGTGTGTGCGTTGGGGGTGGGGAGTCTGCCTCTGTGTGTTTGTGCATCTATAAACCTGTCTCTGAGGCCCACAAACTTTTCACATGCTGCTTCCTCCATCAACACCCTAAATAAGGATGACAATTTTTGTCCATCTTCAGACCGCGTTCTGTCTTTTCTCCCCCTCCTTGTGCTCATTTTCTCTGCCTTTTCTTCTTATGCCAAAGCGAACTCTCTCCCCATCAGACAGGGAAAATAGGCCTAAAAGCACTAGCTGTTTACTGTCTGTAATTATGAGGGGCTGGGTACACTCAAACCAGGCAGCTCTGCACCCTGCCCCCATGTGCCACCACACACAAATCTAACTCTAGTATGACTGCCAGTTTAAACCAGGTCATGGCACAGAAAGAAAGGTGCAAAGTGAAAGAAGAAGACTAAAAACAGTGACGTTTAAAGTTTGCATTTACTTGTAATTAAGAAAAAAAGTTGGCAAGGGGAATTTTTTCAACTTTGGGAAAAAGGCAGTTGTGTATTATAAACACAAAAAAGCATAAAGTCTTCAAAGTAGTGATTTCCTAAGACTTTGAAAGATCTCATTTGCTGGTGTGCATTTCGGGTCAAGCTTCAGTTCATAGTCTGACAGTTAGGCCTGAATCCAGCTGAAAATTAGAAAGAGGCATCACCACAGCGCATCTCTATGTCCTCCAGTACTGCCACTCCTTCATATGGTGTCCCGTTTTAAGTACTTTCACAAAGGTTGACTTTGTGTGAGATAATACGAGTCTAAAGCACACATAGTTGGAACACAAGAAAAATACCTGATTGAACAATGAAGGGAAAAAAAAAAGGGGGGAAAATCTGCACATCTGCATGATGTATGAAAGGGAGAAAACTTTTCTGCTCATGATGAGGTAAGCAGGGATTAAACAGATCTCTGGCAATCTTCCACACCAACATTAACACCTACACAGACCCTCTCTGCGGCATAATGGTGTCAAATTTACACAGGTCCACAAAACAGTACTTAAGGTTATGGGCTGCCTTCATTGTAGGTTGTGAAAGCCGGGGCTGGGGCTGGGGCTGGGGTTTGAGACGGATGGAGTGGGTTGGTAAAGGGCTGACAGAGGAGGGGAGACAAACTCATTTCTGCACACTTTATTGCTAAGGAACACTAATCCTCCAAACCCAGAGACATGGACAGCCCTTCTGCGCTGCTTTATGTGTTTAATCTGGGGCTTTATCAATAGATAAAAGACTAATCCAACATCTGAAAGCTGCTGTTTATTTACTGTTGGCTAAGTAACTAAAAGTTGTCATTACCACAACAATAGTAAATGATCAAAAATAGCACAAAGTGGCCATATAATAAGGAAAATTAGACCAGTAATAACATGCTCCCAGTCACACTTTGCTGTAAAAAAAAAAAAAGAAAAAAAGAAAAAAGGAAAAGAAAAAAAGAAAAGGATTTGTGTTTCAGGATTGAAAACTGAGATTCAGGTCTGAGGTGGATTTTTTCAGGGTGCAATACTCAGTCTGACCACTAGGGGCTGAATTGAGCTGCAATATAGATACAGTACATTTATACTTTCATACAGCATCTTCCTCAGTCTGATTCTTGTGTTTCTGTACCACCTAATTTGAAAGTTAGGGCTGCTATACTAAGTTCACAGCTCCCCTCTAATGGCAATAACCACATATTTTCTTTGATCACTTTCTCTACCAGTGATGCATTGTACATCCTGCAAAAATTCATCAGAACGATTCGACTCTTCTATTGATATTTCCGTTATCGTGGCATTTCTGCAGATTCCTGTGTCTGTAAACCAAATGTAGTCTGAAAACATAAACAAACACAGACTATCATCTGAATGACACATGGTTTTTGGTGAAAAACTCTGTTTATCACAAACATCAGATAAGGATAAGAGTTCTTCACGTTTGAGTAGATTTTTGTATAGTTAAACGCCGCTCTGATTATGTATGGAAAAATACAGACTAGGATAGATTTGTTTTTAGGCAAGCGTTATTATTACTCATTATCATAAACCGATACAACCTTGGCTTATAAACATCCTTCATACAGAGCAGAGGAACACCAGCATCATCTCAAAAGAACTTCAGATTACAGAAAAGCAAAAACAGGCGCTCTCTGTGTTGGATCTCAAAAGCCACAGGAAAAAGCCTGACAGTCAAACATCACACACATTTGGCAGAACACCAGAAGGAAAGGGAAATGCCAAAGTACTATGTTATAGGAGAGAATAAATATTCTTAATAACCACACAAAATGATTACAAAAATAGTTTGTGGTAAGGCTGTATATGCATGTATGTAAATTCAATTGGACAATACAATTCAAGACGGCTTGAATCATATTAGGCTTTAGGACTGAGTCTCAGGTTGTTGTGAAATTGAAATTTCACTCTTAACAACCTGAATTGAAAGCAGAGTTGGGACAGATGGGAAGAGAGGGGACTTTCTGTGTTCTTAACACAGAAATCCTTTGTGACATGTATCAAAGTAAAAGAGCCTTAGTTTGCCTCCTCAACATTGCCAGGGTGAATATGGAGATTGTTTAAGCCAGCCCCGAGGCCTGTGCCTATCAGGACACCAATGCCTTGTGCTGTACTACTCTAAACAGGCATTTTTAGCTCATATTAGTCATAAAAATATTTATACTTCACCCATATTAATATATCCTCACTTTCTGAACTATTTATACCTGCACTGCATTTTTGGTAGAAAAATCATATAAAACACCAGTGCAAAACATGTAAAGTTTTTAATGACTTCAGAGTATTCTAACCTCCCAAAGGAAGTAACACTTGGGTCAAAGAACTAATTAAACTGTGACCTTTTAAAATAAATATAGCCATAGGAAAACCTTGCCAGCACTCCCCCTTTCCTTAATCTGTACAGTAGCTTCTCTTTCTTCTGAAAAATACTGAAACACATCTATGTACCGCTGGTACACTCGTACATTTGTCCTAACCAGAACTGCTTCCTGAACACAAGTGTATAAGCTGCTGAGGAAAATATTGAGCTTCAGGCCTGTACCAGCTTGACATACCTATAGCATAACACTGCTAGCGTGGTATAGTAAGTGTGGTGTTTTCTTCCAGGCT
Source organism: Ostorhinchus cyanosoma (assembly GCA_029814465.1). Taxonomy (NCBI): domain Eukaryota; kingdom Metazoa; phylum Chordata; class Actinopteri; order Kurtiformes; family Apogonidae; genus Ostorhinchus; species Ostorhinchus cyanosoma. The sequence continues at coordinate 10,476,181 of JAPTYQ010000024.1, read as the reverse complement.
GTAAACTTATATCTGCATTCAGATTTCACCACAGTTGCCAAGAGGATGTACCAGGGTCATTTGGGGCTATAATGCTGCCACACCCCAGTGAAAGGCCCTTCACCACCAATGCTACTGTAACTCTCAATTAAGGGTACTGTGGTGACTGTGTTGCATGACTAGACTGCTACACAGCTGAAGTGACAAAACCATTATCTCAAGAATGTACAACAGGAATATAGTGTTTTTTGGCAGTTTGCAATAGACAGAGGGCCTGCAGTTGCATTGTGTGTTGATTCAATGCAGTTTCTCAGTTTCAGTTGGTGCAGTCAGACAAGAAAAGGCCATTGAAAAGTGAGACTGTGGGTTTCAGCTCAGACAAAGGTGATGGTGGCTAACCAAAATGGTTAAAACACCCCTCTCTCTGCCTCTGCAGCTTTTGGGCTCTGAAGCTCTGGGGCCTCAGTTCTGGGAATTTCACACCTACGATGGTCATGACCAGTGAGCAGAGCCCATCACACCCTGGTGTGCCATTTCTGACCCAGAGAGCCCACCAGCCACGAACACATGCTCTCCCCCAGGGCAAACATGGGGCACCCCAGCCAGTGTAGACTTAGCAGCTTGGCGATGTGTACTCGCCCCGCCATGTGGACCAGGAGTGATGATGTTCCCAGGGAGGCAAGGTGTTGAGGGGTTTTGTGCTGGAAGGAGGTGGGACAGGTTTGGGAGGTTAGAGGTGAAACACCATGAATTAAGTGGAGGAGACCCATCTCTATGTTCCTATAGTGGTGTCTTCAGGTTTAAAACCGCTTCTATTTCCTAGAGGAATAGTTCCATAGAGTAAAATATTACTTCCTTCAGAAATCTGAAGTATCTCCATGAACACAGTGGTTCAACTTTTGTAAAAACCATTGCCAAAAAGAGTCTTATTTTTAATGCATCCTGTCAAGCATGTTTTTCATTAATGAATAATCTATAATCTATGCATGCACATATATCAGAGACTTTTTTTTTTTTTTTTTAAATATGATGCCTCAGCAGAGATATAAGCACAATATTATTTAAAATTTTTATTTTTATTTTTTTAGGTCCACTGTCGTCTTTCAGTGACTAAATAATGAAATCTAGCTAAGCAAACTTTATTTTTTTCTTAATATAAGTTGACTTTATTATTCTTTTTAGTAAGTAAGTAAGTAAAAATTGATTTATAAAATGCTTTTCACAGATAAAATCACAAAGTGTTGAACATAAAATGGGTACAATAAAACAACATAAGAATTTTGTGTAGAATGTGTGGTATTTTTAATAGCCAGAGCCTCCATGAGTGCTTTGTTTCCCTTGTATTTTATTTATCAAAAATTTGAGAAATCATACTTTCAAACCAGGACACCCACCTCGGTTTACTTAGTAATCATATTTACATAGTAATCATTTAGGATCATTAGATTGGCTTCTCAGACTAAACTGCAGCTAATGAAGAACAGCTGACTCTAAATGTCCTTTATGTCTGAACATAGGACAGTGACAAAGTTAAATACTGAGAAGCATATCGACATTTCCTGTTTGGGTTCCATCTTCCGCTGTCTTTACGTTGTTTGATCAAAGCATGTGCGTTGAAATAGAGATGGATGGATAGAGCTGCTATTGAACTGTTGCAGAGCCACAGCAGAGCAAACACAGATATGCCCAGCCCTCATCTGCACAAATAGGCCTTTCAATCCATCTACTCACTTTTGTCCCATCAATACTTCACTCTTCAGGGAGACCAAAGCCACCAACTCCAACCTTCCCTCCTTGCCCCCTCCAAACACACAGAGAGGTGAATGGTGTCTACTGTACCTTCCACCATTCCCCTCTCTGTGGGGTAGAACACACTCTGACAGGCCTGTATTTATGGCTGACCGGAGTCATGTTGGAATGAATCATGAAAAGGACCAAAATCATCTTGCTGGATGTTCATTTATATTGAGCGTTGGTCAGCTGTGCTGGTCTGCGTGTGTGGCCTATGCAACCAGAACTGGGATGGTATGAGTGTGAATGTGTGGGAACAGAAGATAAACCCTGTAATGAGCAACCAAGTATGTTTATTATCCCTTTTTTATTATCCGTTGCTGTCTGTAAGGATGAACTTTCTCTTTGTGGAACATGTGTTTCTGTGCACAGTACTGATGTCAGGTCATTTGGTAATTGATTTAGTAACGTCCACCATAATGGCTAGTATGGTACAAAAGGATACACTCAGAATATACTTTAAAACAATACTTCATAATAATCACCGGTGTGAACTATCTTCTATAGGATAGAAACGATCTGATTCAACTGTGATGTAGTCATCAAAATATGTTATCCAAGTTGTAAAAAAATGCATCTTTAAGCAAAGTTTAATCAAAGTTCACAAGATTCTAGTTTTAGTTACATAAATCCATTGAGTATCTTTAATGGTTCATGAGAATAAAAATAAATAGAGTGGAAATAGAATCAAACTGCCCATCAGTCATTAGTACTAAGCTTATATACATGATTACAAGGTATTGCACATAAATTATTTGTCCTAAAGGAAGCAGGGAGTAGAATTCACAGAGTTGAAGAATAATCTTGTTACTCATCTACTGTGATGAAGGCTTTGGACGGGTTCAACCCTGATCTCTTGAGTAATCGAGACGTTTCTCCTGAATTTCTTGAGAAATATTATTGATCATCATAGTTTCTTTGTAAGTCACTCACATACAGGGTTTACGCATCCCTCAGAATCCTTCAGTGTGCAGTATCTCAGTGGGTGTGTGGTAACAATGGGAGCCGGGGTGAGTTAAGGCAGACTTCTCTAGTCCTTCTCCACATAAACCTTTAATATGAGGCCTCCTCAGCACCAGTCGGCCATCTAAAGGCACTGTACCCTGTAATTGACCTTAAAAATACTTTCCGTGGAGGTCGGCCGCCATGTCATTGGCCTTCGGCCCAAGCGGCGGCCGCATCTACTCAGCCCAGAGGAGCCTGGGAAGGCCTCAGAGGGTATATTTAGTGGCGTTGTCCTTTGAGTGGAGCAGGAGATGGAGATAATGCCAGTCTGTGTATAAAACCACTCTGCCGCCCACGAGTGGGCCTCTCACAGGCACATTTCCCTCTCCCACGGGGATGAGTTCCCTGAGGTCAGGGGTTGGCTACATACTAACAGGTGACACTGACTCCATCTCCCATATGGATGAAAGGCCCCGCAGCGCTTCAGCTCTGTAAAGCAGGCGTGTTGGCGCTTTATACATCATATCTGCCAAAAGATATTAAAGGTATACAAGGCAAAGAAAAGTTCATGTCATTTGATCTGAAATCTCAGATTAGAAAATGATTCTGTCATTTACTGATAAACATTAATTAGCCACTTATGATATGTATGAAACTGCTAGAAAAACAGCCTGAATGTTGCAAGTATTTTGATTATGAAGAGATCAAATCTGAAGAAAAATAAATCACATAAAATGCTATTTATTTACTAGTATTTTGATTTTCCAAGGTAATGTTTTTATTTAAACTCTGACTTATGTCTCTTCACACATTTTACAAAATAAATTCCATGAAAGAAAATTGCATTTCTATTTTTTTCACCATCTACATCAAGATAGTTCAGACTGCACCTGCAGTTGTTGGGAAATCAATATGAAATGCACATGATTTGGGACTGGGGAGATAAACTGTGATGGGAGTGTTTAGCCTTCTTAAGTTAATAAATATATACAACAACAATAATACTGTAGTAATAATAATAGATGAGAGTGAGAAGTGGAAGAGGCCTAATATAAATACATGCTATTCTATAATAACAGTGTCTTCTATTCTTACTCACTGATTATTGATGAATTCATCGATTGATTCCACTATTAGTAGAAACTGCATTTCCTTTATTAAATCCCACTTAAGTATGTTATTTAAAAAACAAAAATACCAAGTACGGTGTCTTTGTTAATGTGTTAAGTCTGTTTTGCAAACTTTTGTAAATGGCTAAATGTAGCCTTTGCCATTCAGATGTTAAAGGTTTCTGTTTACAGGGTGTTTCAGATGCTGTTCATCTATTTGTCCAAACACTTCAGCTGGAGTGTGCTGTTGGCTTGCTGTCACAAATATCTACCGTAACATTCCTGCTGGTTTCTGTTAGAGACTCCTGTCAGGGGCATCTGCAAAGTAATTTATGATTTCTTTCAAGAAAGATTGTTGTTGGTGATAAATCACATTTATCCTCTGTCACAGTGAAAACTGCACTTTACGCTACAATGAAAACAAAGGAAAAGTTCATATCCATCCTTCTGACCTATAAATACAATAAGAGAAAACTCAAAGCATCTTTGGATATGAGTACAGTTACATCTTTTCATTTGATGTGAGTCCTTTGAGGACCTCTGATGGCAGTAAATCATTCCTATAAAAACAGTCCAGCCTTCATTCCTAACTGAAGTTATGAGCAAGCATAGCAACAAGCATGGTCTGTTTGACTTGGTGCCACTGGCCATTGATATTATGTAATGGTCATATATCTGCGTCTTGTCCCTCTGAGGCTCCTCTATATCTGACTCTATAACCAAGTCAAGTTTTGGTTCAAATCAGTAATGGCTGACAGTCAGAGCAGATGGACCAGTGTTTACTCTTCGCGCAACAATCACACCTTTAAATTTCTCCGAATAGCAGTCAGTGAGGTTGCAGTCACTTGTGCCTCCATCTGCTCCTTACCACTGGAAACCACAAGCTTTGGCATGCTGAAGCCACACAATAAGCCAGCTTGACTCATTTAACTATAGATTTCATGGCCTCCAGCATTGTACACATGAATCATATACAACTACAAGGCACTACTTTGAGTGTGCCCTTAAATCATTCGAATTGTTTAAATACTGCCATAAAGTAAAGAATTCTTTATATTTTTTTGATATCCTATCATCTCCAAATCTGTATTTAGAGGATCTTTTGATTGTCTGTGGTTATTGTACATGCACGAAGTCAAAAGGATAGCAGGAAACAGCACAAAGAAAAAGAAAAAACACACTCAGCCAGAGACATTGCCCCTGAGTGTAAAATCTTGTCCCAACAATAATAAACACTTTTGATCTTGTGTATAAAAGAACGGCTACAGAACTAGATAGACCGGGGGTTCATGTGCTCACCGTGGTCACGATGACAGATCTGTCGACCACTCCTTGCCCATCTGGGCTGCCGGTGGCACTCTGCCTGCTCTCTGAGGACAGCGAGTTCAGGCCAGTAATTTAGTTCAGATGAGGTAAAGCAATATTTCCAGATTAATACGAGCCATATTCCTTTAGAACTGTCCTTTCTTTCTTCTTCTCCTTCCTGCATTTTTTTTTTTACATCTTACATGTCCAAAAACGTCTGGCAGAGGATAAAAGGAAGAAGTAGAAGTGAAAAAACAAGAGACATACAGAGCAGAAAGATGTTTTATACTTTGTGTGGCAGACGTACACAGTAGTAGGACTTTTTTTTTGATGATGTCTGAAAGTCCTGTGATGTAATTTAATTGGACATTGTATTTTGTAGAGCAAGGGAAATGTATGTTTGTGGTGTATCCTTGGATCTTTCTGCGTTTTATGTTATGAGTGGGTAGATTTACGCACTCCTGCTCATCCATTCATCACTTTTATGTCACTAAGAGACATCGAATGAGTTAAATAAGCTTCTCGGTAGCCCTCCATTGCTACTAGGCAGACGCTGTGAATCCTTAAATAGCTGGCACTGAACCAACTGTCTAGTGCAAGTTAAAAGATGCTTCATCCTACCTCAAGCACCATTTTTATGATAACACACCTGAAGATAAAATGTGTCTGGCTTTCTTAAGAACTTAATGTAAGGTGCATCACATCATACCAGAATGAGTTTGCAGCTGTGATTAGTCTGGCTTGGCAGTGGCATTAGTAGTTGAGATTCAGGAAGTCACAGCTGTCTCCGTCCTGCAGCTGCTGACTGAGCATGGGACTGGTGAGATAATCAGCCTGTCCTGATGATACGAAGTCTCTACGGCATTTGAAAAGCAGCATCTAAATACATTTTTTTTCTGCCACACAATATTTGGGTTTGCAGGAAGAGGCTAAAACCATAGATTTACTGGAGAACTGGGCAGCTGGCTGGCTTCGCCGCTGGAGCAGAGCCAGCTGGATTAATAGGAACCTCGCATACCAAGGCTTTCATCAGCTGGCTATTTTGTTAATATACTCGGAAAATTGGAGATTAATCGGCTGTCTCCCAATAGTTACTGGAACAATGATTCAGATCTATAGTCCCTTCGCAGTGTTCCCTATAGTCTTCAGTTATGTTCCAGAGGATGTTCTGACATTTATTCATGTACACAGAATTAAATATTGGCAGTTGTTGTTGCCTCATAGGGGAAGCATGTCAAAAGAGGACTGGTGATTGACAAACAGTAATTGTAGTTTCTCCAGGGCTGTGATTATTTTATGGTTTTCTTATCCTAAAGTAACCGTAGAATGTCACAGTGTTCCTGCCTTGTAAGCAGGACCTGTGGCTGCATGCCACCCACTAACCAATTCTGCTGATCACCGCTGGGCACATAATGAAACAAGCATTTAACTCCCGCTTCTGCTGCTGTGTTTCTGATGTTTTTTCTGGATCCGTCGTCTCAACTATCTCCCACACTGCACTGCTGTGATGTCATGACTGGCAGGGCACTGTTCACCCGCAGTGCTTGAACGGTACAATTGAACAGCAGATTTGAAAGAAAACGTAAAATTAGTGGTGACTCATCCCTGGCCACTATGTTATTATAAAATTTCTTCACCAGCAATGATTTCAATCAATTTGAAGTTCCATGAAATCAGACCAAAAAAGCCAAAACTATGTGACTGTATCTGAAAGACGGAAAATATTTGTTTTATTTTTTTGACGGCATGTTTCGTTCAAATTCTATAGCTCATTTTGGGAGTAAAAAAAAAAAAAAAGGGGGTTAAAAGTTTGAACGGAGAAATACATATGCAAGACATTTGACGGAATAAAATGCCTCTTTAAATAACAACCAAAAGTCAGTAACCCTCTGTCCATCAAAGGCCACATTTCCACTACCCTGTAATTTGTAATATGAGGTGTCATTAGAAACATGACGAGGATATTTCATAGTTATAAAGAAACACTGACAAAGAGCAAAGTAAGGTGGAAAATTACTGGTTTTACAGCACCATTTGGTAAAGTTTATGGAGAGGGAGGAAAACTTCAGGAGCAGCAAAAGTTCATAGGTCACACCTACATCTACAGCTACATCAGCAGATTGGGAATCATTTAAACAATACCCTGTAAATCCCGCATCTAAATGTATGTCAGCGGTGTGCATTTTTAATTCAACAAGCAGTTGCTTTTAATAATCTGTTCATTTCATTTCAGCTCAGCTCACATCCTCCATCACATGTTGTGCCTTTATGCAGAAGTTGACAGTATGCAGAAGACAGGAAACATTAATGTCACAGATGGAAAAATTGTCTCCAGTTCATAGTCACACTTCTCTTAATGTTTCCCAGCATCATTTGTCTTTCAGTTCTCTTTCATTTTAACCTCTTCTGCTACAGTGTGAGCTAAATGTATGACCAGGGTCTACATGATGCATGAGCACATTTCTGTTGAGGTAGCTAGCCAGTGCACGTTTAGCCTGGCGGAATGCAGCCTTACATTTCTGAGCTTGCTGAGATTTATGTGACTGCTGTGGGGCTTGCATGTGGCTAACAGATGGTGGCATCCTGATCCGTTTTCCTCCCTCAACACATCACTGCTTACTCAATCCCCCCACCACGGGCTGCTGCTCTTTTCTTCTGTTGTCTGCCACCTTAGTTTCTCTGTCACTTCTGTACTTAATACTACAGTTTAACACATGGCTACTTGTGGCAGTCAGTGGTTATTACACACTCGCAATTACTCAATGGGTTATCAACACTAGCTTCTCTCCATAATTCCACCCTGCTTTAACAGAATCCAAATAAAAACAACACTCGAAGCCCTCAGTGCCTTCAGGCTTTCCATCTTCCTACACATACTGTGCTTTAAACATGAGACACGCATGCACCTTTGACCTTACAGATATGCAAAATGCAATATTCCACGAAAACCCTTTCGAGTGTTTTGTTATCAGTCCCAGTTCTCTAGTATCAAAGATGCTTTCACTAGGCAATCCATCTACTTCAGAGGGAAATACAGTCATGGAAAAAGTTTTTATCACCCTAAAAATAAAAATAAAAATCTCTCTCTCTGTATCTGTCTATATATAGATATTATTTTGTGTGTGTATGTGTGTGTTTCCAAAGGTGTGACAGCATTACACAGACACAAATATGCAAACAATACAAATTCAAATTAACAAGAAAAAAATAACAAAACTAAATCAGTGACTGTTTCACCATGTCATGCCCTGGATGTGTTTCAAGGGGAATTATCTTTCTGAAACATTCAGTTTTGACCTCAAGCATGTGCAGAAGGAAGCGTGTGGGTTTGGAGAATGGCACAATACTTGGTAGAATTCACTGACTTCAGACTGATTCTTAATGCAATACATCACAAATGCATGGGGTGTC
>JAPTYQ010000024.1:10427587-10439247 GCA_029814465.1 Ostorhinchus cyanosoma | reverse complement strand
GAGAGAGAGAGAGAGAGAGAGAGAGAGAGAGAGAGAGAGAGAGAGAGAGAGAGAGAGAGAGAGAGAGAGAGAGAGTACCTGGATCTGCAGTGCACATGGATACTTCAGGGTCTACCCAAGAGGCCAAACAGTGCCACAGCTTATTCCAGCGGTGACATGTTGTTAGCATAGCTTCAGACTAGTAGTTTCATTTTTCCCCCTAAGGAGATCTAGCTAGATACATTCAGGATAGAGAAGCTGGAAGGACGCTCACCCTCTACGGGAGGCCCAGGAGGAGACAGATCAAAGACTCATCGGCATGCTCCGGTGTGTGCCGGCTCAACCCATGAACATGTTACAGATGAGTGGAGGCGCCAGAGACCCATCTGGGGTTATATAATGGCACAGAGTTCAAGACATAATATTGCAAACACACAAAAAGCAGCAGAGAATACTGAAAAGACTTGGCTTTGTGTGACACACCTCCCCTCTGGTCTTTTATAGGGCTTACTTAATTGTTAATAGCAGCAGTTAGGGTGCAGCTGTTAATTAAATTAGTCGATAACAACAGCTCTTTGTGTAAATGACTCAAACAACAAGAAATAATTTTTTTGCAAATTAGCTACAACGATTCGCCAGTCCTATTGTCGGTTTATTGATGTCAACATATTTTCTCCTCATGGAAAATATTAGGTTTGAGAGTGAGTTCAGCATCAAACATTTTAAGAAATGAATGCACAACAACACAACACACCACACTGTGCACAACACAATAACTCCTTAGATCACTGTTAAGCCAGGAACTACTTACAACAAACAAACGATTCAGCCATCAGTCATTGCAGGTATTTGAAGGTGACTTCAGGTGAAAAAAACTGTATCTGAGGAAAATAATTCCAAGAACAACACAGACAAAAGGCCTGTTAAAACTTCATTCATAACTCATTGTGAAAAAAAAAACTGCTTAAGCTGGACCGACAATGTGTCATTTTGACTGTATTGCAACTGCAAACCATTGGATGTTATTTCTAACCATTTAGTGTCTGTCTTCCCTTTGTTCAGGTTCATTACATTTTAAAACCAAAACAAACTTCTGTTGTTTTTACATGTAATCTCTTTAACCTCTGTCCTCAGCTGTGTTGTTGGTTGAACAGTGTACAGTCACAGCATCCAAACACCTGAGGGAAAACACCGAAGAGGTTGAAAGGGACATGACATGTGAATGTTTCGTTTGACAGATCATGAGCCTTACATTGTTTGGACAGTACAATAACCCTGTGGCTATCTGATGGTGTTCACCCTCCTTTTGATTGAGTATCCACATACAGTATATACCTCAGGACACTACCATAAAGTGCTGAGAATCTCATTTTAACTTGAGGCAATATGGTATGAGCAGGTTTAAAACTTATGTGTATGGATACCTCAGCATGCCCTAGCTTGGGGTTGATGGTATTTGTGATATCATGTTATCGGAGGAGGTGGGTGACAGAAAAAAGCAAAAGGAAAGGAGGATTTAGTGAAAGAGGGTCAAGGTTTTGTAATAGATGTGAGTCATGATAGATAGTGAAGGCAACTAAGCATCATGGGGAAAAGCAAGTTTTAAGAGTCTCAGAATTTCCTAAATAAGTAATGAGTCACTCAAGAATGAAACATTTATTTCTAGAGTTGTTTTAATCATCTCAAATGTTCAGATATGGAGGAAAAAGCAAGATTCAATGACAAAATAACAGCTACAGCTTTAAAGGTCTGTTTTTCAGTAAGTCGGCTACTGTAGCATATAATAAAGTTACAGATGAATTTGATAAATAAGATTTCTTTTTAATCAACTAATGTGGGCAAAGCTTTTTTTGAAAGTATGTCAACAATGTCACTCCTGAACCCTGTCAAAAGAACATCCAACAATATATATATGACTGTCATAATGTAAACATCAGGGTTTCATGAGTAATAGATCTTAAATCGAAATCAGATTATTTAATTAGGATGTTTAAAAGAGGGTAATTGTCAAACTTGTGTCTTGGGGCCATGTGCCTCCAGCTTACTGTAGGCCCCTCCTCCAGGCTACTGTAGGCTCCTCCTCCTAACTGTGAGAGCAGTCTCCACAGTCTTTGGTCTCCACACACCAATAAACAAATGGTGTTTGCTAAGGAGAGTGAGAAGTCCGTGGCTACAAATAGAAAGAGCAAGTCGGTTGTGTGGAATTGGTATGACTTCGAAGTTTCCGATAAAGTCCAAAAGATTCCTTCCAGCAAACTCTGCCTGAGGGTGGTATCAGTCAAAGACAGCAGCACAACCAACTTATTTCAGCTCCTCAGACATCATTACAGACCAGAGTGGAAGCAATGCCTTGAATTGCAGACTGCACACAAAAACAACAGGCTGACTTCTGTTATCTTTTGTAGTTTTACCCAGAAATTGAAATATTGAAAATCGAGTTTTTAAAGATAAAATACATGATATGTACATGATATCACAGAAGTTTTTTTTTTTATTAATATTCAATCAAATTTAAACACACACATGCATGATTAGTTCATTGAATTGTCATTATTGTTGCAGTGAATGTAGTTCATGTGATATTATCCCTGGTTAAACACTACAGTAGGTTTTGAAAGTAGTGCAGCTTTAACCCTTTATTGAGCGAGTGACTTTTTTTGGTAATTTCCGCACACATTACAAAACAGTGAAAGCAAAAGTTACAGTGAAACAATAATCTCAGGTCCAATGCGGTCTCCAGGGTCTGTAAAGTCCACCTCTGCATGAACAGTGAGTGGACCTGCTTAGTTCGGTACCAAGAAGTAATGGTACTAATGTAAGGAATGATGTTCAGAGGGAGAATGTGGATGTGGACAGGGGTCTGGAGCAGCACTTATGTTGGTCTAATGTTCTATCAATGTATTAGAATGTTCTAAAATGTTCCTTTTGCATTAAGTGTGTTTATTGCTATTTATTTTATACTTTTATTTATTTATACATACTTCTTGGAAATATTATATTTATTTATCTATTTTTTTATTTATTTATTTATTTATTTATTTATCTATTTATTTATTTATTTTTTACCATTTATGGGCAAGGTATCAAATATATTAACTTCAAAGGCCTTGATTTTTTACATGTTGTTATGTCCCCCAATAACACACTAAGGCTGACATTTTGAATTTCAGAGTATTTCTATCAGTGCCCTTTGAAGGGTTAAAACAGCATATACTGATGTTGAGTTGGTAACTTGAGAGAAAAAAGTGTAAAGTCAATATTGCATGTGTAGGTAGTCATTATATCCCTTTTCAATTCTACTAAACTTTGAATCGTGGGCAACTTTCAGCTTACTATAGGCGGCTCTCATTGTTGTATTACTCACTGTGGTCATCTTGCAGTTCGTAAAATCAAAGCTGCATAAAGACTGTAATTTTGGAGACGTATAATTTACCTGTTTAAGTTTATAGCTAAGGGTTAACCCTTAGTGTTAAACTATGCATGAGTTAACTTTGTACTCTGAGTAATGGTTGGGGCGAAGGCAAGGGCAAAGATGGAGGGGTCACCACGGGGATACACAGTCCTTCATCAGACTACAACAGTGTTTAACACACAGGTCAGGTTTCCTTTTAAACACACATCAGCAGACGGAGTATTGTAAACATAACCAAGACCTACATTTATTCTAACATATGGCTGAATAATAAGGTTAGAAAATGTTTGGGGTTTTTTTTTATGTGGGATGCAAAAAAAAGAGCTTCAACATTTTCTGTAGATCTGACTTTAAAATTTTGCATTCAGTGAAAAATATTACAAAAAGTGGTTATTTTGATGTGCTCAATCATACCTACAACTGTATTTCAGCATTTTCGCAGAACCTAACCAGAGCAGTGCTTTTCTTTGTCAGCTGAGCCTGTTTCCTGTGACTTGGGAAAGATCAGGCACAACATGCATACTAAAACCTCCCAGGAAATTGACATACTGTGTATATCTATATATAAAAAACAGGCCTAAAGTTTCATCCATTTCCAGTATCAAATGCGAAACAAGTAAATGCAGCATTTGAATACAACAGCGAAACAGAGCAGTGAATATTGACTCATTCCTTGAATTTCAAAGGGGACGAAGATGTAATTATTTTCTTAAAGCAGACATAATAATGTTTAAATATTAACTGTGAAATCCTTTTAGTTAAACTCAGAAGCTCACAGAACAAGATGAAGCTTTGAGTATTTTGAAGAAGAGGAGTGTAAAATTAAATCCCTGATATATTATGATGAAATAGATAGGATGCATTCATATTTTTGGCATAAATGAAAAGAAAGGGAATGTGTAACTGATTGATTAGTCATGAATTATTTTGTTCTGCATGTGATCTGGGTCAGAGATCCACACCCACACACCAATTGTCTACCACAAACCACAGACCGGAGCGTCGGCCTGCATGTCCCGTCATGAAACAGGGTCTTACCCCTCCGTTCTGCTGCACGCTTCGTGACCTCAGGCGTCACTTTTACCTGTCAGTCGTTCAACAAGCTCTCAAGAAGGGGGAGGTTTTGTGAAAGGGGAGAACAAACACTGTATCAAAACCGGCTCACCAAATCTTCTCACAGGTGTCGTTCAGCCCCTCACGCTGACAGGTTAAATAGACGCCACTAAAAAGACCCTCTTTTGGATGGCAAACACTATAGGCCACAGATGAAAGAACAGACGCTTGGCTGATGCTGAAAACACGATGGACTATGGGCCAAAATGTGAGCAAATACTGTTACAAAGGCCTAAAACTAGGTGCAAGTAGAGCAAATGAGTCAATAGGAAAAATGTTACAAACAGGATATATATAAACTAGCACACTGACCCATGGGGAACTACGGGTTCCAGATGCGGTAGTTTTTATGCGGGGGAGAGCTGACTTTTGGGAAAAGATGTGAGTCTATATTTCATAAGTCCTGACATAAAAATAGTTTGGCAAATAATTATTTAAAATTTAAAACGACAATTAATATATTAATACTGATATCTAGGGACTGAAGTTAGTTAGTAGATGTGTTCTTCCTGTTTTTAACTTCATTTCCCATCATGCAGCGTGGTACTGTGCTTCCTGTCAACCGTCATAGGCAGAGCAATGTGATTGTGAGGCTGTTGTTTTCCAAAGTTACCAATACCTTCTGAAATATTGGTCCTATCAACTTGTTGTTTTTGCTTGTGTCTTCCTTGACCAAACATACATAAAACTGCAGCATATAATAGTATAACAGCATATAATATAAGAAGTATCCATTTTATATGGACATTTGTCAATACACATAGGATTATAGTGGTTCTTTCTGGTGGTTTGAATGAACAGAAGGCTGTAATATTAACCTGTCACAGAAATCACATTCACACGTAACAAAATTTAATCTGTAAATAGGTTTCCTTAGAAATATTCAGGATTTGCATACTTAATTCAGTAGATGCTTACGCGAACACCCTTCCTAACACAACCCCCTTCATTTAACTTTTGGCCAGTTTCAGAAACCAGATCTAGGACTAGGACTAAGCCTAAAACTGGAACCAGTGCGGTTTCTTCAGAAATGTAATTACATTATCTCTACAAAACAGAAGTGAATGTCAGAAAATTCATGTCATTTCCAAGTGGCAAAAATGTTGATCATGAATGTGAAGGTAATTTGTCTGTTGGTTTTGACAGGAGTATTATTACATTTTTTGGCTTAGACCAGGTTTAAGTATCGACAGCACTCAGTTAAGTTAAACCCAAACCACTTAACCCAAAATTAACCAAAGTGCATTTATTGCCTAAAGTCTAGTAGCAAACTGCTAGATGTTGTATGTTTGCTATTGACACCAACGACCTCCAGCTGGTGGTGAAAACACAAAAAGAAGCTGTCTTTCACTGACAAATTATGTTGAAATTACACAAACACATGGTTTGCAGGAGCGTTTGCAGCCTTTTATTGCAGGGACTGAGTTGCATAGAAACAAGGTCAATGTTTTCAGTGCAAACAAAAGCTAAAAGAAGCTTTTATTGTTTTAATGTTTATTGTCCGTAAATAATGACTTGTGTTCCAATCTTTGAAACATATTTGCTACTTCAGCCATGGATTTTACACCTGTAGTCATCTGACCTCATATTAGCACTGGTGATATTCTACTTTTCATTCCTTCCATCCTTACTCCCCCTTTTTCCTGTTTTTCGATCAAACACATTTTCCATAGGCTGCAGTCACTCACCATTTCCTCCCTGAATCATTCATCCACAAATCACACACTGTCTAAAGTTTGCCCCTTAGGACTATTACATGCTCATCTCATCTCAAAAGCAATAGTCTCATTCCTTGAATCATGCTTCCTAATTCTTCCCACGAGCCTCTTCACCACCCAAATACCTTTCTACCTACCCCGACTCTCCATTCACTCAGACTACAGTGATGTATGTACCATGTCGAAGTCTTGTTTTCCTGAGTTTGATGTACCCCCTCTTTGAAGTTACTATTTTTCCAGGTTCTGGGCAGTGATGGCTTCTAGCTAATGTGGACATGCTGCAGTTGGGATGGCATACTTTCCAACAGAGCACACTATTAGTGGCCATTTTTCTCATCATTTGTCTTCAGAATACGGCTTTTATCTTAGTTCCACAAGGCATGCCTTCCCACATGCGTTCTATATTTGTATGTCTGTGTGTGTGCACACGTGCAGCCATGTCATAAATTACACAGCACTGTCAGAAATCTCAACAGCCTCGAAATGCAACTTATGTTCATCACTGTTTTGTCACATACTATAGATATGTGCAATCAGTGGAAAATAACTCTATCAGTTAAAGGAGTCTGTTTTCCTAAAATGGAAATGATTAAATAAAAGATAAAGGGAATGATGAAATGACAGGGAGCAATTTCAGATAATAGTAATGAGGTAATGGGAACTATCTGGCCCTAAACAGTGTGTGCAGAGAAACTGTCAAAGTGTGAAGACCTCAGAGGAGGATTCATTTGCTGTTAAGAGATCCAGCTGAACAAAAGTGGGGAAAAGTCCCAGCTGAAACCTTCTGCACCTCTTACAACCTCCTAGAACAAAAATTAGCATCTGAAAAAAGCTTACATTGTCAGTTGGCTGTGCATAAAGCAGTTAAATACTAACAATCGAGTTTTATTGCAGAGACCTAATAGCCTGGGTGGAATAATAAATCTGATGGATTTGGTGAGCGGAGAGAAGGATCTCACATTTGGGGCAGAGCTTGGCTAAGCCTTGGGGAGAGCTAAGGAGCCAGGCGCAAAAGTGTCCTCACAGCCTCTGACGTTGTTTAACCTCTTTTGTGGCTTTGAAACCTCATGTCTTTGGCCTCCAGTCACTCTCTATTTATGCAAGAAAATAAAGAAGAGAACGCTGCCCCTCCTAAATCTGTAAACTGCAATTAAGCTAAATTCCAAGTTTATTTCCAAATGCCGTCCTTCTGCTCCAGACCATGTGAGAGACTTCAGTCTAAAATTATCACACTTTTGGTCAGGAGGCCAAGACGAACCCAGCATGAGCACTGTCTTCTCACAGGCCACAGCATCACAAAGATGCAGCTATTGTAATAATGATGTGAACGGCCGTATCTCATAAATGTACCAATTACATTTTATTTTTGATGCATTTCACCGAGAATGTAGGCTCATCTAACCAAGACAGTATAAAATACAACTAAGTGGTTGCATATTTCTTTAAAAAATGTGAAATGGCAGCAGATTGCAGCAGAGACGCTCTTTTAAAAGGAAGCGATAAGGCCAGAGACGATAAGAAATGATGAAAAGAAAGCTAGAGACAGGTTTAATGACCTCTCGTGACATGAATGATGTTCATATGCATCAGGTCTTGTGCAATGAGACAGCTTAACTAAAGGGATCATGTCGGCTTAATTGTTTTATGTTAGGCCTTCTAACCAATGGTCTCATGTCTGGTGGCAAACAAAAAGCAGCCCACGCACCCCAGCATAACTCTCGCTCTGTCTCTCTCTCCCTCTCTCTCTCCCCGTCTGTCTCTCCATCATGTGTTTACACGTCGCTAGAGTAAGTGACAGGGCTGTAATCGGAAGTCTACAACCGTGTCATTTGGAAGACTGTTGTCTTTTCCTGGGAGCGTGGTGGTCAGCAGAGAAAAACAAGATTTACATCTCACAGGGAGGGGCAAAGTGTCAACCATGCATTATCCCCTATTGGCTGTGGTCAGCTATGGGCGTTAACGGTCCAGAGAGGTAGACAAAAAGAGGCAGACAAATTTTTGCACATGGGACAATTTTTTTTTTTTATATCAAACATGGCGGAAATTTCAGAAAAACCAGAATAAAAAACAGATGCCCTACTGGCAGGACAGGTCCCCTTTGGTTGTTGGTCACAGTGTATATTATATATTCAGGCCTTTGGTTCAGATCTACTGAAAGGATTAAAGCAGGTGTGTATTTTACTTCCCACTGATCATGTCGTATGTCAGCGCATATTTGTATAGAACAAAATGCCACCTATAAACAAAGAAAGCAGCAGATTAAAATAAATACTGTTCGTAAAACGTCAGTCTGCGGTCTTGGAAAAGTGATCAGGCAATTTCTGAGGTTATTTTGTAAACTCTATATTTTTGTTTTCCTTCGTGATTGCCTTTGATATCGGAGCAGTTTTCCACTTTCAATTGCAAATAAAAACAACAATGGCCAGATAATTGAAACTTCCTGTACAGCTCTTTTATTACAGTTTTATTTATTTATTCGCAATGTTTACTGTTTATTCGCTCTAAAACTATGAGAGGTTTACCACAACAGGCCCTGTTTCACCTCATGGAAAGAAATAAACAAAGAAGTACAGGGTGAGCAATAGTTCTCGCTGCGTTTGCCTAAACAACTTGGTGAAAGCGCAGGTTTGTAGGATTTAGTTCAATGATACACTTTTATATCTGTTTTTGTGCAGAAATATGCAACAATATATTTGTTAAAGCAAAATAGGCCTAAAAGAAGTGAAAGGAAGTGAATGTGTTGACATGAAAGTGGAAATGTCTGTGGAATGAAGACAAAAACTAAATAATAATACTTCTTAAATACTGTATACAGATTTGTTTTGCACATTTCCCCCAATTTAACAGTAAGGTGGAAATATCTGGTCTGATGTGTGAGTTATAGTATCTCCATATCCATTTATCAAAAAAAATTATGAGTTTTGAACCACTTATCCTCTCAATATATTTAGTTAATTCAAGTAAAATGCAGTTTTCAATTTGTCACCAGCATCATTTGCATCTTTTTTAGACATTCAAAGGCTGGAAACACCATCATTTTGTTCAACACTGATTCACCAGGAAAAAAAAGTGTTTTTTGACAAATGATAGCGGTTATACACGCTTATTTTTATGCCCAGTTAATGATATATTTTGCAGAAAAAGTCCCATTTTCTTTAGTTTTATCTGTTTTGATAAACTAATCTAATAATAATTGGTCTAAGCTTTAATGAACATCTACATGATCAGTCAGTTAAATATAGGAAAATGCCTTATTTGCACTGAAAAATGCAAAAATGCAGAGGTTAATATTCTGATAAATCTCTTATGAAAGGTTATATGTAGCGTAAAAATCATTTGGAAGTGATCACAAAAACAGTTCTAGATGTTTAAGGGTTAAAAACTGCACAGCTGTGTTTTGTTGGAACACTGGTCCTGTTCCTGTTGTGCATTAAGAACACTTGTGTAGTGGTGATACAGGGATAGAACAATAAATAGTTTAATAGTATTTGCGGATCTTTTGTGGAATTGATTTACATATATATTGGGATTGCTGCGTATGCTCCTCGCATGCCATCTTGCAAAGATATTTACCGTGTAAAATTTTCTACATGCACCACTGAAACATTCAGATGGACAATGTTGCTTTTGACCGAAGAGCACGAAAGGTCACATGGCCCTGCTCTGTTTTCAGATGGATCCATTCAGGCAGACAACCTTAATCCTACACACTTTCAAAGCCCCACCAAGGCACATGTGGCTTCAACCTGAACAGAGTTAGGGAGAATAAAAGAAGAAGACCTGAAAAAAAAGAGAACATCAAAAGCAGACAAAAATGCAAGACAGAACAGTTAAATACACAACCACGAACACACACCTACTGTGTATTTTATCTCAGACATGAACAAAGTTAAGTCCACTGCCAGTGTCTTATACACAGAAGCATGAAGTCAGCCCTATCCATTCCCAACTGTGTCCTGTCAGTCCATACTCAGGGCAGAACACACCTCCACAAAAAAAACAAAAAACACTTCAACCCAGTTCATCCTGTTTCACTTTAGACACGAGTAGAAGCTAAATACAGAAATAAACATCAAAAAGTAGTTAAGCTTATGCGTATGGTATAGACACAGTAGAGACTCCAAACACAGACCTATGACTGATATCAGACTGCACACAAACACCGATCAAACGTCAGTATCGAACATCAGTTGTAAATCACACAAATACATCAGAGGAATAAATCATTCAATGTAGCCAAAAGAATTCCAGTCTGTGAAATACACTGAAATACATTCTCAGAAATATCACCCAAACGCTCACACTTGGTGAGACATTAGAAATGGTTTTATATGTCTGAGGGAGAACATCTGTGCCACATATTGTATCACATACCAAAGGTTCCATATGAATTATAACCTTCACTGTGGAAGGTAAAACAGCGCACACTGACCAGACAGCAATTCTAAATGTAACCATGGTACACACACACACACTTATATTTGTGTTTTTTTCCTACATCTACAGTGTGTGAACTGGATATCACACTTGTGCACACTGGTGTTTCAGGGAGTATGCCTGGGTATGTGCGCTGTTGAGCATTTGCAACTGATGCCCATTAACCCCGTTCTCTGAGACCACCCCAGCATTGCTAGGGTGTGAAAGTAAACATTTCTAAATGAATTCAGCAGGGGAAAGCCCTACCGGAGCACGGCTACATTGTGAAGGCCAAATAGTGTTATACTCAATCTAAACAGTTGATGTGAGAGCCACGGGGAATCTCAGAGTTCATGGTTCAGCAATGAGAAGTGGAAGCAAGGTAAAAAAAAAACAAAAAAAAAAAACTACAGCTGCACATGTGAATCGTGATGTTATGCAGAGCAGACTTGGCTGTCTATTTCATCCAGAATAGTCTAATTGCTCTTAGAGTTTTTCTTAAACTGGACAATATTTGTAAGAATCACAATTTTTCATGATTGAAGTTGTACTAACATGTTTTGGGATCACGACGGGATAATGTAACAATAGACCTTTTTCATGCCTGACACTCTGACATGTCACAGCGGGAGACGTACATGTGTTAAAAATAACATTAATAAGGCCAGCGCTTTATTTTGGTGTGTCATAGCTCTGGAAAAAGTGCACGCTGTGTCACTGACATGATCCATTGTGACACTTCAAAAGGCAACGCTATCATTTATGTTACTAATCTCACCAGTGTTTCTCCTGCTGTGACTCAAACGTCTACTGTGGAAAATGTCCAGGGGTGGACATGTTAAGCGGGTGGAGCAGATGTTCTACATAATCAATATTCCCATTTAAACTGTTTTCTTTTAATAATTTCTACAATATTACAGGCCTACAGTATGTTTATTCGGTTATTTTATTTATTTGACAGGGACAATGCAGTCAAACATAGTTACAAGTTTGCAGCTGATGTGATGCATATAGAGTTTAAA
>JAPTYQ010000024.1:10395210-10406528 GCA_029814465.1 Ostorhinchus cyanosoma | reverse complement strand
AAAATAAAACCCAAAACTCTGTTTAAATGCATGCTTTAGAAACATCTCTCCACTTTACCTTCCCATCAGACAGCTCTTTAACAAGAGGAAAACAAGATTACTCTTCAAAACCATCAGATTCCCCTTCAAAAACAGCAGTTTTACCTTCCAGAACCACAGCCTCAATTGTTTAATTTGTTGTAAATGAGTCTCTTCAGGCTTTGGCTACATTCATGTTTTAGCTTTCAAATGAAAAACAAACTAGGCAATTGAGTCAGTGGTTTTATTGTTTTTGTCAAGGGAGTCTGGTGGCTTTGTTAAGTATTAAAACAGTGGTTAACAAGGTATTAACTCAGACTAGATACACTCTGAAAATTGAGAATAATACCCAAATTGCAAACTCGAGATTATTCCTCTGGAGACATTTCTGGCTCAACAAAAACTCAAAATGCGTTTTCCCGGCATATAGTTTTTACCCCGAAGGTGAGCAAGGGGTATTGTTTTTTGTTTGTTTCTTTGATTTTTATCACCTTAGCAGGAAAATTATTGGTTGAATTCATACTAAATTGGCCTTTACAGATAGCCAGTGACCCGGAATAGATGTGATTACATTTTGGGAACAGTAGGTCAAAGTTAAAACGTTTTACGAATTTTTTAAATCTTCTTTTTTTTGGCCGAACTTTCAAATGTCTATAAAAACATCAATTTTATTTCAATTTACCTCAAACTTTTTTACATACATAGAGGCAATTGATATGCTGGCATCATCACACAAATAGACATGATGACATCAGCTGGATTGATGCCAAAGTATGCTATAATATGTGTGAGGGGCGGGGTTTGTTGTGCCTGGAACCACTTGTTTAAGTCAGTTCAAGTAGCCAGAAAGTAATCAATTAAAATTATACATTAGCCATAATGTTGCCAAAAATAGAAATTCAGTATTTTGACCATATTACTCCGCTAATGACCTAAATTTACAACATGGGATAAACCTAAATGATTGATGAGCCCCACTAACGTCCAGGATTAGGGATGCACCGTGACATTCTGAGCCAGTATATGTAAATCAAGTCTTCCATATAAAATAGCAACTAGCATTTAGACCCATTAAATGTTGATAAAATGTGATATGATTAAATACCTGTCTAATTTATAGGCATTCTCCAGTACATTAGATCCTAACTCAAACATACATCTACTGTGGTGTACCTCTTAATATTATTAATAAATGAGAGCAGAAAGGACTAGTGGAGACTGGCTGAACTGTCCGCAGAGCCAGACTATGGCTCACAGGCATTTTGCCAAGAGGATGTCCGGCTGGTAGTAGTAGGGGTGTGAGCAGAGGCTAGGTAAGGACAGGCCGGAGCTTTGGAGCTGGTCCAAGATATAGTATGAGGTTCTGGATGATGTCCAAGCCAGCTGGGGAGCAGGAGAGTCAAGTCCTACAGTAACCTGGATCTGTGCAGCCTATCCACTCCGCTGACAGATTTATCAACTTGGACCTGGCTTGGAAGAAACGGCTGCTTAAACTGCAATATATCTACAACTATATCTCACTCACTCAGGGAACCCCTTCTCTCTTTTCCTTCCTCTTTCAGCATTAATTACTTTGGGACTGTTATCATTGTGTCTGTGCCTGAATTTCCATGACTGCATGACTCCACCGCACATCTTATTTTCAGTGATACTGTACGCTGTTGCATGCATTCCAATAACATCAGTGACTCATTTTTTAGCCATTAATATAGACGCTAACTAAATAGTACTAGCCTTGACTGCAGGAACATTGTGTCGTATCAGTATAGTTGAATTAGACTCTATGAGCAGAGAGCTGGTCAGGAGGAGTCAAGGAGTACGGTATGCTGCTGAGGTGAGGCGAGCGCTGAGCAGAACACCTGCCTGCCTGATTAAGCCTGGGACAATGAGGTCTCTGTTGCTACCTGTCCACCTGTCTGCAAAGTGGAGCCCCTCTGCTCTATCTCTGCAGCCCCGAATTCCTCCCTGCCCTAGCCTGTAGCCTCCACCCGGGGGACGTTAATAAGTCCACACTGTCACGCAAGTGCACACATCAGTGCAGAAAATGGATTTACATGCACGTCTAATATTCCCATGTCAACATTCTTTTGCCTGCTGAGACAAACAGGACTGTTTTATAATCACGGAGCACATTTACTTCGCTGCCGTTTGCCGGGATGCTCCTTGTGTTCCCGAAAGCACATGTTTAGGATCTGTTTTAAAACTTTTGCTGGTGATAGATAGTAGTCGAGTCGTTTCTTCCTTCTGTTGTCTGTCAACATTACTTTCTTTTTTACTTCTACCTTACCCTTTCATTACCCTTAATTATATTAAACAGAAGTATGCACCCCACTGGTCCAAATCTTTTTTTTTTTTTTCGTGCATGAGACGTTGAAGTGATTCAGGGTTAGCATTGTGCAATTGCGTTTTTTTTTTTTCTGTTTTTAATTCTAAGGTAACTTGTATTAAGAAAAGATGAACTTAAAAGATGACTTACATTGGAGACTGCAAATCATTTTTACAGGAATCGCTAAATGTTAAATGATATAATAATATATTAATAAATATGATGGAAATTTGTGGATGATAATTCTTCAGAACAGACCTCGCTATCATCCAAAACTAACAAACGCAATCTAAAGCATCCTTGAGCCTCTTTTCTCCCCCACATTTCCCCGGCCTGAACCCCAGCCTGTTTTGTACAAAGAATGTGCACAGAATCACAGACGGCGATGATGAATGATGTGAATGTGACATAAACTTAAGAGGGATTATTCAGCCTGATGCAGAGGATTCTTCCCATGTCTGGTGGCTGTTTTTATGGTACAGAATATATTTTTGTGTGAGTGTGTATGTGTTAAGAATGTAAAAGGTTGAGTCTGAACACACATCTGAAAAAACATGAGTAAAGATGAATGCAACTCCCAAGATGCTTTTCAATAACATTCACGTATCCAGTCACAAAGCTTAAAACTGCACCTGTCAGGAAGCAGAGCTAAACATTATTCTATTAGATAATAAATGCAACACGAAGCAGCTTAAGTCATCTTAATTTTCAGGGTCAGTTTTGAAGATTAGGGAAAAGAAAAAAAAAAAAAAAGCGCTGTATTTTGTTCCCAGTCGTAACAAAATTTGAGACGACTCTGCCTGGTACCCCTGACCGTTTTCCTTCTCCTTAAGCAAAAGTAACTGAGGCTTGTTGGTGTCATAATAAAGAGTCATAGGATATACTGAGCCCACATCCTCAACATCATTATCTGTAACATGTAGAATGGTCATTATCAGGGCCAATTAACCCTTATAAATCTACTCCCCTGGTGTGTGTTTGTGAGAGTGTAAAAGTTTACCATTACAGCCTTTTCGCTCTATAACAAAACAAAAAAGTCTATAAATAAGCTATAGCACAGATGCATGTTTTTAGCAGCAGAAAGCAGGACTATTCATTTGAATTACTTAAAAAAATATATATGTAGGAAGACAAGATGTGAAACTCTAGGATAATATTTAAGAAGTTCTTGCACTGAAGAGTGTTGCACCATAATTTTTCCCTTTCAAGCTTCCAAATGGCTCAGACATACACTAAAAAAAAAAAAAGATATGTGTTAAAATTACATACGGTTAGGAGATGATAGTTTCCAGTGGACTTAACAAAAGCAGTGACATTCTGACCTAGCAAATTTGTCAAAAGCGCCTTGCCACATTTTTCCAAAGCAGACTAATGAAAACCTTTTTGGATAGAGTGGAGAAAGTGTCTAAGGCTGTATTGTTAAATGCCCACTTTTAAAGCCCTCCCAGCTGTGCTCTGTCCTGCAGCCAACCATATCCATTAGAGAAAAAAAAGCCTCAGGGGTTCCAAGTTGTATTGTTTTATGTGAATCTAATACCCAATGTTCAGATTATAAGGCCTGAATTCCGACTTCACCACAAACATAGCATCAAAAACTTTGTGTGGCTGGAAACTTTGTTATATCCCAGACTAAAAAAAAAAAAAAAAAAGGAAAGATGAAAGTGGTGGTTTATCCCTATCAATGATAATCCATTTTCCCACTGTTCCCTTCATTGTTTCACTCGCTTCCACATCGACAGACCACATCAACAAGGCTTCAGATAGAAAGAGATATGGTGTGGTGCCAGTGCAGGGTTAAGGTTGGAACTCACAGGGAGCATTATTATTATTATTATTAGGCGTTTGTGTCCAACTGCAATAAAATACTCCACAGCAAGTTGAGTACTCACTTCAGAACTAAATAAATTGGCTACTGACTAATGTGTTATTAATGCATGTTCATGCAATTGTGATCTCTGATGACAGATGACCACAAAAGTTGAAAAAAACAGCCGCCTCAAATGGCCAACAAACTTTCTTACAGGACGCAAAAATTAAGTTTAGCTTGACAGCAATCGTAATAATGTCTGTAAGAAAAAAAAAAAAAAAAAAAGGTTCATCAAAAACATCCACAGCGTTCCTTTATTCCAGTATTATGTTACTTACTCCACTTCAGAAAAGACAACCAGCCCAGAGGGGATTATGAACACGATGAGTCTGAGTGGTTTGTGTGCCACTAAATATCACATAAAATTAACTGCACCGTATTTTCTGGAAATGAAAACACAAGTTGTGATGCAGATGTTGGAAAGAGTAAATATATACTGTATGTTCGGGATAAAGTTTATTGAGGCAGAAAGTTCAATCTGCTGTTTGATATCAGCGTCATCCCAGAGACCCATTTGATCACATGTCTCGGTTTGGACAATAAAGGCTTCAGGTCTTAAGAGTTCCTAAATAACCTGGGATGAGACAACAGAGAAGGGCCTTGACAGAGTCTTTATCTGACTTGTTCCAGCCTCTTCGCTGAGATAAGGGTCACGCTGACATTTATGAATGTCTTTGGCTATATTTAGAAAATAAAGAGGAGCTGAGAGAAGTGGGGGGCCGGTGAGGGGGAGGCAGCAGAAAAGGCCACGGAGTCTTCGACACTTGGTTTCGTAGCGGACCTGACCAGCAGAGAGCAGACTCACAGTGAGTCACATTCACTGGTGGCAGCGAAGCCCGTTTGCCCTGTGGTTTCACTCCAACAGGCTCACCCTTTCTTCTCTCTCTTTCACAGCTTCCTTTCCCCTCTCACCCATAAAGATACATGTTTGGATGATAATGAGGTAGTTTATTTGCTTGTCTGTGGACACACATACACACAGATGTTGGGTTTTCCTGCTTTACTTTGACCTGTATTCATAATGTAAGATGAGTTTTATTTTTGCGGAAATTTAATTTGCACATGCTTTGATTTATGTCACGTAATATGTTTTAACTATTAGTATTTATTTTATTTTGAGACTAGGACTGTGTGCGACGGCGTTGGTAGTGATAGTTTTCATGGGCAGAGAAATAAGCCTTAAAAAAAAATTAAAAATTAAAAGAATGTCCTGTGGTTCTACTTCTTCAGACATAAATAAAAAAAAGAGTTGAACTTGAGGTCTTCGGTCCTTGTGCCATATTGTTGCCCATGTCGTTCATTTAATTAAAACTCCAACTGAGCCAAAAAAATGACTGTTACAATATCATAGAGACTTTAAAACAATCCCTCAAATGTAATGATTTACATTATGGAGACCAGCTTCATGTGACTGCGTAAACTACGTCTATAATGTAAGAAAAACATGGGTACACATGCACACAAATGATATCCAGGGGACATTACACTGATTTACAACCTTAAATCAACTCATAACCCTAAACTTTAATGCTTTATGTTATAGGGACCTGTATTTGGTGCCATAATGCAGCCAAATCCTCACAAGTGACACAAACATCACCTTTTACCCCTTGAATAAAGATGTGGAGATGTAGCGGAGGGGAGGAAAAAAAAAAAAAGACATAAAAGCTGTTTTTAGAACATGAAGCAGAAACAGATTCATAAAAAGATCCATAATTTGACCCTTTCCTGAAAACTCTCTCTCTCTACCCCTCTCTCTCTCTCTCTCTCTACCCCTCTCTCTCTCTCCCTCTCTCTCTCTCCAGACACATTAGGGAATGTATCACTGTGTGTGCTTTGGCAGCAGATCAGCGCCTGGCTGGCTGAGCGAAGTGAGCGTGGCCGCAGATGGCTATCAGCCTTATCTGCTGTTAATAAATCTTAAAAAGGAACTCTAAATGATCTTATGCTCAGACTAAACTCTCTGCTCTTTCACCTCATTTTACCACCCAACACAACATCTACGCTGGCACTGATCTACATGATCTTGGCTCCGTTGAGGATGGGCATTTTCCAATATCATCAAAGCTAGTTTACTCCCTTGCTGTGCTCATATCAAAGCAGGAGGGGCCCCGGAGTTTCTGATTATTATGAGTCTATCATAGTTTACAGTGAGAGAAGCTACAATCAGATCTTTGCAAACCGCATACAGTTACTGTATAGTCTGTGGTATATATATGACAATAAAGACCAGTGCTGCACTCTATACAGAGTCTGTTCTAATCAAGGATAAACTGACATTCTGCAAACAGTAATGAAGTGCTGCAGAAAAAGAGTAAATGCAGAATTACAGGATGGATTAGGTGCAATCATTTTACCATTAAGATCAAATGATTGTATATGTGCATTAAATGACATGATGTTGAGTATAATGTATATCTGCACTAGATTTACACACCAGGAAGTTAGAGTAAATGTGTAATGTATTGTGTATTGTGCATCGTTAAAGGAGGAACAATATGCAACTCTGCAGGGAAGCATATTCCAACACAAAGACGATATTGTGCATTTTAACCAGTTTTAAAGAAAATACATGAGTGTACGCAGACTATGACACAAAACCAAAAGAAATGTAAAACTTAAGCTTTTCAATATGCTTATTGTATTTACTTGGCTGTAGATCTGGGAAAGTTGCATTCAAATGAAATGAATTTATTAAGTCCATGTTAAAGTAACTTTCCTCTAGCTTTTGTTTATTTTTTTTGGTTATATGGACACTGTACCTAAATTTAACACTACGTGTCAGTATTCATAACGTTTCCCTTACTGTCCAACACAAACACTCTTTGGTTTATTGGAGACTGGTCACCCAAGATGAATCCCATTCGATGGTAAGAAATCTTAACTGCTGAAACATCTCAATGGTTTTTATTTAGAGTACGTGCTTGTGTTTTTGTGCGTTGTAGAGGAAACAGACGACAGTAATTTCTTGTAAAGGGAACATCTGCCGCCCAGATAAGTCGATGATCAAAGAGTCAACTGACCATCACCTCCTGACCATACCGCAAACTGTGATTTTGCAAGGAGGTGTTTACTCAGGCAGGCACACACGCATCCGCATATGGCATGATCTGTGGTCTGGAGCTGGGTCGTTACGCAGACAGACGGGGTGGGCTGGATACCACCTCTGCCCTTTAGTCCTAATCACAAGGAGGGGAAGCCAAAGGGAAGACTCACGTTCACCACAACCACTAAATGTACTCACACATACTGTTGCAGTCACACCAGAACAATCCACTACAATCCAAGGATAACATCTGTTCCAGTCAGAAACCAAGCCGCTGCCAGAAACATGTTCAAAAACGAAATAGCATAAAAGCAATGGAGTAAAAGAGAAATAAAAGAAAAGAAAGACACGTGAAAAGGAAAACAAGAAAGTCTGTATTTCCATTTGATATTCGGTGTTTTTTGTGGCACACCATGTCAATTTCCAAGTGGTTACTCTCCCACACACTCCTGGGCCCTGGATTGTTTCTCCCAGGCGATAAAATCACATTGACATTAAAAGGTGCTAATTGCCAGAAATTCAAGTGAAATTAATGTAAGGAGAAGGGATAAATAATACTGCAGTTTACTGGAATGAACATGAATATTTACACAGGAGGAAATATATGTAACTATATTTATGTGAGTGAGTGTAAATGCACTGTAGATCTACACATATACAAACATGAAGTGCACTTCATGGAATTACAAGTGCTCCCACTTCATTGTTGAAGGTTTTCATCACAATATGTCACACACATTGCATTGTGATTTTTTTTATTTCATTATGGCTTTTGCAATCAAAGTGAAGTAAAAGTTGGGCTTTTTGCATAAATCAGTGCTTCTCATATACAATAAAATGACTATACTTTTTTTTTTTTAAAGAAAAGGAAACAAATAAATATGTGTATAATGAAATATGCTTTTTTAGATGCAACAATGATTGTAATTAATCAGTGGCACACCAGTCAGACTAATAGATTAAGAGTGAAAGTTCTACTATTTAATCTCAGTGGTGAATAATTGTGTAATTATGTTGGAAAATTTTGTCAACAATTATGTCATCATGAATAATTACAGTTAATGATTTAATAATCTTTTTTCCTCTTCATTTTAAGCCCCTAAAAGCCAAACAGTAGATTATTTATAATTGTAAAGTATACCTAATGAAGAGGACATATTTATTGACTTCAACATTGGAACAAAAGGAAATAGATTCCTATTTGCCTGTTAGGGTTTGTAAAGAAGAATTTAACAGGACAGATTTGACATAAATATAAAAAATATTATCACTAAATGGCTGATAATGACATGTACCAATAGAAGATAAGTGCCTCAAGATAATATCATTAAAAAAGTGTCAATCAAATGTTAAATGGTGGAAAATAATGTGGAAATAGTAATTAAATATGACATTTTTGCTGGTTTCAACAGCTATTTTTATACAGGTGAGAGGAGATGATTATCAGAATTATGCAAATTGATTTGGATTCAGCTCAAATAATTGTGAAAGGGCCATAAAGTAATTACAGGCCTAAATGTGAATAATGAATATCAGACTTGTGTTTCGTCTTTAGTTTCTTAATAACAGAAGCTGACACATTTTGAAATGTATCTGGAAAGCTCAATACATGGGGGGTGGGGGAGGGGAGGGAGCCAAATTCCCTTTAATTTGCACCGCTCACCTATTTAAAAGATGTTGTTTTGTGTTGTCAGCATCCCATATCCATGCAGGACTTTATAGATAGCTCCACTTCTTCCCCTCTAAAAGTGGGGCCTTTAAACTGTACAGCCTTGGGCCAAACATTCAGAGTGCTCTAAAGCTGAAGCCATAGTCACAGACAGTCTGAGCTATAGATTTACAACCTACACAGCCTTCCCTCACACTTGGCAGGTAAAGTCGAAGGCAATTACAATTGATTAAACAAACAATTTCCTGAGGCAGGTATTTAAAAGAGGTTTTTAAAGTCAGGTAAATATTCCTCTGGTGTTAACCTCTTAAAGTCTTCCCATCTCCTCTCCCAACAATCTAATCTAAAACATATGGGCCTAATAACTTGTAAGGACAGGGTAAAAGACACACAAACTGTGCACTAATGCATTCAAAGTGTAGTTAATAACCTCACCAAGCCCATCAACTGCGGTGCTCTGTCTTTGCTAAAGAAACCAAACAGGATTAAAAACACAATTTTTCCCTTCTATTATGTAGCCCCATTACTAAAAACATCATTATACAAGAGGGTCTATTTATTTATTAGGTTGAGGGAAGAAGAGCTATGTTTAGATACCATTGTTGTTGTTTTTGTTTTTAACCAAATTTCACTGAAAACCGCACTTTTTATAAGGAGCTGGTTAAAAGCAGTTTGATTGCATGCAGTTGTGCTTCTTCCTGCAAGAAACCATTGATCACCACATTTTGTAATAAACAAGCTCCTTTTGCAAAGAAGAAATTGCAAACCCTTCCAATGATATAAAGTCAAGAGAAAAAGTTCAAAATGTACAAATTTAACTTTCGACAATAAAACGTGACTGCATTGCAAAACATTTTGGCAAAGTCATTTAGATATTTTGGTTAAATTTGGTCTATTTTTGTCCAATTTCATCCATTTTAAGTTTAAATATCCTCCACTTTAAATATGAATGCTATTTAGTTTATCGTATTTATATGCAGTATAGTTATGGGTATATTTTTTTTTTAAATGATGAATGAAATGTACCAAACAGGTAGTTAAAACCTAGTCTTTTTTTTATGCCCAGGGCACTTTTCCTGTTATTTGTTCATAGGCCAAGTCTTTAAAGACGTGATGATTCTATCCTAATGACTGAGTATATGCAGACTTTAAGTGTAGATGAACATCCAACCTCAGAGTGCACTTCAGGACACATGGCTACTGTTAAGACGCTGGCTGTGATCACAGGGACGGGCGCTTAACTTTGGAGACGGCAACAGGTTTTTGGATCGTGGAACAATTACAAGGAGCTGGGAATGAATATCAAGATGCGTAGCCAACCCGCTGGCTGCTAAAAATCAGAATATCATTGCAATCAGGTGTTTTTTTTTTTGCAGTTTTGACTCATATTGAAGGGGAATCAAGAAAAGACAGGAAAAATATACAGAGGGGAAAAGGAGGAATAACGCTGGGAGTTTAGACTTGAAAAGATCATTAACACACCCACTTAGTGTCAGTTTTCAGCTCTCGGAGATTTGTCAAGACAGCAACCTACGGTAATTTTGTGCTCCCGAGGCATTGAATTAGGCAGATGATGTAAAGGTAACATGAAAGACAAGTTATCTTTTTTTTTCTCCAGCTCCAAAGGACAGTCCAGGTGATGCGGACTAGATAGAGTCTTGGCGTCAGGTAACTCAGGATGATATGTGTCTTTGTTGGGAAGGTTATATGAAATCGTATGAATTATTGCTTCTGCAGATGAGATATTTTTCAGATGAATACATTCTTGCAACATGACTTAATGGCTAAAAATGTAGTTATGAAGAGCTCCATCTATCTGTGCACCATTGAGCTCCCTCATCCTTTGAAAAACACTCTACCTGCAACAACAGGCCTCTGTCACCTTTTGCCCTTGCCTACGTACAGTAGCTAGGGTCAAAGTCTTTCCCTTCAAAGCTTTCTGCATCTGTAGGTCTCATTATTACTCCCAGCATCCCACAGGAGGCCCTGCTGTCATCTGCCCTGTAGCCACCGCTGACCACCATTCATCTGTACCCTCCCACCAGCGGAGCTTTCAGCGCTCTCATAAAGGTTCAAGATGTACGGCATCAACACCACTGTAACTGAGTCTTTGTTTGCTCAGAGGACGCCAGCCTCCTCATACACTGAAGTTTAACCCAATTCACTCCTGACATTTGATCTAAACGTAAAAGACCTGCATGTAGCATTTTAACTTTCCAATATTAAAAAAAAAAATGACCTGAAATTATCGTAAGAGTGTTTAGAATGAAAAGCTCTGAAGTTATGCCAAAGACATACATGTATTGAATGGTAGAGAGATGAAAACAGCCAATGCACATCAATGTTCTGGTGGATTTCAGTGGCCACTAGAGGGAGTAGTGAGTCACTCTGC
>JAPTYQ010000024.1:10375739-10386256 GCA_029814465.1 Ostorhinchus cyanosoma | reverse complement strand
CAAGTGATTTCCACAAGTTTGAGCTAAATGGCTCATATATCCAGCTGTGTTTTACATTCTGGGATCAGTCGGTGCATGCAACTTTTGTAATATTAGCCCTGGTTACCTGTAAAGTTTGACAGAAATACTGCCAGAGATGCATCTGACCAATAATTGGTGGCACTTTTGGTTCATTTTGAGTTTCATCACTTGAAAAGAAATCAAATGGAATGGAGAATGTTCTATGTTTGCAAATCCATCAACTGATTTGGAGCAGGACAAATGAACTGTAGGTGTGAAAATGCCCTTACGGAGCAGCAGAGGTGTGACACAGCGGCAGCCATTGATAATCCCTCAAATCACACAAACCAGAATCTGTCAGCTTGTCTTCTCAGGGCCGGACTCTGACACTGCCCAAAACCTCACATGCATGTCTTCATACACAGAAACCATTCAAACCACAGATGCTTGATACCTCATTGTACATTCAACACTGAGGTGAGAAGCCACTTACTCCACTTTTTTTCCCCTTCTCGAACTCTGTCTAGGAATATTACGCTGGCTTTTCTCCACTTGTACCGCAGACTGAGTCCACACACTTCAATAAAAATGCAAATGCATGCTTGTAAACACACACTAAATAATCCTATATAGCACATATTTTTGAACACCCAAGCTGTCTGAGTTGGGGCCAATGGTGACAGTGAGCTGCTGATCAAACGCGGTACTGTTCTCTCCTGAGGCGGTTCAGGAAGACCTCTGTACGCGATGAGGACCCCTGGGGTTCGGCCGGCTTCCTGTGCGTTCCAACGGCCCCTGTCTCTGCAGGTTTAGAGCAGGTGGGAGGGTGGCGTTACACATAGCTGATTGACTTCATTACCCCTTTTCCTGACGGGGATAAGAGAACCATTACCGCGTTATACGACACCTGAGAGAGCATACACATGCATGAACACCAACAGCCATGACCACACATGAATGCACACAATTAACACATTACAGAACATGCTAATACACACGTTAACCCACAAACGGGTACACGCTATTCACCAACATCTCAGCAATTTTTTTTTCTGGAAAACTGGACCAATGTGCAAGATTCACAGTTCATTTTAACATAAGAAATTCATACAAAAGAAGATGAGTGGGACTATATCAGGAAAGAGTTTCCACATCTGAAAGGTAACACTGAAGCGAGGCCTCTGCATTCCCCACAAGGCATGATGGAGCAAAAGATAAACTTGAGATAAGCTTACGGTGACTGTCAAGGCCGCGTAATTGTTGTGAAAATTACAGTGATCTATGGAACAAAAGCTACAGCAGGAAATACTGAGTGATGTTGACTAGTACGGTTCAAGTTCTTAATCACATGTCCACAAAAGTAAAGAAAAATGTCACGGTTGTTGGAAAAATACAGCTTAAACTATATATTCAAAGAAAGTTACTGAGATATCAGTCCTGACAACCTTCAGAATGGACAGATTTGACCCCATACTCATCCCATAAAGCGTGAAAACAATGCATGAGTACTTCTTCTTAATACTGGAACAATGAGTGCAGTTACTACTGATCATCCGGTGCCTCCTCACTCACAATGTTGACAGTTGAGTGCACTGACACAGCTGAGCAAAGGCCTTATTGTGGCATTAAATGCATGATCTGAGCTGAGAGAGGAAAGTTTGCCACATTTCATTAACCTCACATTGAGCCCGAGCAGGTCTGATGAAGTCATGCATCTTGAACTCCATTTTGCTTTAATTTAGAAGACTTTCACTATAGTATACAAGTCATCAATCACGTCCTCACTCCGTCCTCGCTCATGTCCTCGGGCCAAGACGCGGATAGAGCCACAAACACTCATATCCACTGAACCATATGTATAGAGTCAAAGGAACAAACATTCATCCATTCTGCGCTCCACTCTCCCCCACAGCTTTCTCTTAGTCACACAGACACATCTGCAAGGCCACATTTGTCAATCAGTGCAGCCAAATGGATTTAAACAAAAGCAGTGATAAAGTCTCTTCATTCAGCTGTAAGCTCGAGAAAAACCCATGCGCAGTCACTCCGTTGAGACAGAAGCCTCGGAGCTCAAAATAATCAGTGAGGCCTGACATTGTCTAATCACTTTCTACCAGAGCATGAAGAAGCTGAGGAGGAGACGAACAGACAGCAATACTCACTGACAAATGATGTAGTTTTTAAAAGAAAAACCCAACATGTCGACACTAACAATAACTTTTGAGCAGTGCTGATATGATGGACAGTAATTTATTAGTTGAATAGGAATTTTTTTTCTTAAACTTTGATGTTTTTTGTGCCTTTAGGCATTTAGTTTAACCCATAAAAAACCCAAACAGCCAGTGACCACCAAAACCATCTACTGATCTAAAATGTTTAATAAGTCCTGAACCATTAATGGTATTAATATGTTGAAATAATTGGTGTAAAATACAGTTTATCGTCTTTTCATGGTCATTTGGACGTTCAGAGGCTCCGTAGTGAACGTGGAAACACCGTCATCTTCTACAACATTGATTCACCAGTAAAACCCACAGAGTTGAATCAATGAGTGGGTAGAGGCACTTGTTTTTATGTGCAGTTGTTGAAATCTTTGCTGAAAAAGTTACTTTTTTATCAGTTCTCTCTGTTTTTGATATGATATCCCTCAACCTTAAACAGAACTTTTATGAACATTTACATGATCAGTAAATTAAACAGGAAAATACTTGATTTTCACCAAAAAAAAAAGTAAAATATAGATAATATTAAAATAAATGGTGATAAGTCACATCGGAAAAGTTTTATATAGAGAAAAGATTATGTGGGAAGTGCTTCAAAAATAGCACTGGGTCTTTATAGGTTAAGGTCAAATACTGAGCAGGAACATGAGGACCACTTGAAACATGTCATATAGTTAAAAAAAATATCTGAGACAAAAAGACAAAACACCATCTCAGATTCTGGTGATTTATGATAAATAATTAATGATTAATTAACTCTTAATAACCTAGAGTTATATTTAACCCTAATCCTAACCCTTGCTAAGTGATTTATCTGCTTTCATTATAATATTATCCTCAGCATTTTGCCTTTTCATTGAAAATTAGTTATGTTCCCCTATTTGATTCTCCGATCATATGGATATTGATTAAAACTCAGAGTAAATTCAAAAGTTGTTGTATCAAAAACACAAAATACTGAAGAAAAAGGGATTTTTTCAGCAAACATTATCATTTCTCAAATTACACAGGTTTTACTGGTGAGTCCGTGTTGCTGAAAATTTAATTTTTTCACTATGTTCACTACGGAGTCTCTGTTGAGAGCTGAGAAAGGATTATTGCTTCAAAGCTTATTATACATTTCAGATCCTGTAGCTGTTTAATAAATTAATTATTAATAAATTAAATAATAAATGATTATATAAAAAAAAAAAAAAAAATCCATCCTTTACTTGAAAATGAGAAAAACAAGAAATCCCTGGTATAAGAGGCGAGTTAGAAATACTAATGTGGGAATAAACCTCTGTTTCTTAATGATGGCTATAAATTGAAGAATAGTGTGACTGAAATTGGCAGCCAATTCAGTCTGTTGAGTACATGGAAAACAATGAGATAACTGCAGGCTTTAGCGGTCTTAGGAAACAGCAGAGCGGAGAAGCCCGTCAGGCCCTTTAAAGCCTTCCACATCACTCACACTAAGCAGACTGTCCGCCTGCAGGAAATTCCTCCTTACACCAATCCATTCTGGGACATCTACTGGACTTGTCCATTTAATAAAGTGTCCAATCTGTGACCAGCCTTGGACCTGCTTTCATCATAATTTCCTTTTTCAAAATCCCAAAAGAACTAGTAACCTAGAGTTCTTCATTTTTAATAATATCTCAGGGTATGAGCCTGAGAACAAAGATAAATTCTGTCAATAACTGTGATTCTCTGCTTTAAAGAAAACAAATTCAACAGGCTTCCACCGTTCTTCAATGTATAGACCCTTCACCAAAAAGTCCTCCTCAGCACGAGTTGGATGACATCCCAGAAACATTAAGATTAACATTTATAACCGCAGGAAAAAAAAAAAAAAAAAAACTTTATAGGACAAGCTCCATGCTTTTGCTGTTGTATCAAAGAAAGAGCATTCCGGCATTGGCTAGATTTACGGCACATCTTCCAATTAAAGTTCAAATTCTGCTCTTCTAAAAGCAGCCTGTATTACATCAAGTTCTGGCAAAAAATGTTGTATATATTACGGTCACTGATGTCACCACTATTCTCATCTCGCTACCCATCACTACTATTGTTTTTAATATAAGTGAGCTATGTCTAAAGTGAGGTGGAAGTGTAGAGGAGTCGCTAGCAGTGCACGGCTCTCATGCCAAAAACTATGATCTTGTTCTTCATCCGTGGCCCATAAACATTCGGCGGTGTTTTCATTTCGGAGAGGAAAAGCAGTTTTTTACTTCTTATGTGGCAGATACGGCCTCTTTTACAAAAACATTTACTCCATCAAAAGACAGAGATGCTTTCTCAAACACTTATCAACATGGATTTATTCTTTTAGATGAATTTGATAAAAGAGGACCTATTATGCACTTCTAAGTCCATATTTTTTTATTGTTTTCTGCCAGCCCCGGAGGCTCTGTAAACAACCAGTAATAGAGGTTTTTATTTCTTAAATCTATTTATTGCTTTTTTTTTTTTTTCCCCCCTTTGAAATGCAAGCCATGATCCTAGTCTGAATCTAATCTGGAATATAACAAAGCGCAGGTTCAAGTGCTTTTAAAGTGCTAATTGGGTGCTAACAATGTTCCATGATTGTTGTTGCTGTAAACCCGCTCATAAATGTCACATAACTGAATGGTATATATCTGTACACAAATATCACACCTCCAAGTGTCAGGTTTTGAGTAGCAGAGAGAGACCCTCATTAGGAAGACTTTGCATTTTTCTTTCTACAGTAAAACAGTGGGTTATTATTATGGCTGATTTGGGGTCTGTAAGAAAGAAACTGAGTTCAGGTTGTGCTCATAAAGAACTTTTGTGTGTGCAGAGGTGAGTATGTAACTGCAATGGTTTGAAAGCAAATACAGATGTCTTACTCTAAAACCACCCACTGCATGCCATGTTTAGACATCTTCATGACTGTTGTGTGTGTCAAATTGCCAAGGAAAACCTATTTTAAAATATTGTTATAGTATTTACCCATGTGAAAAGTGGTTTCCGTGAGACAAAAAAGACCAACAACAGTATCCTACAGAGAAACAATTGAGACACAAACGGGGCAAAAAGGGGTGATTTTGAATCTGGTTTGGTTTACTACACACTTTAAAAATTAGTTCCATCATAAAACTGGACTCACACACTAAATTTTACAGCTTCCAGTTTCTGGATTAAATTGCAGGAGACAGGAGAATAATGTTGTTTCTGTTACGAAACACAGACACCGAGAGTTAAGAGGTTGGAAAATGAGTCAAGCATATTGCTGAAGATTTGATAGCAAGCGGCTCATGTTATACGAGGCGATGATGCAGGAGAATGAAGAGATGGGCAAGAGTGGTGGTGGGTGGAAGGAGGGGGTCGGGGGGGGACAAACAAGGATGAGGTTGGGAAAATAAAAACAATAGATTTAGATCTGTCATGCAAGTAACAAAAGAGGCTTTGTGATTTTAGCCAAAAAAACAGCGACTGACTTTGTGGACACTTAGCACTTAACTAAATTGTACATCAATAAAAACGTCCAAGCTCCTGTGGAGATGTGGCTTTATACGCAAGGAGGGATGGAGAAATGGATGAGACCGTGATGCTGTGGTAGCAGAAGGACTTTATGCTACAGGGACGCGAGCCAGTCTGTCCAGGATGCTCAAGGGTATATGCTCTCCCACTAACCATCATCAATGTGGTAGCAATCAGCTGTGGTGCTGGAGGAAAATGAAGCGAAAGGAAAAATCATCCCACAACGGCTTCACCCCCCCACCCCCCTACAAGGCGCCCCTCTGTTTTTCCCCTCTCTATCCCACCTCTCCCCAAATCAGTGGTGCCGATTGTTCATTCGGAGATGAACAAACTAATATGGCTGTTCTGGGCAAGACGACAGACACAGACATGCCAGTGGTTGAGGCAACTGGCAATGCAGAAGACGCCACAACATCCATCCCAAACCTCCTTTTCCTTCTTTTTTCCCTCGGAAGCCAAGAGCAGAGCCCTCAAATCTTTCTATTGGTAATGAAGCAGATAAAAAACACTATTATCATTTATACTGTTTATGCTTTAAATGTCCAGGAACTGAACTCTTTTTGTAGTAATTTATGTTTTATTGGCTTTGCAGGCTTGTGTTTCCAGCCTGGTATAGTGCTGAATCCTGAAGTAAAGAGGTTTTCATGTTAGGGTGTTGAAAACCTTCAGCCAAGTGAGAAAGGTCTGGCTTATGGTTGTTCTAAATCAAATCTGCCAGAGTTTAGATCAAGGAATCGCACTGTTAAAAACACACTCGTGCCCACAAACAGAAACACACCGATCCATTAACGCAGTCCAAGACACATCCGTGCCAAGAAAGCATATGGAGAATCACAACCCAACACACACGAATGGATCCTGTGAATGCAGTAATGATTATCTTTACAGACAAGGATCAACATTCTGTGGCTTTACCGTTTCAGTATACATTCTGTTTCCTGAATGGAGTGCTTCTGCAGTGCAGTTTCCACTGTGGAGCGCTTTAAAAAAGTGAACATAAACAGTGAGTGCTAGAGTGAGGCTCTGTACTGGTGCTTTTCTCCATGAGCATGTGGACAGCATGGCTCTGCTATTTGTCTCTCTTTAATAACCACTAGAAAAGCACCCACAGATCCAGCAAGATGTTTTCAAAACCAGTGAGTTATGGTTTTACCACACTGATGTCACTGTTTAATAGCATGCGTTTTGCTGAATTCTGAACTTTCCTCTAATACTTGAATCATCTCATCAACCCAAAAGGGAGGACAGATCGTCTTCGTTACTCCTCATTGCCCTTCTGTCTTCTATGCAATCAGTAAGCCATTTATCGAAATTAACGTATTCAAAATGTGGCCTCGAACTAGGACTATGGGTAATGAACAAATACAAAACAGAACTGTTTGGTTGGTTGGAGATTTTTCTGTCAATGTGTTTGTGTTGAGAAATACCAACTCAAACCAGACGCATGCACACAAATATATTCATTTTTATTCATGAAAATGAACTTGGGTAAATTTCAGCCTTGACCTAAAACTATGAGACTGTGCCTCATAGTTAATAAAAAGCATAACTATATGGTTAGTCCATGGTCTACTGTCTGACAGGATCTGTGTTGACTGAGAAGCCCCTGATCTTTCTCTCCATCTCTTTCTTCTTCATGTCTTCACTCCAGCTCTGACTCATTCTCCATTACAAGTCCCAGGTCTGGCGTCAGACGAAGCACTAAGTCAAAATGCCTTAATCAAATAAGCCATTTAAAACAAGTAAACGCTGCCTCTTAGTCTCCGTGGTCTCCTATTCTATTGGACTTCCACCATGTCTGCCTCTGCTGGCAAATCAACCTCTGGG
Source organism: Ostorhinchus cyanosoma (assembly GCA_029814465.1). Classification (NCBI taxonomy): domain Eukaryota; kingdom Metazoa; phylum Chordata; class Actinopteri; order Kurtiformes; family Apogonidae; genus Ostorhinchus; species Ostorhinchus cyanosoma. The sequence goes on along the minus strand of JAPTYQ010000024.1, from coordinate 10,378,721 downwards.
GTACAAGTCTTATTACTGAAGGATGTACTGTATCCAAAAATGTATGAACATATATCTTTTTCATCAGTTTTAACAAAAACGTGCATGCAGCACTTTGTATAAATAAGTAAAGAGCCAAGCGTGCTCATATGTGTTTAGCTAGCTCAAAACATCTTGTTTATGGTGGACCAAATCAATGATCTGAGATTTCAGTTCGGCTGCACAAAAACACGCAAAAACAGGAGACGTCGCTACGATGACATCAGTTTTTGTAGATGCTAACATTATACATATCCGGCCCGTCTAAAACAATTACTTCTTATGTGATGTCAACATAACGTATACAAATTCAAGCAAATTAGCCGGAAATGAATATTAAAAGTCTTGCGTATGACACCAAAAACCATAACAAGACTGGAAGAACTGAAAATATGGAATATTAAAATGTAGAGGCAGCAGGTTATGAGTCCTTTGACAGGTGGTTATGATGTTTTAGTGCATGAAATAGTCCGTCTCTTTTGTAGAATAGACTCGTACTCTGTCTACGGCGAATCTAACTTTTCTCTCCTGCTGCTCGCTGCCCTCTGACCACCTCAACTGCCACAGCCGCTTTAGAGCACAGCAGATCAAACTGGAAACTACTTTACATTAGCATACTTTCTCCTGGCTGACATTTTTCAGTCTGACAGTTCTGAGATGAGAAGGAGAGTGAAGATCGTCCTGACTTAGCTTGCTACTTTCAAGGCTTGCTGGGCTGTCTATTATTTCCCTGATGGCCTTTTAAAAGAGGCTCATCCATCACTCCTTGACAGCATCTGTCTCTCTATAACCTCTCTGGCCTGATATGAAATAATATTTTTAAAAAGTCAAGTCTGTCACTGTAATGGACAGCTCCTCCCACTGGGTGGCAGGAAGTAAAGACTGTGAAGCGTGTCATTCACATAACACGGTTCTATGCATGTGTGTGTGTGTGTGTGTGTGTTTGCATTTAATAGAAACAAATACACAGTAAAGTAGGATGGAAAAGACTTCAAGAAACACTAGAGGAGATGGAGTTCAATTTAACTGAGAATATGATACAAAAATCTTTTGTTTTCTTTGGTTTGCAAGCTCAGGATTCCCTCTGCAGATTGCATGATGGGTGAGTGATGAAAAGTCTGAAGAGGAAAGCCCCAGTGATGAGGAACTGCAGCCGCCATGTGTTACTCAATGCCATGTGTGGTGCCTACTGTAGGACGCACACAGGCCCCACTCTCAGTGTAATTAACGCCCCAAGGGCTGGAGTTGCAGCTTCTATATTTCCTAATGAAAGAAAGATGGCTGTCTCTCTGCAGTATCCAGCACTCTCCAAAAGTCTAATAATCCCTCCGCACATTATTCATCTTTGCCACAATAGCCCACTATTATATTCAAATGATGCATGCAGCGTATGTGCATGACTGTGCATTAGTCCACGTGTGCTGTTCTGTTTGTTTTCTCTTTGTGACTTTGACAGCACAGTATGCATGTGCATGTTCTGGCCAAAGCTGATTGTATGTCTGTGTGCATGATTGTGTATGTGTGTATCCTGCAGATTGATTGTGCAGCCATCAGGGCCTCTTCTGCGCTGTGTGAGTGGGTTCCTGTTTAACACAGACAGGCAGGGTTCACTGTGTGCCAAGCTGGCATGCTCCCTCGGATAATGAGAGACTATGCTTTGGTTTGGATTGTTGATTAAGGATTATTCAACAACACAAACAAGCTACTGTTCAACCATGTGTGCACACATGAAGTGTATTGAGCCCTAGACATTAGGGCCAGATTTGGTCTTAGCGTACAAAGAAATCTTGCTGGAAAATATGTTGAGAACAAGAAGAAAGTTAATACAGTAAATGTGTATAAATCATGTCTATATAAACACTGGATAGCCAGGCTGGCATCTTGTCATGCCTGCTCTCTATTTCTGCTTCTTTGCTGCAACAACTGATAGCAAAAAAAAGTTGATTGGGTCCTACCGCTGCTATTTACAAGGCAATGTGGGGTTCAGTTTAATTTCCATTAGCTCCTTTTCGGACTGTAAATGTACATTTCCATTTTATCTGGGATTAAATTAATAACACAGCAGAGAGAGACATCATTACTCAGTCTATAGTATTGTATTGTTTGGTTTACTGAAGTGTAGGGAATTCATTATGTGCCTTAAGCAGTAGACTAAAACACCAGTAAAAGAAAACAACAACTAAACCAACATCCCTAATTGAATGTTAACATACCAACATTTCAAACAATAATATCAAAATAGTTAGGTTAGTAATGCGGGCAATTAAAATCTTAGGGGATTTAAATAGTCCAAAGACCCCAGAAACCAGAGCAGAAGCCCTAACGTGTTCAATATTGGCACTGTTCATAGGGAATGGCAGCGCTGTGATGTGGTGACAGTGTTTTTGTAGCTTAGTAGTGCTCCCACAGAGGCTGTGTAATAACACTGATCACTACAAGAAGGTACCAGCAAGAAAAAATAAATAAACCAAACTGTGACCAGTCATTAATTGTGAATGGCGAAGGAGTCGCAGCCTGCTGCTGCTGCTACGTGGGAAATGAAAGCTTCTGTTTATCTAACAGGACATTATATGACATAGCATTAATCACTAGGTATAAAAGATGCAATTTCAATAATTACTCTTAAGACTACTATAATAAATATTTCACGTCTAGCCGAACACAAAACATCTTATTTCTGAGTACTAAGTAGCGTCTGTTACTATCAATATTTTTATTGGAGGTTGTGATTCTAAAGCATGTTTTTCTTTACATTAAAAACCAGAAAACAACAACCAATTATCACAACTCACACTGTAATTAATATCCATTACAAACATTGACCCGTGGTAGAATCTAACCCAGAACCAGCAAAACAGTGAGATGAGCTGTGAGGACATTACATGTAAATATGCAAAAAAGTCACTGGTAAGTTAATAGTCGCCTCCACCAAGAAGGTTTTGTTTTCATCTGGGTTTGTTTGTA
>JAPTYQ010000024.1:10363016-10373599 GCA_029814465.1 Ostorhinchus cyanosoma | reverse complement strand
AGGGAAGGGTGGGGGGGGGGTGGTTGGGAGAACAGAACCGTCTCAGGTACTAGGACAGCAGCATCATTATAAGCCCCCAGGAAAAATAACCCAGTCTTAATGCAACACGACGGAGCTGGCCAGGGCTAGCCAGACCTTGTCAAACGGGCCTCAGATAGTACAGCCCACAGCACCCAACATCTCGACAAGCATACAGGAAATCCAGATAAATACATAAATAAATACGAGTGTTATAGTTGGCAGAGCCGTGGTGTTTGAGAATACCTCCGTATATTTGGTTTGCTACTTGAAGCTCCCTGCACTGCAGGATATTCAGTGTCTATACAGGCCTTTCATGGGGCAAGACCAGGGCTGCCCTACGTAGAAATGAATGTGGGGTTTGATGATCAAGAAAGCAATTAAAATATGCCACACTTTTGGTGTTAAATGTTTAGCCTGCAAAAATATAGATTTAATACGGTCTCAACATCATTATGCATCATTAATGTTAATGATAGTGCTGCTGCAAAGGTTCTCTATTGACACATTTTACATTAACATGAACACACAACCTAAAAGCAGTATCTATATACAGTAAACCATCACACAGCCAATATACATGAAACTGAGGAGGGCATCCACATCATGTTTAGGATCTTATAGCAGTTTTCCTTGAGTTTCCCACTATGACTCTTGCACTATAAATTCCAGTTTCTTTAAATCATCAACAGACCTCACTATCAATTCAGTCCATTGTGCATTATTGGCATGCGTATCATGGTCAAAGCACCAGGGAAAAATAATTCAATAATAACTTTTCAATCAGCTTCATATTCACAATGACTTAAAAAAAAAAAGAGCAAACTGTTGACAGTAGGGTCCGTGGAATTATTTAGAAATAGAATTTTCACCTCAATTTTTGAGCAGAAATCCTTTAGAGAGATATCTCAAACCCCCAACTGAAAGTAATGTGCATGACTAAATATCAATGTAGATAAGTTAAAAATGTGTTTTCAATAGGCTCCGTGAACTATGAGTTAATGCGATCACATTGGCCTTTGCCTTTGCATGCTACCTTATTGAATCTTGTATCCATCATATAGCTAATCTTTGTGTTAGTTCAACATTGTGGTAACCAAAAAAACCAAAAAAAACCTAACAAACAAAAAAGTGTACACGAGGCCACAGGCTAACAAAGTCTGCATGTAGGGAATATAGTGTCTGCCAGTTTTCCCTCTCTGTTGTTCTATTCTCTTTCTCTGCCAAAGCTCTGGAGAGGAGGAAGAGGGGGGCAAAAAACCCTGTTGCGAACGACAGCTGAGACCTGGGACATGTTTTAAATTTGGACACTAATGTTGGCTCTTTTTACAGCCCTTCTGTAATATGTTTTATGTGCCTCCCAAACATTGGAACGAGACTTGCATCCCTCTCTCCCTTTCGATCCATCTCATACATCACATGGAGAAGCTGGATGTCAACACGCCCTGGGTCCCCTGCACTTTCTCTATATCGCATTAAGTAGCGGCATGAGATGAGATGGAGAGCAACGACCAGATAAAGGAAGAAACATCAGAGAAAAATAGATCCAAGGTCGTAAATCCTAACATTATTCCATTTTTTTTTTTTTTTTTTTTGTGAAAATAAGAGATGTTTTGGTGAAAACAGGAACAAAGGTGAAAGCAAGGTCATCATCTGCTAAATCGATCCAATGTGTCAAAGCTTGTGCTGACCTAGGCAACAAATTGCAGGCCCTTTAATTGACTACAGAGCATATTTGTGGACATGAAATGGAATATCTAATCTTCAATCGTGGTTGGAAAGAAAAGGCAATGACTCAACCACCTCTATTTACCAATAATATGCTCAAGTTTGTTTCTCTCAACAGCTGAAATCTCCTCTCTATCTTTGTTTTTCCTAAGAGACCTTTTATAAGTAAGTGATACTTCTTTTTCTCCTCACTGAACGCTGAATGTCTGATCTTTAAAAATGCCTCAGATTTATTCAATAAGATTAATTTCATATTCGGGATTAAAATGATTTGTTGCTCAGCAGGCGATGTGTACAGATGGCGACCTTTTAATATCTGATACGCAGTAGGAATACACGCAGATGTATACACAATGTGCATAAATATGGTGTGAATAATATGAAGGTTGAGGGGCAACTCCTCCATAGTCTCATCTTTCTCTCCTGGTGAAAACAGGCCTTCTCTCACCATGGCTGGATTAATGGCGAACACATGTTAGGAGGAGGTCACTCTCTTCCAGTGGCTGCAATTTAGGATTAGTGGAAACAGTCGCATGGAAACAACTCAGCTCCCACAGTGACTTTCACTTAACCCTCTCCTTCTCCAAAGCCCTCCCCTCATTTTAAACCCCCTCATTCATTTCCCTCAAATCACCAGCTGAATTGTAGGCCTCATGCTCCTTCATACAAGGTCAGCGTGGTTTTTCTGAGAGGAGAAACATAAACAAAACAGACACACAAATGAGGTGAGGGTGGAGAGGGGAAAGATGAGTCTCTAGATGCTGGAGACCAAAGCTCTGTGGCAAAGAATCAGACTGGCAGTCAAGCACTTTGCCTCTCCAACATTAACAGCGACAGACCCGACAGCGCACACACATAAAATATACATATTCTGCACTCGGAAGAAGTGTTGCTGCAGCGGCATCAGTGCGAACAGCTAGACGGACACACACACACACACACACACACACACACACACACACGTGTATGATATCATGATAATCCCTCTGAATCCAGGCTACTGTCATGGAGGTATGAAAGCCAGCCAAGGACATGTGAGAACCGACACCAAACCAGAACAAATAAACCACACCGTAAGTTTTTCCCCCACTGCAGGAACAGTGAGAAAAAGAAGAAAAACGCAATGAGTGAAGAGAAAGACTACAGAGATTTAAAGGAGAGAAAAGCCCACAGCACGCGGCCCAGAGTGTGCCTCGCATGCAACTGCCTCCCACCCACAGAGTGAGTCTCCAACATGCTGTGCTAGCTGGTCCGAGATGCAGGAAACTGGAGCTGATGCTGTAAAAGTAGCACAACTAGAAAAGAAACTGAGAAAAAAAAAAAAAAAAACACAGGAAAGGAAAAAGCGTATTTGACAACCAACGTGAACAAGACATGAGAATTTCTGGACCGAACAGAAATGAAGTTGTAAACATGTAAGCAAAGATAATAAACTGAACTATAGCTGATTGCCTAATACTATTTGTTCATGTGCTGCCAGAATCCTAACGGTTCATATAAATGTAATCTGAACAGTATGGAGAACCCACGTTGTTATCACCAGACTCTATACTTTCTTTTAGCTGTCCAAAACTTCAAACTCAGTGTTTTGGTTTTCAGTCAAAACTTGTTCTCATCAACCTTGATTCCATCTGTAACCATCATATTTTTTGGCAAGAAATACTTTGATAACACCCACTGTACACGGCTTGGAAAACCTACAAGTTTGCATCTAGTTGTTAAAGAGCCGCTCGGTCCCCTCAGGAGTTAGCCGAGATCAAAACAAGCCATAAGGGTGAGGAAATATTGGACTTACATTCATCGGGGGGGCAGAAATGCTAATATTTCACCCTGTCAACTGTGAAGTGTTTTCTAACACATTCATCAAAACTAATTCATAAGGCGATAATATGTGGGTCTTGTGTTTATATAGCTTTCTCCACTGTTCCCATGTGGCAAATCAATCACTGATTACAGCCTAACATTCCTGTTTTCTGATTTTTGCCAAATGAAATAATTTTTAGTTTCAGTTGATTTCTGTGTGGCAATAAACAATTCTTTGTAGTTTTTATATTGTGTTATAAGATTAGAAGTGGCAAGCAAACAGTGTAAATTTTGCCTGCTCACATACTGTATCCATAGGCATCATAAAGGGAAGAAAAGTGATGACACTTCTAAGGGCCTTTGACTGACAGGGGCCCTAGAAAATAACACATTATTCAGCATTTATAATGAAAATGAGTAGCCCAACACTATAAAAGAATATTTGCGGCACAAAGTACTGACCTATTTGTTTGCATGAGTTTTATTTTGTTTTTGGAAAAAATGAATAAAATCCAAATCCATTCAGCCTCCATCATGTGAAAGTGACACTTATACCAGGAAGAAGTGTGGAAGTGGAGGAAGAACTGAAAGACAGCAACACTAACAGAAATAAGGAGGTTAAAGAAGAAGCATATAAGAGAAAAGAAAAACAAAGGGAACTGAATTTACTTCCATCTAAATAGTAAAACTATATTTTATTTGCAATTGTATGTTAATGTAAAAAAAAAAAAAAGTCTAATACTGTTGTCATTTAAAAAAATATCAAAGATTTCTCATCAATCTTGCAAGAAATTGTGAAATCTATCGTCAGCAGGATAGTGATACAAGCCTGCACGGTGTTATATTTTTAGGGGTTTTCTGAAATGGAGCACAAAGTTGTATTTTTTTCATGGGGCTCCAGATCCCTAATGCCCCCCCGACTGTACCTACTGTACTATACTAGATCTTACCAACAGCCCGATGTTATTTCAAAGGATCATCAGTAATTACAACACCTCTAAAACTACTGGGCTTTTATTATGTCTCCTTCGGTATTTAAATGCTTTTTATGTATCCAGTGTGAATTGTTTGGTTGTATACAAGTTCTTTTATTAAAACAATTTAACTGAATAGGGACAGGAGGTCAGCGAAATGTTTCCAATCAAAACAGCCGATGACAGGACATTATGTCCAACTACTGGCAATATCTCCACAGGAGAACACTTACAGACCCGAATGAGCACACATGAGGTCAGTGTGGCAAAAAGTTTTGGGCAAACTGCAATTAGATGAGATGTTGATGGGAAGACGGGCTGTGAGTGTATGTGTGGACTGAGAACAGTGGGGAGGGAGGCCCATGCCTGACCTCAGCTGCTGCTACGGAAATTATCCCGCCAATTATCCAGGACGTATTCCCCTAGTGCTCCCAACACTCAGCGGCCAGTCTTTACGACCTTAGGAAACTTTCTGTGTTGCTTAACTGCGGTGACCTCACTTTAGTTTGTATGCGCCACAACTCTGCTGGGAAGAGGGACTGCTACTTGTCACAACTCTGAAGCATGACGTCAGGGGGAATGAGTTCAAAGACCGGTGCAGTCTCTATACAGTAGTCAGCATGGGTTGTAATGTGTGTGCCTGCTGGAGGCAAACTCATTAAAATATGACCTAAAACGAAGAAAAAGGTTTCTAGTTGATATAGTTATAAGCAGTAATGAGGGACTAAGCTATTTTGCATGGCACAGTCACCATGGCAACCTAATCTGATCATATTAAAAGTACGACTGTAAACACTGATGGTGAGTTTTTATGTCAAATGACCAAAGACTGATGTAACTGATGGACGAGTTCATGTCCTGTTTGGGTCATTTAGCTGTAATTTGGCTTTAGCGGATGAATGTTTCTGATAAGTTCTGTGAGGATTTGTCTTCAAATGACCTGTACCAAAAAATATATTAACAAAGTTTGTTGCCACTGAAAACTTTTTGTGTTAAATCCAATATGGTGGCTACATATATTCACTTGACATGATAAGTTGTCATGCTTGGGATCTTCCAAGACTTCACACAAAATGTCAACTACTTTTATAAAGTCAACACATCGGACAAATAATCTTTTTCGACAACTTCATGAGGGGGAGCCAAGTCTGTACACCCAATCTGGTGCCAATAGATCAATCAGCTGCTGATCTTACATCCTGTATCGTTTTGAAAACTTGCATGAGTCGAGGCCAAATTAAAACAAGCAAGTTAATTTCCATACTTCCCACAGTATTACCAGAAATATTTAAGGTAAACAAATGCATAAATATAGCGGCGCACCCAAGTAATCAGTGGGATCCTGAGTCCATAGACATGACCTCACTTCCTGTTTGGTGATTTTGCTTGGTTGCAACAGCTGAATGCTATTAAGATTCAAAAGACACCATATGTCAGGCTTGGTCAGTTGATCACTGCTGTTTTGTTAAAATCAATTGAACCCAACAGTTAAGTGTGTAAGAGGACCTCCCACTTAAAACCACTGGTTATGTTCGACTGTTTAATGCCCTGGAGGTGAAACTACAGGTGACAAAAACTGGGGCACTGTCCAGAACCAGAACCAGACTTCAAAGTGTTTCACCATTTATGAAGCTGCTATAGACTCCAATGTCAGAAGACGAACAAATAGAAAAAGTAAAAACACAAAGGGCTCTTATCCAGCTTTCCTGCTTTGCTCCCATTAAAGAAAAACCAATGAATCAAAGGTGAAAGTTACAAGGCACTGTTTGAAGTGTTCACATACACATGGTACACATACAGTCTGAGAGCCAAGCATAGGAAAGGCTGAATAGGTAATGCTTCTTGGCAAATGCATGGACATGTCTCTCTGAACTCTGAGCCAATCGCAGTGATGTAAATAGTATCACAGCCAATCAAATACCCATTTTTATCTACTTTTACAAGTGTAACTGCAGTTGTTGGCTCAGAGAAGCCTACTATCAAAGCCAAACTGGAGTCCATTTAAGACTAATGTTGATTAAAATGGAAGACTAAATGGATGCCCTCGGTTAAATAAGCCAATTAATTCAACTGTCAGCCAGTACATTAAAGGAAACCAGTATTTATTAAAGCACAGTGTAATAGTCTATCACTTTGTACACATAGGCTATTGTACATTTCACTGTCCCCAGAAAAAGGTTTTACAGTGTATTATCTGATGACTCAGAAAGCATCATTAAAACCTGATGTTGCTATTCCACTGTTCGACAACACCCTGTTCAGTAGATCCCATTATACTATACTTCTGCTAAACAAAAATATTCACAGAAGTAACAAAGAGCAAGTCCACAGGATGGGATCCAGGAGGCAAATTACTGACATCAGGCTTTCTGTGCCTACAGGAGGTAAAGAAAGACAGAAGACATCTTTGCTTTGGGAGCAAACACTGAACTGTGCTGATAAGATCTGGCAGAATATGCAACAAACACAAAGTGAGCCGTTTGCTTTGGATTTAAACAGCATGCAAGTGACAGAGACATAACCATAAACAAGGCCCAAACACATAGGAAACTTTAGAGGAAACTGAAAAATAAGAGAGCCAGCATCCCGGAGGAGAGAAGACCACATGTCATGACATATGACAGCCCAAACAAGACAATACAATCCTTACTATAGCGCTCCAGATCAGATCATCATCTACATCTGCCCAGAACAGACAAGGCATTCAATAAAACTGCAGATGTGTGTTTGCATGCAAATGCATGTGCAAGCCTGTGTACATATTTTTTGGTTTGTGTACTGCAGTGAAATGGGTCCAGTACTGCCTCTAACTGGGAATGAGTTCTATAAAATCTACCTCCTTCAAGCAAAGGATAGATCCCTTGTGGCTGCTCAGCGATTACATCATTCATACAAGAAAGACACCACCAAAAATGTCCCATATTATTTTATCCTTTGACATACACAGTGTTAACAATTTCAATAATACTGCAATTCCCAACAGATCCTCTTTTGAGGTAATAAAATCGCATCTGAAAACCCTCCACATCATAAATTGTGCCTGTGAGGGTTTTTTTTCCTCAACATTACACAGCAGAGACTATCAGAGTCAGCATATTGGTCAGTCAAGAGGAGACACGAACACCTACAACTTCCCACTTTGGCAGCGACAGGAGTGTGTATCAAGTGTGTGGTACTTGAAGAAATCATGTAACATGACATCAGCATAGTTGTTAGACCAAAATTTCTCCTTCTGACTGGAAAATGTTTAAATATTCATTCACTGGAAATTCCTCTCTATGACTGAGCCAAGATTTGTGGTCTAATGTCCAGTTCTTCTAGTTAATACGTTGAATTTTCCTTGACCAAGGTATTGAACCCCAAGATACTTCTGGTCACATATCTGATATCAATGATATTTATGTCAGTGAGGCACTTGGAACATCAGTAGGTAGAGGAGGGTTTGTGGAGTGTGCTGCAAAAACCACAGTGGTGAAAAACCTCAGGCTTTGTAGACATTTCTTAAATGCAAAATGACAAAATCTTAATGATCATCTAATTAATTTCTCACTAAACTTCTTTTTTGGATTCAGTATGTATTTTCCACAGCCTAATATCCAAATTTTAATCAGTTTTTGTTGCTGGAAAATCAAACATTTTAGGACTGCCAGCAAATAATGAGGAAGTAGCTAAAAAAATAAATAAAAAAAAAAAGCTGTAATAGCAGTTACCACAGATAATCATGCACATCATTATGTAAATTTCATGCTATTCATACAAATATAGTATTAACTATAGTGTGTGAAGTACAGAACTACACCAAATGCAGGAAACAAGTTAAAGCAAGTGCATAAAAACTATGATTTGTCAAACCTTTGAAACTGCAATGAACTGATTTGTCTTCCCTATTCTGGCCAAAATGCTAAACAAACGGTATTTCATTCTATTAAATTCACTGTCATTTAATATGTAGAACCAATGTATTAATAATAAAGAATTGTGTGGAGCCACATGCAGAGTTGAATCCACTGAAGCAATCAAATCTTTAAATCTGTACGGTTATATCTGGAGCAATTGTGCAACAGAGTCAAAACTGCAGAAAAGAAAACCAAAATCCAGCCCACACCTACACATGTAGACAGTGTTTATTTTCCCCTCCTATAGTACATCAGTTGACATAGCAGTAAAGAAGAAAAAGCCAATGCTATGTAGGAAGTAGCTTTAAAAATAAATGTCTTTAGGTGTATTATTAGTTTAAATAATAGTTCCAGTCATATCAATGTCATAAGACCGAACGCAGGAAATGGATAGGGTGGTAAAACTGGCAAATATCGACAGGGTCAAGGATTCATAAATGTGGATTTATGGAGAGCTCATGTCTGCCTGCAGCACAGCACAGTTTTGTTCATTGCTTTGAGGTGGCATACAAGCATTTTACCGTTGTTTAATGATGGTAGTTTTACTACAGTACATTGGGCGTTTCATTGCTTAAGGTGTATTGCTTACCAAGTCTTTTACTGCATCTAATAGCTGGCAGAGAGCCTCATGGTAGTAGTATGATCCACATCCAAATATCAATCAGACAAGTTATAGTTTGATCAAAACAAATTGAAAACAGTCAATGAAAAGACAGTAATAAACCAAGCATGCCTTTATGAGTTCAGTTAATAATGCATAAATAGTTTTCTGACAGTGCTGGATTGCTGTTCTTGCAAGATTTTTCTTTTTCTGCACTTCTATTGACAATAATCCATGGTAACAAGAAACTAATTGATTCATTGCTTTGCTGTTCGATGCGTAGTTTGCCTCTACATTTCTTTTTTTAATTGCCTGTTTGATAGATGGCCTCGCTTCTCGGGGTACTTTCCCACAAAAGGTTGAGGGGCAAAGGCTACGGGTGGGAACGATCAAACCACATGCATGTTATAAAGATGAAAAAAAAAAAAAAGCCAAAAGAGAAACTGATAGAACAACGTAAAAACCGTACAGAGTAAATATAAGAAGTTACGATCGGCTGCAGTAGAGGATCCATATATAAATGTGTTCAGTTTATCCCTAGCATGAATGCAAGCAGCGCCCTGACCACGGAGGGAGTCCCATCTAAGTGGGGTTCAGTCCAAAGGCAGAAGGGGGCAGTCCAGGGGGGTAAATGGGGTGTGTGAGACCAAGCCAACACTGTGATTTATGGAAAAACACAAACCATTCATTCACTTTCCTCCTCCTCCTCCCCTGATGCTCACGCTGTAAGCCAAGGAAATGATCGGTGACTGCATTTTAAGTGAATTCAGAGGCTAGGCCGGTACACAAACTTACACAAACTATGATATCTACGTGGAAAAAGCACATCTATTCAAACGTTTAGCCTTTGTATGAGATCTGAAAACTGGTGCCAGGTTGGGGCAACGTCAACTAAAGCGACAACCAACTCAAACTGGTGTCAAATTAGGAATAAGCAAACCACATGAATATAATTTGTCAATTTATGATCTCCTACCTTTTTGTCTATACTTTAATAGCCAGGAGCAGGTTGGCATGAATGGAGGATATACACAATCCAGGACTTGCCAGAAGAGACTGAAGTCTGCAACCCGACTCCAACAGGATTTTATGTTTGGGCAATGAAAGTGGTCTGGCTTGAGTTTGATATACTGTGGTTTTGTTTAAAGGAGCTATGTGTAGTATAATGACTTGAATATATTCAGACAGATGGTATGGGAAATGTATGTGACCACTAGAGGGAGCAGTAACATTGAGTGACCAAAGCAACAGAAAGTGAGAAATTCAGGATGATAACGTTTACAAAACAAGTTAATGTCGAAGAAAGTGAAAAATTGATTTAAAAAAGAAAAACTGTTTAAGTATTTTTGTCATTTTCTACACTTGACACAGCTCTAAAGTGAAAGAGTTTGATACTAAAATTGCAGCATTTCTTCTCCCCTGGTGAGTTTATGGAGATGTCAAGTTGCTAATAGTTATATATATTTGCAAAAATTGTCATTTGTTAATACTTCTTTCAGACTGAGCTGTGAATTTTTTGGACACTTCTTCAATACAGTTATTGATGACAAAAGCCAAACAGAA
>JAPTYQ010000024.1:10342477-10357498 GCA_029814465.1 Ostorhinchus cyanosoma | reverse complement strand
CTCCTCCTCCTCCTCTGGCCCAGTCCAAAAGCCAAAAACACTCATGCCAGATTTACTATAACCTCCATATCAGTAGGTATTTCCGTATCTATCTGTGCTGCTCTCTCTGTCTCTGTCCTTTGAGCCTCCCTTTCTGCTTCCCACCATAAACCTGTAGCTGCCTCTGGCGCTTCCTGCTAGATGTAATTCACATGACGCAATATCACACTGAGATGAACAGTTGTGGTGGAGATGAAACCAAACTTAACAACCTCACTCCCTGATTTATTTCTCTGTTACTAATAGCTGCTCTGAGTCCCAAGTTTGAGTTACAGGATAGAGGACAGCGAAGTAAGCCTGCTTCAGGATCTCACTATCACTCCCCAGCAGCAGTACACTCGGCCTGCCTGCATGCCTGCTTGTTTCCAGGAAAACAGCCTTAATGGCCCCCTCTATGATACTGGCTGCTGGGGATTGACAAGCCTCCTGGGCTCACTCACTTCTCTAAACAAGCCCTTTTCACATTACACACATGCTTAGACAAGCATGCAATCACACTGTAAACACAAGCACACATGCTCACAAACATCCACAAATGACAAAACACAAGCGTGTGCCTTGTACCGCAGTCAGCAGAGCATGAGGCCAAGCCTGCTGCTCCCTAATCCTCTGGTCACTGTCCTGCACTCAACAGAAATGAAGGGATGAGACAAGAACCAGTTAGCTGTTTGGGTGTGGGGGGGGTGGACTACAGGACTGTGAGGGAGCATGCTGTGGTCCATGAGGGCCTGTAATATGAATCAAAACAGCAGAAAATTGACCAAGTTTCAGTTTCATTAGCCTGCTCTTCCAGTTCTGTGTTTACAGGCCTGATTGAGCTGCATTGAGAGCAGATCGCTGGCTGTTCACTTATCAAATGTGCACCGTCCAGAACAATAAAACTCATATCCATATATAAACAAGCTGCCAGATTCCTGCTGGGAAAATCAGCAGCATGGCTGACAGAGTGAAGCACTCTTGCATGTAATTAAAGAAGCATTTAAAATAAGCAGACACTATATTGGGGTGGGGAAAAGGGGAGCTACAGATTAAAATGAAAATGAATTAAAACACTTCAAATAAGCAGAAAGACAAGGATGGAAATGTGTATGTGTGAGTCTACAGTGTATGTGCTGCAGTTCAGTGAGACTGAATATTTGAAAGACATTACCACTTTTTGGAGAAGGGGATTCAGTGTGTAACTTGGACACCTTTGGACCTCACGTCGGTTAAGATGAAGATCAACGGGAGCTAAAGGAGACAAAAGAAAATATGTTATGCAGCTGTAGCCAGTCATTACCAACGCACTGGTCCATCTTTCCTCAGGCAATTTACAGAAATCTACAAGTCTAATTTTAGTAGCTGTGAAATAAGATTCAACCGTTTCACCCATCAGTGACGTCAAAGCAAAATGAACTGAAAGTGTCGAGAGTGTAGTCAAAGAATCTTTTCATGCGCTTCATAGATTGTGTCTAGCTGTCTTTATAGGAGATTGCGAAGGACAGTAAGGTCCACTTTTCATTTCAACGATAATCCCTTACCCTCCGCCGCTCAGAGATGAGCTTGTAGAAGTCAAAAGCAGTTTTCATGATGCTACAGCTAAGATGCAGAAGTTACAGAAAGAACTCGATTAATGTGGAAAATATGACTGTGCAAGAGCAGCCACCATTAAATGGAAGGCTAAATCTTTCTTGTTCCTATGGGCCAATTTGGTTTTGCAGCCAATAATCGTAGACACATTACACAAAAAAATATATCAGCAACATCAACTTATGTGAGCAGGAAGGAATGGGGATTTTAGAGGCCAAAATAGAAATATGACCTCCAAAGCAGAAGCATTAAATCCTATACTAGTTTATCTGTTGTGAAGATACAGCAAATACAGCGCAAAATATTTCATAACGTATCAAAGTATATAGGATATAAAGCCAGATGTATAAAAAGGAAATGTGTGCAAGTAAATACATTGAGGCACGTCACATTTACTGATAATAACGAGCAAATAAAATGTGAGACTGAATAACAAAACAGTAAAAATGCTTCAGTGCTTTGTTTGTTCTGCTTCTATAATGAAAGAGATATCACTGAAAATAATTTATGTGAGTCCCGCTGATATTTCAGTTCACTTCAGGGGAACTATTGTTAAATAAACTAAAAATGATGAGTGTATCGAGGTGTGTCTCACACTTTCTAGCCAGATGGAACAATAGTAAGGCTAGAATCCAGGCCAGCCTGTGCTCACTGCCTGCAATCAGTGGAGGTGTCTCTTTGTTTGGATTTGTGATGGGATCCAACATAATCTCATCATCTCTCATCTCACTTCACTGGTCTAATTACTCTAACCTTGAACCTGCTAGTACATGACCTGCCAAACTGAAAGGCAGTCAACCAGCAGGCTTCTGTGGTTGGTGCAAGTTACCTGTAACATCCCAGTTGATATTGTGTGCAAGTGTGGCAAGATATGATGAGCAAATCAAGTGTTTGTACCTGTTTGAGCATACCTGCAGGCTGAAGGACAAAAAAAAAACAACCCTGCAATGCCAACAACTGTTCAATGCAGAGCCAGTGGAATGGTTTATCCCATTTCAGAGTTTTACTTCAAAATAAAAGTATAATCGACGGCAGGTCTAGATGATAAAAATAAAAAAAATGGAATTAATATGTTGCATTGAATTGTTATTTTCATTTTAGTTTTGCGTATATTTTGAGGAAGAATAAATATTTGAATCATTATATTTGTTTAAATGTTTTACCTCTAGATTTCTGAACTGTCCTGTTGTTAAGTGTTTGTTATGTTGAGACTGGAAAGTAGTTTTAAACCACTGGTTCATTTAATATTCCCTCCTTACCACATCAGACTGATAATTTTGCACTGATTGTGACTAATATCAAATTATATCACTTATCTATTTATTTATTTATTTATTTTACCATGATAACATTTCTGGTCATATCACCTGCATATCACCATCTTCCTGAAATAATTGCATGAGTAATTGTTTTTCCAGATTTTTTTTTTTTTTTTTTTTTTTTTAGGAAACAAAAAAGCATAACCAGAAACTCAGTAACATCTGTTTAGAGTCCTAATAATGATAGTAAACAGATTAGGAAAACTGATGAATATTATACATAGTAACCATCTAAATGACAGTCTGCAGAACTTATAATACAATATATTTCAACAATAATCACAGACCAACAATGGTAAGAAAGAGACAAGGATGCAATTAACAATAAGCCCCGCCCTCCCTGTACTGTGACCAGACCATCTGTTTGTAAAGTACCTTAAAACTGTGGATACTTTGGCACATATGATAATGTACTAAAAGGTTAAACGTGTAAAATCTGTCATTAGTTGACCTTAGTTGACTCAAGGCCGCTCCCTTCTGCTCATCCACAGAGGCTGCCATTAGCTTAAAGATGGAGTCAGCTAACATCTTTAAAGGACCAGCTTACAACTCAAACTGACGAGCACAAATCTTACATATGGAACCTGTCAGCTGGTCGACACCAGACCATCTGTTCTGAGCCCCATCTTATTTGAATACAACACACCTTTAGATGATAACAGCATTGTCAGATTTATGACACATCAGGAGGCGTTTGAAAAAGGTGTTGAAGAGACGATAAATAAGACTTGCAATACTATGACAAATCGAAAGGTCTTTTCTTCTTTTGTCTTTTTTTTTTTTTTGCGTGATAACCAAAGTAAATAAAACCCAATCTTTCTAGAATCTCTTTCAGCAGATGTACGTCTCCCAAAAGCCTGACCCTCATCAGTGTCCTTTTACAGCAAAGCATTTTGATGATTGACACACATACTTCAAATACCAGTACATATTATATTCACATGAGCTCCGTCGTAGGTGCTATTATGTACTGCTATGACATGCTGAAAAACTTTACAATCGCGGCACACGCTCGAACACATACTCTGGGAAACGATCTTCATACTGTACAGCATATATTGTACTGTACATTCTACAGAGGCATATAAAACATATTACTAAGCGCCAGACCATGTGCAGTCTTGTTTTGATAGGTACTGAGTTGAGTGTTGGAAATGAGGATGTGTGTGAAAGATTGGGTCTGCTCAGAAGCCCCTGTGCATGAAGCCCTGGAACGCACACATGGAACACGTAATTGAATGAGAAACGGTCTCTTGCTGGATCAAGACAGTTTTCTGGCACGGTAATAAAAGCATGAGGCCGGTATGGGCTTTGGTTTTTTTTCTGCCTTCGTTCTGTTTGCAGCACTTTTATTTGGTTAGCCCTTGTGACTACTCGCTCTACATCCTCCATGTGCCAAAGCATGCATAATGTCATGAACCTGTGTTGTTCGATACTTTAGAAAAAGTATAAATCAGATCTAATAAAGACTGGAAAAGACCTGTTTCCAGGAGTGAGAGAGACAGAGAGATTGGCAGAATGGTTGGCTGTGCTGCCGCTGCTGCAACTTTCCCTCTCCAGTGTCGCAGGTCCACTGCCAAGATGGGCGAGTGCTCTGCTCGTGCTTTCAAAATTTGATCACACTCACCCACACACACACACACACACACACACGCACACACGCACACGCACACGCACACACACACACCCTTCACTCGCTTGGCTTCCCCACCAACACCCTGACACTTGCTGCCATTCACACTTGCATAAATCAAAAAGGAGCCCTGAGGAATAGGCCAGTGGCATGGTAATAAGTACGACAACAAGAGGTGCAGCCGTTAGATGCACAAGCAAAAATAAATGGTAATGTGTGCACCAGGCAAGGGTTGACACAGTCAAACTGATTTACAGTCACTGGTCACAGAGAAACAAACCATATGTGTCAACAAGCTCTTAGTTTTACATGCTTTTAGAGGGCTGGCTTCCATAATCAACAGAACATTCATTTTGTTTGAATGATGCCCTAAGAACATTTTAATTAAGTCTTAGAAGAACCAAAGCAACAGCCTATTCCCTTCACTGCCTTGAAGTATTAACATAGAGAGCAGAGCTATTCTCTGACCTCGGTTCGCTTTTTCATGTGATGAGCTTGAATGGAAAGTCCAAAGTTTTCTTGTTTGTTTACAAGAAGCAGCTTTTTTATTTTTTTTCCCCCCCCAAAAAACATGTCACACTCATTTGCATAGTAGATAAGCTAGGTCATTTCATCAGAACCTTTCTTCTTCTCCAATTTGTCAACGATAATTGCCAGGCTTTTGAGAGAACATTTCAAGATGAGCTCACAGACGGCCCATTAGATGCGTTCCCATAACTGTTGGAGCCTTGTGTTGTTTACATGGAATAAATATCTGGGCCATCTGAACAGGCAGCTTCTCAGGCATGATATGAACAGAGCGTACAGCACAGTATCAGAAACGTCGATCTCCTCTTTGCAGATGACTGTACTGTCATTAATGGAGCACATGCAATGTATCTGATCGCAAACTGCCAATGCATTCCTTTGACGGAGATATTTTCTGGAACAGTCACAGCGTACGACAGGATCATTACTGAAGACATACTGGTGTGTCAGCCTTTATGTATGAGATGACAGTCCGCAGTGTAAACTACTCTAAGTGTAAACAGTTAACTATCCAACGTTTATGTTGATATAAATACATAGACCACTTTTCATCCTGCTATTTATTTTAGTTCGAAAAACACAGTATGATTATATGGATGTCACCGCAATTTCCATGGTTGTGTAGGAGCTACCAAATGTCAAACACTCGCCAGACACAAAATCCGACGTCTGCAGCGGCTTTAAAATGATTTTCTCCCAGCACACAACAAACATGCGAGATTATCAATGTGTTTCATTACTTCAGACTCGAAACTTGAAGAAATTATTATTTACTGAGAAACAGGCAATGGAGGGGTTTAATGGATTTATAGGAAAGAAATGAATGGTTTTGGCGTTGAGCTGTGAAAGCTGAAGTTTGGCTGTCATGTGTCCTGTAAACCCAGACACCCGTGTGATGGTTGGTTTTAGTCACAGGTTTATATAAAGATAGAGGGGTGATCAGAGAGAGGGGATTTAGTGGAGCAATGAAAAGCAGACCATACTGTAGCTCACTGAATTTCCCTGATTAAGTCCACATTTTTTTCTGGCGCACAAAGATAGTCTTTTCTTCTGTTTTTATCCCTCTGTCTCTCTCATATGAACACAAATACACCAGCACAGACACACAACCATGCAGCCAGACAAAAAACAAAGTGCCGCCACAGCAACAAGTCGGGAAAGTAATAACAAAAACACTGGCAGTGTCATGATGTTACAGTTTTATTTTGCAGAAGGGATGTGCACAGCTTAAAACGTGTACACTTTAAAGCCACTTGACGGGTTTGGTGTCGGTTTTGACCTTAATGAGTCTGCGTCACTATGACTACATGTGTTGACCTGAACGGTAGCCACGATACAAATCTAATCCTCCTGAAATGATACCAGAGATTTGGACTATCAGTTGGACTTAAAAGTAACTGGAGGATCCCAGTCTTCAAAACCATGACTAAATCAGCATGACATATTTTTATTCCTGTTTCTCATTATGGTCAAATCCTGCCTTTTCTTCTTCTTTTTTTTTTTTTTTTTTATCATCCATTGGAATATCAGAACCTCACCTGACTCTTAAGCCGTTGGTTCCAAGACCCAGTTGTGACCCAAAAGTATTTAACACTGCTTCATTGCACAGCTAACATGCGAGTATTCCTTTAAAGCTTAGAAATGTAATTGTAAACACATTGCGAACATGGCTCTAAATATGTAGACTCAAAGTTGCCGATTGATAAGAAAAAAGAAACCGAGGGAAAAAAAAAATACAAAATGCAAAATAACAACTTCGGGCTATTGTTTCCGCAGAAGGACCCCATTATAGGTTATTTTTACCAAATAATTCACTTTAATTATTTTAAGGACTCTTATTATTCACCCTGGGGGTAAAATCAGCTTTCACAATGGTTGTTCAGTCTATGGTCTCCTGCAGGATTATCAGACCATGATGATTTAGTCCCGAGGGAAGAGAGAGGATATTTTGAAATTATTCATTATTATTTGTTATTTTAGAGACTGAAACATTCTTCATCTTGTATAAGACTGTAACCATAATTAAAATGTAATACACCACCTGATTATAGTGATGATCCTGACTAGGAATACATACACATTAGGGCTGCACGATATTGGAAAAAACAGACATTGTGATTTTTTTTTTTTTTTTTAACCCTGTGATATGAAAAAATACACAGGAGTATAAAATAGTTGTGTGGCACCGACGTAAACAGTCAAATGAATTAGTTGTTGCCTCTCGTGGCAACAATTGCAAGGCACGGTCGACACAGAACATGTGTTTCAGGATCATTCTTCTTGTAGCCGAAATAATTCCACATAACTGACATTGCTTTTCTTTTTCGCACCAAGTCTTTGTTTATGTGTGATTTTCTCTTGTTCGTTACTCATTTTTCAATGTTGTTACCAGTCACTGACTCCAAAATGATTAAGAACACTTGTGATTGGTGGATCGCTGTGTGCAGTGTGTGTCAGGTACCCAGGCTGAAATTAGATGAGAACATGTTGAGTTCATTTGCCTCCTACATTGCAGGATCTGGGATATCACAATTGTGCACATGTACATTGTGATGACAATGCTCAAATGATATATTGTGCAGCTCTAATACACATGCACAATAGAGCATGTTTTCTGCACAGTATTTAAAGGCTCTTTCAGTATTGAAGCATCCTTTATTTAATTGTACTCCAGCTGCTAATGTTGTCATATTGTATATCCTGCAGCGACAGGGTTATCATGTCAGATAAGACCACAGATTGGGAAGATGCGTAAGCCAAAACAAATGTCTAGAGTAATTCTTGGTTGACACACAGCTGTTTCAATCAACAATAGCAATGTCTTTTAACCGACATATTTAGGCACATGATAAACCCGATGTTTATGCGTTCGGAGAATCTGCAGGAATCATCAAGACCCTAAATCAAGATTGTTCTGTAATCCAAACCAATGTCCCACTTGAAACCATTAGCCATAAAAGCCCGAGGCCAAATCACACTTCAGCAGGATGAAAAAGCATTACAACCGTCAGCACAGAAACACAAACACCAACAACAGCCACACCGCAATCTATCCTATCATATATCCCTCCACTAGCAGAACTAGAGAGGCCAAGAACCTACGCTACACTAAACCACAGGTCCCTAAGGATTTGGGGGCAGATTGAATGAAAATCCAGATGCAAGTGACACTACTGTTTCCGTACCTGAGGTGAGAGCTTACACATGGAAAATTATCATCAGTGTGTTAGTATTTTTAAGAGAACTATGTGTGCTCTTTCTAAAATACTAAACATGAGTGCTACTGACAAATAAATCTTTAGGTTTTGGACTCATTTGCAGCATTAAGCAGTTAATCCACTGATTTATACAGAACACAGGAGCGGTATCATATTCATGTTGACCCAAGGTTCTGTTTGGCGAGTTCTATTCCAAACCCAAAGCAGTCGCTCAACAGTCATCGTGCTCCAGCCTCTTCCGGCCCCCTCCTGCCGACTGGACAGAATGACTTAACCCCGCCAAGTCAGAACTGTTTGTCGGGCTCAGAAACTTAAAAACAACCCTTAAGTGGAGGTTCCTTTTTACTTGCAACTTTTTCTGCCAAGAAATTAAATTTATGAGAAGGTTTGTCTACAATAACACATTAAAGTCCTATGAGAGGCAGGATGCCTGACTTTATTCCACTTACAAGAGGAGAATTTAGTCGAATGAGCAGGGAAATTTTGGTGAAAGACAAACTACACTGTGAATGTACTCAAGTGGTTATTCACTGTAGGAAGAGAACGTGCTGGACTTGGACAGAGGTGTGGATGTGTGAGGGAACATAAGGCATTCGGTATCGTAGTCAGGCTGGATTTGAAGCCAACATTAAGAATGAGCCTCATGTCTCACACAATGCCTTTGACTTGCAGAGCACTGTTCGAGGTTAGCGCTTGTGGTTGAGTTGAGGTCTAGTGCAGAGTGTGAACTCCATTGTTTTTGACTCCTCGTTTTATTCTCTGCAGTCTCAACAATGGGGTTTAAAGTGTACAGTCATTTTTGTGTGTCTGTTTATGATGTTCTCATCGTGTCTCGGCAAAGTCCTGCTGAGTTTTATAAGTGTTCAATGGGGCACAAATACTGTCGAATATGTATGAGTTTTTGCCATTCACTAAAACAGAAACATCAGAATGAGGTTTTTGCCATCATCAGTGATTACAGAGACTGAGTCTGTTAACATACAGTGGTGGAACAAAGTTTATGCATGCATAACCCATGTATTTGTGATACAGTATAATGCATTGAGAATCACTCTTAAGTCAATGAATTCTGCCAAATATTTCTTGTTGCATTTGTTTGTGTCTGTATGTGCAACCACACAAGAATGTTTTTTTTCTGCAAATATTTCACAATATTTGAAATTGTGTAAAATGTTAAGGGGGACTAAAAATCTTTTTCCAGTACTGAATGCCAAATAAGCAGATAATGAAGATAAGAGGGAAATTTGGCATAAAAGTTAGAAAACTAAAAAAGGTTGAATTAATTTCATCTTTCTGGGAATATTTCTGAGTAGTTTGTTGGGAGTCATGTATTGCATTCCCCAAATATTCTGAAAAATATGACAAAATCAAAACCAAATCAAGTAACAGAGGTTGATACATGCCCCCTGACAGTGGTCTTAATCAGCAGTACTGGAATTAGACACTTAGCAATCTTTTATAACAACCATATCTAAACTGAAATTACACACTGCAATCTGCAATTTCATAGGGGAAATTAAAATGACTGGCTGTAGCTCAGGCAGTTAAACGGGTCAATCATTAGCCCTGGGGTTTGATCCCCAATTTATATTTTCCACATCAGATCATATATTTGAGTGAAACTCAAAAAATGCTTTCAATGTTCTGGTCAGGTTCAACTTCCCCTGTTTTTGATAAAGGCTCTGGCTCCAACTCCATCATATACAGAAAATATGTAATATTCAGTAACACCATTCAATACTGCAATGATGATCTGACTTTTAATGAATAAAAATGATGTGAACAGATGCTCCATTTATCCAGGGCTCCAAATGTGTACATCCTGAGTGGGAATCCACGGTGAGTGGAAATTAAAGTTTTTTGCACTGAATTACCCATGTCTGTTACAAAATTTAGGATTTACTGTTAATGATCAAACAGCACTTCTGTGTTTATACGATGCAGGAAGAAGAATGTAGCACAAATGTTTATCTATGAGAAAATGTTGAAGATTAGTTTAGTGTGAAGTCACACATATTCCCATTTCAGAGAGATGTGAGGAATTTGTATTACATTAAATTAATTATTTTAATGGAAACAAATGACCCCAGGAAGAAAAGTACAGAAGCTAATGGAAGATCATGACAAACACGTAACATACAACATGTACCACCCCCACCCACTACCCTATAACGATACTAAAATTACAGAATAAGTAAAATAAGGGCAGTCACAGCTTTCTTATAATTAGTCACATGACCTATTTACAACCTTCACTGACCTTCTGTGTCTTGTATTGTCTGTAATATACCTACAGTATGTTTCTAAGAGAGCTCAGGAGGAGAAATATGCCAACAGGCAGCAGATTTTATGTTTACGCTGCCGTGCAAACACCCAATAAACCTGTCTGAAATGAGTGAACACTGGCCTGGAGTATATGTGAAATGTATATACATGCACACGGTGTCTGTGCATACATACGCACAAAATGCTCACCATAGAATGAGGGTGTTCAGAGTTTCTGGCAAGACCTTTTACTTATCAAAGGACATCACCAGACAGCCTACATCCCTGCATTATATGCGCTAACACCACAGAGCCAAGGAGCTCTGGGAAAAGTTAGAAGCATCAGCCTGGGACTGTTGTTGAGTCATACTGGTCATATTTGACACTAACAGGCTTGGTTACATGCCATCTCCTGTATAATTTATATTTCTTCCATACGGAGTAGTAAATTTGGGAACAGCAGCCACAGAAAATATCACTTTTCAGCATCAATGGCAATTCCAGTGATGGCTAGACGCCTGCCACATGCCATTGGGAAGGGGGTGTTAGTGAACGAGGCTAGCAAAACAACATTCTCCAGCTATGCTAATTGGCATACTTTCACATGGGCTGGAATGCTATGATAACATCCACTTCTATTCCCTGTAGGGGCCTTGATCCTGCAGGCGTTTACTGGGTCAGAGGACCTTGATGTGGATGAAAGCAAAGTAAAGGGCCTCTGCTGGGGATATACAGGGAGGGGAGGGGCGGCCTATCACTGTTGGGCAGACGCGTGGTATTTGGATATGCTGGGGGACGCTGATGCTTCCTCTACAGTTAGGGTGCACCGGTGGATGGCGTGGAAGGTGGGGTGGGTTTTGGGACAAAGTGGAGCCCTGTCTCTGTGGGGATGGTCACAGAGGCATGGGATTGATGGGGTGGTGATGAAAGATGGAGATGTCAGGGAACAGACACCCATTCAGAGTGGGACCAGTAACTGAGGCCTACTGGGGAACTCTGGGGCCCATCATCACCTCCACTCTCTGGTCTTTGCTGGAGAACAGGAGTTGGGGGAAGGGATAAATACAGAAGAAGGGGGGACTGTCCAGTAGGTTTCACACACACACATCACCCCACTGTGGGTTTATTATTCTGAAGTGTGACCAAAGCCAGCTGCCACGGCGTCTGCACAACCTACTATTTTGATTTTTTGTCCGCACAAGATGCTGTGAATCAATTACTTCTCTATGCTACCTACGTAAAAAAACAACTTCACAGTCCGTGTATGCGTGTCATGCGCAGTGAATGTGGAGAAGAAAAAACAAACCTGGCTGGTTTCCTCATTTGAAGGGCATGACATTTTGGGTCACAGCTCCATGGCAGGGCCTCACAGATTATTCTGACAGCAGAGACATGGAAACGTGAGACTGATAAGTATCGTTCAGCTGGGGTCATACCAGGTACTCAAAGGGAGACTGGAGGGAATATGGACATATGGATGTAGCATGTATATTGACAACGGGGAATTATGTGATGTTGATAAAAAACATTTCTGAGTTGCATCAAAAAGCTACATCTGTTCATATTAGAGTCTATTATTTTCTCTGTTATCACGTGTCCATCCACTACATGCATCTGGGCTCGTCTCACACAGGAGCAGGGAGGTGTTTTTGAACTTCTGGAGGTCTTCCCTGTCTGTTGCCATAAACAGACACAGACGTGGATGAATCGGCTATTGTTTGGCGAGTATGTGCCATACATGTCAAGGGACAGAGTAACCAGAGACAGACCCTCTCAACATCCCCACCAGGGAGCTGAGCCAGAGAAACTCTAGTCACGTTCAAATAAATTCTTTCCTGTCCAAACTGACACCCTTCCGTTGCCATGGTGTGGTTTTGGTTTAGTTTACAGTAATTTGGAGTCTGGGTGGCACAGGAATGTGGTGAGGGACAGAGGCTTATGGTGCACTTAAGATGACTTATGTGCTAAAATTATGGGGTGGATTTCAAACGCTTATCAATTTTCACATAAACAGACGGGGTTTTACCTGCTGCTAGGATGAAGCAAGTCGTTAGTCTAAATTGGTCAGATATATATCATCAACAAAGCTCTCTCTCTTTCTCTCTCTCTTATTTCTACTCTTTAGGATTTAATTGTAATGTTTAATTTTTCTACCTTTTGCTTCATGCCTTCTCATACAATGCATTTTAGGTGTACTGTAGGAACATAAAATATCACATTAAAAAGGTACCATTAACTGAAGCTGCCATGCTTTCTTTCTTTCTTTTTTTATTTTTACTGCTTTAGATTTTGGTTGCAGCTATCAGGAACAAATAGCAATTGTCTTAAAGTGTTTCAGGCCATCATCAAATGACCACAAATTCAATTAAACAGCATTTGATATAATCCAACAGATAAACATCCGCCGCTATAATCAGTTAAATGTTGTTTGCCAAAAACCAATGTGTGTAAATCTACTAAAATAAAAGGCGAATGACAGAAGATAATGACGTTTGTGTAGTTGGATAGTTAGATAATTATGTAGACATGTGTAATAGATTTGTCACATCCTCGTGGTATGAGCAGTGAAATGCAAAAACCGTCCACAAGAACCTGCAGTAAAAGTAGTCAAACCTACAAAATTTACTCTTAAGGGCTGAAGTCATATAAATATAGATATAATAAAAAATAATATATCAAAGTAACAGGATGATACTATTTTACAGTGACCGGGGATAGATGAAATTGAGGCCAAATCGTGTGTTGTGATAGTTAAATTTGACATCCACTTATGTAACATCCATTAGTTATAGTTGTTTACCACATCTAAGACATTCTTTAAAAGTGGAGTGATTATTGCAGATGCCAAAGGATGAAACCACACTTGGATTCAATGCACTGCAGGAGCCTGACTAGTCTTACAGGTGCATAATGTTACTACCAAGGGACGAGGACCTTGGCTCCAAAATGAAGCCACTGTGGAAGTATCTTAAAGTTGTAATTTAGTCTAGAGCCACTGGGATAGGACAGCTGTACACTTATACTGAACTTCTCTCTAAAAATACTTCAATGTCTTTTTCCAGGAGTCATTCCAGTCTCATCTGTTTTATCTGTAATGTCTTCTAAGGGATCTGGTTGTCCATCTTTAAGTTTTTCCTCTGTAAATTAGATCTCATGGTAAATAGAAGTCTTTGAAGTTGACCATGTTGGGCTTGGATTGATAAGTCTGCATGACGGCTCACTCGCCTGCCAAGTTAGACTATCACAGCTTGCGTTTATTTAATAAAACACATTTTTTCCTGACAGACAGCTCATCTGTAGTTGTGGTTAATAGGTTCCACTAGCAAGAAAGTAAAATGACTATACTTCATATTGCTTGAGCTGTTGCTAAGTCAGTTAGGTCACCTCTGGGCCTGGCCAAGCGAAAGTGAACATCAGGGTCAAATTATTTTTTCTCTAAACAATATTTTTGATTATTTAGCATGGAAGACATTTCGCTCTAGCTTATACATCTAGCTTTGTACCTGAATTCCAACTGGATATATAAGAAAATATATGAGAATACAGTGTAAATAACCCATAAAGACCCGCTGTGACTTTTATGTCAGTTCCCAAATTAATTTTTCTGTGTTTTTAACCTTTCTTAAGCAATTCATCACTGTTTATTATGATATTATCCTCTGTATTTTCTGTGTTTTTAAATTGGAAATCGTGTATTTTCCTAGATTTAATTAAGTGATCATGTCGACGGTCATGAAAGGTCAGGGTAAAGTTGAGGGTTATTATATCAGAAACAGAGAAAACTGAAGAAAAAGTGACTTTTTCAACAAAGACATTAATAACTGAAGGTAAAACCAGGTGTCAAAGTTCTGTTAAAGGTTGAGGGTTATATCAAAAACAGAACTGATAAAAAAAAAAGTAACTTTTTCAGCAAAGATATCAACAACTGCACATAAAACCAAGTGCCTCTACCCACTCATTGATCCAACTCCATGGGTTTTACAGGTGGATCAATGCTGTAGAAGATGACGGTGTTTCCACGGTAACTTTAGAGCCTCTGAATGTTCAAATGGGTCATATGTGATGACCATGAAAAGATGCCTAACTGTATTTTATGCCAATTATTTACATATATTAATAGGATTAGTGGATCAACAGGTATGAAACAGTTTAGGTCAGATGGTTTTGGTTGCTGGTGGATGTTTGCGTCTTTATGGATTCAAAACAGTAAAGGTTGTAAATGAATATATACACAGCATACATTCAGAATGTAAATAGTAATGTGTAAATAAATATGTTCGAAATATATGCCTGTGTTAAATCTTCTATTTCATGTACAATACTACAATGTTTTTGAATGTTATTTTTTAAAAAAAACAGCATATACGTCACCTAAGACTGATAATTTTATCAGTATCTTAATAAAATCTTTATTATTATGATGCATCACACTGAACAAACTCCTCACTCC
>JAPTYQ010000024.1:10317783-10329599 GCA_029814465.1 Ostorhinchus cyanosoma | reverse complement strand
TGTATCCATTTCTATTCTGGGTCACTGGCAGTCTATAAACCCAATTTGGTATGAATTCAACCAATAATTTTGCTGCTAAGATGTTAACAACGAAACAAACAATGAAACAAACTGAACCAAAATTTCTACTAATGCCAGTTAAAACTTTACTGTGACCCGAAGCATCACCAATTTCTGTCTTCTTACAAATCAAGGATGGATCGTTATTCAGTGGAAATGTACACAGTGCTCAGACCATCAATATTCTGGTCGTTGGGATGAAACTGATGCTGAGTGTTCTGGACTAAAGCTGAAAAGGCTCTAGAACTGACTTCTGTGCTAAATCCATATTGAACAGATTGATAAAAGTTTGCTACAATAATCCTGAGACCATGTGATTCTAGTCACAGATTAAAGATAATTCTTAATGCGGTGTCATATGAAGGATCAGAGGTCAGAGTCTGAAATATATTCAGAATTATTCAGTTATATTCTGCATCACAGAGGATAGGATCAAGCCCAGTCTCATCACATCTTTCTTCCAGGAATAGGGTTTTTAAAAGCTTCTTAGAAGTGCCCTCACACATCTGCTGACAAACTGGGGATCCTCGTCTTATCTTTGCTCTTATAACACTAGACCTTTCCTGGATGCTGCATTTGGACCAAATCACGGTGTTCACATACTCTGTTTCAAATCACACTTATTTCATCATTTTTTACTCATTATTAGCCCATGTTCCCACTTTTTCTTGGAACAAATGAAATTATTAAGCTGATCAGAGAAACGTGAAATATGCTGTGTCCGTACAGTCTACAAAGAAATGCAAGTGAAAGTAAATTCTTCAGATCACTGAACTATTTCTTATCTGTGGTGTGATTTCAGACGATGGCGTGTTGCTGTGGAAAATTAAGCTACCTTGGCAAAGGTCTGCACTCCTTTCAGGAACTGTTTATTCAATGAGCTGAAGTGTTAGCATAATAGCCTTTGTTTACTGTGATAATTTATTTGCGTACACTACCTTGTAGTGTCTGTATCAACATGACATTTTGTGCCTGTTACATTATTGAAGCAAACTTTAGAAACATAATACTGGAGTTACTGTAGATGTTTAAGCCAAATGGATATAGGCATAAGAATCCATACTGAAACAAATCTGTTTTCAGTCTGTGTGTGCATGCATGCGTGTGTTTGTTATCATGGCTTTCATTAAAAAAGACATTACACAAACTGATTAGAAGCCACATGATGCTGGAAACACACAGTCATAAATATTGCTACTAAATTACCCAAAAAGTCCCCTGCTGCTAAAACCCATTCATCTAACAAAGATGTTTACTTCACATTACTTACCATTATTTCCCAATTTCAGTTTGTGTACATTTACACGTAATGGTCCAACCAATGAGAATTGAATACTACTCAAGCCTGAAAAGCAAAAATGTGGAAATTTTCACATCTCCATTGTTGATGAGCGTTACGATGACAGTTTGTTTGAATGAACAGAATTAATGAAGAGACTCTGATTTGAGAGCGTTTGTCTGGATTTTTTGAGTTGTGTAACAGTGATGATTTCCAGCTCTGTCCCAACTTCCCTTCCTGCTGTCATACAGGAGGTTGGCTGAGTAAAGCTGAAAGCTGTTACTAATAGATAGCGCTTCTTTTCGCTGTGTCATTTGCTTTCTAATGAAGCATAAAGACAACTATTAATCTTATAATTGTCTGTTAATGTGGAGTGCTGCCCGAGTGTGTGTAACTTAAGGGCATGAAGGCTGACCCACTGAGGAAATGACAAAAGATTATGTGACACTGATGGGATAATAACTAGGTCCTTGCAGGTAATGACCGGGTCCTCTTGAGTTTCCAGTCGTCCTTACCCCCACTGTGCTGAGGTGAAGAGCAGCAATTATGCATGAGCAGTTTGAGGAAGTGCGGGTTGTGCTGTGCGTTTAGTGTTTGAGGAGTTTTATTTCATGCGGGAGTAAAAAGAACTGACTCTGAAGATGCAAATACTCTCAGTTCATGTCCTTTACTGTGTGTCTCCAGTCATTTACTGCATCTCATCCAGTGCTTCAACAGAGAACAAAGTCCTGAATGAGTGCTGGGGTCTACCCTCTTGTGGACAAAAAACATATTGTCAAGTCTGGTATATTTTACCAACGAACAGAAGGCATTTTTAATCTGCTGAAAAACTCCATCTGATCTTAAATAAACATCTGACGAAGCTGCAGATGTCAGGAAGTTGAGCAGAGATGAGAATGTGAAAGTATGAGAATCATCCGAGTCGTTCTTTCATTCACTGTTCTTGTGCACACAACTGTCAAGTTAATCTTCATTAACCTGACATAAACCTGTGGCTTCCCGGTTTATGCCAAGCAACAAAAATAAGTTGCGAAGGCTGCCAACTCCAAGTGTTACAGGCCCAACTGTAGACACAACCACAATGTGCAATGAACCTGCTAACCTTCAGCCAAAGAAAAATCACATTAATAGCTCTGTCACCACAATGTGCTAAGTCGAGCCTCCTATTCCAAGTATAGAAAAAGTACCCCCACTCATTCTTTTAAATACACATACACACATTGTTTTCCTCACTCAACTCTCACTTCCTCTTCCCACCAGTCAGACCCAGAGTGAAGTTGGCATACAAAGCTCCATCAGGGAAAAGGAGGCAAACGACAGGAAAGGAGATTTCTCTGAAACTGATCCTGGACTGTGATATATCTGTCCACACAATATGGGAAAGATTTAGTTCCTTAGGAGCACGGCTGCAGAAAGACATAAGCAGTTTACTACATCCTTAGACTCTATGTAGGTGCAAAGAAGTTTGGGATCCCTTTGGAAATGTGGTTAAAATCTGATACTAATCTCACAACTATTGCTTACACAATGACTCACTAAAGCAGAGTCTTGGCACTAGGTTGATTAACCAAAGCATTTTCTTGGCTCGTTCCTCCTTGTGCCAGGATGCGTTTGATTTGCTTATTCATCCTTAAAAACACACCATTAAAAATAGATGGGACATTTTTTTCCAATCAGCCACTTAAAAATATATTATTCCAACGTGTATCATCAAACAGTGAATAACACAGAGGCACATCGGTTTGACATTGTTGCGGCAGAAGAAGAGACAATGCACAACAGTCCCTGAACGAGAAAAAAAAAAAAATTCATCTGAGGAACTTGCTTTAAATGGCAGCGCTTTTACTTTTAGATATCAGTAACAGCACTTTAATAGCGGGGGTAATGATAATGGATTTCACCATAAGGAAACAGTTATTACCAATTATGACTTCCTGAATTTTTTATGTGATTTTGTAGATAATACACTGCTAGTTTCCTACATTGTTGTGAAAACATTCATTGCTATCTTTAATCGTTTCCTCTTTTTTGCTCTGTTATCTGTATAAAACCCACACATTCACCAGTAACTGAAAGCATCTAATGGTCAGATATATCCAATAACTTTTCAGCCAATGATCTGATTTATAATTCAGGTAAAATGCAGTTGCTCAGGTTTTCAGTAGCATCACATATGTCTTATTTGGACGTTCAGAGGCTAAAGGAAGGAATCATGAGTAAAATCATGTAGTTTGACAGATGACAGCGGTCGTAGAAAGATGTTTTTATGTTCAGTTAATGTCATCTTTTCTTCAGTTTTCTATGTTTTGATAAAATAACCTTCAGATTTACTCAAGTATCAGCATGATCCATACATTAAATATAGGATAATACATGATTTTGACCAAAAAAAATAAAATGCAAAGGATTATATCTCAATAAATGGTGACAAATCACTAGGAAAAAGTGAAAAGTAGAGGAAAATTAATTTGAAAGTCACCACAAAAATTGCTTTAAGTCTTTAAAGCCTAAACAAATTTCAGTCTAACACTGCTCATATATACCAATTGTTAAACTTTGATCTGGTTATTAATTTGGTAATTGTGTGGTATCACTTATAATTATCTATCAAACTATTACCTATCATCATGCTATTACTGAGGTGCAATATACAGCGTACAAATATGATAAATACCAGTAATAAAGCAAATACAGTAAATGTGAGCACAGCTGCAACAAAATGCAATGAAGACATTATTAAACAATGATAACTTTGTTCAAAAGTTATAAGAGAAAGTGGTGTGGGTGGATGAGTATATGAGGTTATGTGTCTATGAATCTCTACTGATATAATTATAACAGTATGGATACCAGTTATCCAGCAGGGCTGTGATGAGGTGTTCATGGTGCCCCAGGGGAACTCGCATCTGCCAGAGCTTACAGCAACTCCAAAAGCAAAACACATAAATAACAACAAGAATAATTACCATCACCTTCCCCAATTTGCCGAAAATACACACCGCAACCACACAACCAAGCTCAGCAAGGGAGACGTGGGATCTGGGGATCTTGGAGCAAATCAAAACCAACATTCTCTTTCCTGGGAAGGTCCCAGGGTCTTTGTTATCTGCCTTCAAACCAGTGTGATTCATCAGCTGTGTTGTGGATGTTATTGTTGGCTGTGAGAAAGGTTCTTCTCATAACTCAGAAGTACAGCAGAGATAAATGCCTTTTATATCACTGTATCCCAATGCACCTGACATTTACGAGCGCTGTTTGTGTTGATCATTTCATAACGGCTTGTGCAGGAGCCATTCTCTTTACTCAAGGCTCTTTACACCAGCCATACAGGCATGACACCACCTCAGGAGATCCCAACCTCATGCTAAACACACACCAAGAATGCTCCTCGCTGTCAATCATTTTAACTGACCGGGCCTTTCATATCCCACAAACCCAGTCGTCAATGATCGTCAGTCGGCAGGTCTATAAAGCCTGGTGTTTACCCCGTCTAGACAGACTGAAGGCCTGGCAGCCGAGGGCATCTAAGCAGTATATTGCACCCTGTTTAACCACAGATGAGTTCTCCACTGTCATTTAACACCATAAATCAGCATCTCTCACATAAACAGCCTATACGAGTCGGGGTGTTCAGAAACCAATTTGGAGGGTAATCTGAAAACAATGTTTCAAAGCATAAGGAGCTTGGCAGTGGAATTCTCTTTGAATCAAATGCTAATGCCTGCACTTGATTCCCGAGGCTAAACTATGCAGTACCATAAATCAACCAGCTAAAGCTACAGTAGAGTTTTTGTGGTTCTCATACATTATGTGTGAGTGTGTTGCTCCTCTTTGCAGGGCTGTTTTCTAGCTGCACGGTGAGGACGAGAAAGGCCAGACCTTCATGCCGTTGAAGACGTGGTGAAGCACTGTAATAAACCTGCGCTTCGCCTCACCAAGCAAACACCATGCTAAGGTGAACAGGGCTAAATTTGTACACAGTTATCTAGGCAAATAAGAATAATTCTTTCTGTGGGCAAAGCGTTCTTCTCTCCAAAAAACAAATATTATTTCCCTCTTTAACTGGCCAAGCACTGACAGAGACATACTGTACTAGGCCTGTCCTCAGTGTTTCCAGCTGAAACCTCACTCAGACCTCAATTTAACATGGCTCGCAGTGATGCCTGGAAAAAATTATGCCACCACACATATTATCATATTAATTGCCACAGTGTATTTTTGCACACCAGGAGGAGAAAGAATCACAGAATGAGGAATCACAAAAATGAAAATGTTCTCTAACCAGAGGAATTTGTTGACGCAGTTAACACACACAAAAAAAAAAAAGTAGAGAAATAATCTTAAACAGTGAGAAAAGATTTTCATAGGACACAATATTTTGCAACAGAAGTGCCAGAATAAGACTAATTGCAACATCAAGTCGGAAAATAAAGCAACACACTGAGTTGAGCTGATGTGCTGCTGCTTTTCAAGAACACCACACTTCTCCTGCTAAATATAGGCTTGTGATGGCATATTATGAGGTCTGCATTTCTAGATAAAAGCACCGAGAGAGGGAATGACCTTCCATACAGCTGCAACATGTCCCGCAAACATTCGAGCGGCTGTTACTACGATGTGGACTGATAACGTCTGTCCCGTCTATAGACCCATGACTGGAACCCCTGCCATATCACTGGGAGGAAGCGGACCTGTTATTGTTACAACCTCAAAGGCTTTGGGTGGTCCACATACACACGAACCAGGACAGACAAGAGACAGCAGGCTCACGCAAATATAACGACGCATAACAATTTGATCCAAGCTCCCTGAACACCTGCTATTTCCTCTCATATCACCCCTTGCATTAACCTTGCAAGAGCCCAAACAGATAAATGTCATGAACTTTGGGACGCATTTTTTTCTTACAAAATATGCAAACAGTCCACATTTTAAAAAACTATTACGAGTGTAACCATATCAGCTTCATCATGTAGAGTCAACAAACATAATACATGTCATGATATGTCTATAAACAAATTGCATACACTTACACAGATAGGTGACCGATTACAGCCTATCTGACAGTAATCCAGATATTTTTATAAACTGATAATGATTTCTGGTGGACTTTATTCTACTGACACTGTGTATAATAACACAGAGCAGATGCAGATGCTTTTGCCTGTTCGTGGAATTGAGAGGCAGCACTTGGAAGCCTTTGAAACTGTACAATTTAATAGGTAAGGACAACCAAATGTAGAGGAATTGGTTTATATTTGCTATTTTTATTACTTGAAAGAAACCATGGGTATGCGTGAATTGGGGTGTGACCTCATTATTTCCTATTCTGCAAAAAAGAGCTCTCAGAATCATTCAAAATGCTGATTTTCAGTCTCACACCAATGACTTCTTTTTCAAATCTAAAACTCTAAAATTTTTTGACTTGGTGGAACACAAAACAGCTCAATTATTATATAAAGCCAGAAATAAATTGCTACCAGAAAGCATTCAAAATATGTTTTCTGACAGAAAGGGGGGCTATAATTTAAGGGGAAATTTAAATCTAAAAGGTTAGAAGCATGCGTACGATACTTAAGAGTTTTTGCATCACTGTAAAGGAAGTTAAACTGTGGAATGAACTGAGTGCAGAAATAAAGCAGATTATTACTTTGATTATGTTTAAAAAGAGGCATAAAGAATTGATTTTCCAGAGGTATATCGATGGATAAACTCCATAAAGTGTTTGTTATTTGGAGATCAATTTTGCAATGTGTTGGTAACTGTGTTGTAACATGGATATGGATGAGTAACTAATTGTACATGTTTCCGTTTCTACTTCTTCCTACTCCTTTTTTTTCATGTAAATTTTGAGGTTTAGGATGTTGCAGTTTTATACTCCCATTTTATTTTGGGCTTTTTTTATTTTGACTATCATTATGTGCATTTCTGTTTTCTAATTGTCATTACATGATCGAAATAAAGAATAAATTAAAAAAATTAATAATAATAATATGGAAGATGTTTTTAAAAAATTCTTAAAGTTCCATGTTTGTGTCAACAAGAGACCAAAATATAGGCCATATTAGTATGAAGAGGATGTGAAGGAAATATACAGTATGATGCTTCTGATCTCATTCCAGATGATAGTAATGTGCATATGCTATGATGTTAACTAATTTAACATCTATAGGTTTGACATTAATACTGTCAAAAATACTAAAAAGAGGAATATGCTTCAGAAAAATAGTGTTATATCCGTGTAATTGACTTAACATACTTGTCTTCTTCTTTTAAGATACTCTATAGTGGTTTTCCTTTTATTTGTCACCTGCATGTACAGCATCAGGCAGAGGCTCCAGTTTCCAAAACAGTCTGTCAGTGGTTGAGAGCTGATGCTGGCAAAGATTCATTATGGCTTGAGTACAGTACAGACCTGTCCAAACAGCAACGTGTTCAACCTCGCCCAAGAAAAGCAGGATAAAGTTAATCCTGAGACAAGAGACACAAATCTGAACACATTACTACAACAAAACTGAGAAAACACCAAGGTGCTGCTCCTAATAGGCCTTTGCTCAGCTCAAGTCTAATACATGCAGACAGGAAAACACAAACCCACGCTGAGACAGACCGAAAGAGACGTGCTTTTTCATTCTTCTTTACAGCGGTCCACTTTCGTCGTGCCCACACACACACACACACACACAAACAACACGTGCACATGGACAAATAGTGGCAATCAGTGGGAGGATGTCAGAGCCCAGACAGGAACTGCTCCCAGCATTTGTAATGCAGCCCATAAATCACTGCACACATTGGGGTAATGATCCATTAAGGAGGAGAGGTGAAACTGGCCTCTAAAATAAAGCGCCCCTTTCAAAGACCACACCGCAGCATTCAAAGCTCTGCCTGTTATCTTAGAGAGCTGTCACTAATACAATTACTACTGTGCACAGTTCAGGGACGTGCCCAAAGCCTCACACGGAAGAAATACGCATGTCTAGGATAACGGACGAAGGCTCTCAAACTTTCAAGACTTTAGACTAGGCTTTGGTTTTTATTCCTGCGCACTTATTTATCGATTATTCAGATGTTAACTTTTAAATATTGTAGCTCTCTGTGCAATAGCATGAATACTTTCACTAATCTAGATCATCTGGGTTTTGTGCTGCACACTAACACCACCAGGAAGATCTCATGCATTCATAGATTGAATTATAAAAAGAAACAAAATACAGATTTAGTTCTCACAGCATATTAGGAACACTGGGAAAGATGCGATGATAGAAGTGTGATTATCTCGATGTCCAGTTAAAGTCTGGTATAAAGCAAAGAAAACATGACCTAAGGGTATAATTTGAACTTAATACAGGAGAAGTATCTGTCTTTTTTTTTCATTAGATACACAAATAAATAATATGTCATCCCTATATCCTCAGATCACAGACCAGTATTAAGCGATTTCCCTTGTTTTATTGTTTAAGACATATTTGTATTTGATGAGAAGTTTTCCTCAATTTATTTATTTTTTTACTTTGACAAAGATATGAAAATGCGCAACTTTTATTAATATCATCAGAGAGCTAGTAAGAGAAATATTGTGCTGTTTTCTACAATACAAGGCACTGTTGTTAATACTTTTCTCTGAACGGTGTCAGACAGACCTTGAGGTCCTTAGGATTTAGATCCCATTCCTGATCTGGAGCCTGGTGTTCAGATTCTTCGGATTTCCTCCATGTTATTTTCATCAATTATGTATTTAGTTGCAATCTGTTAGCAATGTGACTTTAACAGAAGAAAGGGGGGCACGCATCCTACCTGGTAGTAATTTAGAGATTCAGATAAGTTAGCACACAAGACGCTCTTTGAGGACTAATCATAAAGTCGGATTCAGAGGTGAAGTTCAACAAGGCATCACTTAACCATGACAACATGTCAGTAATTATTTCCAAACACTTTTCATTTTAAGATAATACAGATTTCATATCAGCATGTTTTCATATTTATAGAATGTGTTCAAGCTGTAGATTTAATTTATATATGTGAAATATTATCCATTATCAGTCAGATATCATCAGTCTGCATATTTAGACTATCTTTAGGCATATCACCACTAGACTACTGCCCCCTAGTGGAGGAGTCAGACCTCACAGACCACCTCTGCTGAATGGGTTGTACATGGCCGCAGTATGTTTCTCCTGTACACAGCACTCCAGAGAGCCTTTTATTGTACTGACAGTGTGTGATTAACTCCAACAAGTGCTGCAAAAAACCCCTGTGGACAACTCAGAGTATGATAAATTACTCTATAACTTATACTCAGACCTCCAAAATAAGAGCCGATTAAAAATACATGCTTTAACCCAAAATACAACTACAGCATTTCATAGAAAACAAAATGTAGGGGTTGGAGTCTTTGTGAATTGGCAAAATTTGAATTGTCTTGAATGAGAAAAGGCATGTTAAATTATGTAGAAACAAAAGTCCCTCAGCTCTCCTTGTTTGGTATAAATCCCTCAAAATTTAATCTCTTATATCCCCTCTTTTGAGCTTCTAATAAATTTCCTTGGCTCACACTGCACAGTCTTTCTCTACTAAGACAATCCTTTTTTTTTTTTAACACTATGCAAAGAGAAAAGGTCTCATATAAGCGTGTGAATGATGATGTTATATACAGATGCAAGAAACTGTGAAATCAGACAATAGACAAGATCCAGCCTAAAGAAATACCAGCCAATTTAATACATATACTCATCATGGACATGGATGTTATGGAAATATTAGCCTTTCAATGACTTGTTTCTAACTAGAGTGGAAAGATTGTGTTAGTATTTGGTGGACAACTTAAAATGAATATTGGATTTTGCAGTATCAACTTATTATATACACAGCACATCTAAAATGTAGTCAAACCTTGAGCAGGACCCATTAATAAACTTCAAGCAGAATTTCAACTTGATATCGGACCATTTTCTTGGTAGAATTCAGTTATGTTTGTTGTTTATTTCCTTGCATGGATGTGACTTTTAAGAACAGTTCATATATTTAAAAAAAAAAAAAAAAAAGAGTTTTTTCTATGGCAAGGTTATTCCTAGAAAAAATCTTTGATGTTAGTCTGCTTTACAAAAGGTTATTGTCCTTTTGGGACACCCTGCTGCATCAAAGTTTCAGCTGTCTGGCTGATAGTTTGAGGTTATGGTAAAGAATACTGAGGCATTCTTCCTTTTTCATTATTCCATTCACTCCACTTCCACTGACAGGCAGATCAACTCTGTGCGTGATGTGCCTTCACTTCTCCAAACAAACAAAAAAAACCTCTAGTTATCTTGGACAAACTACTCAGCATTTGGCTCTTCTAACTCTAAAACTCCTCCAAAAGGCTTTTACTCATCTGTATGATCACCTACACGTTTAAGTCGAGCTTGAAGGTGTTGCTTTTGGAGGAGTTTCATTAGTGAACAACAACCCCACTAAAAAAGGAGACATAAAATGTGCTTGATTGTCGCCAGTGACACATGATTCTGCAGCCTCCAGTCGATGACAGGCCTGCACCATGATGGATCCTGGACTGTTCCCCATCACCCAGACCATCCAAGCTCCTCTTCGGTGAATGTGACACGCTAGGTTTTCTTCCAGACCTTGGAGAAGTGGCTACACTTGCCAATAACTTGTTCTTACATGTATTGTTTTAACTAATGATCTTGGAATCTCCAGTTGTTTAAAAATGGCTCAAAGAGAAATTCCAGACTATAAACCTTCAATCCTGTTTCTCAGAACTGCAGACTGAAAACAAATGTCTTATGTTGGAAACCATGAAGCTACCAGTTGTAATGAGTCATGGCCACTAACAGGAAGTAAAAAGGCCTCTGCAAGTTAAAGGACAGTTTCCAACTTTCATCACCACTTAGTCAATAATATATGCGGATGCTGTGTTGCAGAGTTTTGACCCCGCATGTATAATTTCGGGTCTACATTGATTTTGCAAAACCAGAAAACATTTTAAACATTTGCACCATATTCTTGTTTTATTATGTGTTGTATAACCACTCTGCCCCAGAAAAACAATAGTTGAAACAACTGAAAGCCCAATATTTTCCATGATGAGTGTGTGTGTGTGTGTGTGCGTGCGTGCGTGCGTGTGTGTGTGTGTGTCCAATTATGCAACAGAAATAAACCAGATTTGACGACATGCGTGCAATTCCATTTATCTGATACCATTTCTAATGCATCATACACATGTTAACATTCAAGTGGCTATCCTAATATTTTTGTTACTCTTACGAAAAACAAGCAACTGATATTAAGACCCCAAAAATATCACATATACACAATAATTATCACATTTTAAATTCAATATAACTATAATACACTTCCTGGCCACAAAAAAGTCACACACTGATCTGCCTTTAGGTTTTGATTATAATCCGTATTCAGCATGGCATCACTTTTATTATCTTATGAGGCGTGATGTTCCATTAATGTTTGGCGAAGATCTTGT
>JAPTYQ010000024.1:10279176-10292952 GCA_029814465.1 Ostorhinchus cyanosoma | reverse complement strand
CCCTTTCAGGCGACCCTGTATACAGGAATATGTATACTCATGATTTTATTTTCACTTTTTATCACAATGATGTACATTGTGTTATGCTATAAACACCTAAAATTAGGTTTCATAACTAACGTAAATTTTTTGTCCAAAAAAAAGGGAAGTAATTTTGCATTTTTCAGCCAAGCTAAAGATTAAGATAAAAAAAAATAGAGCTGTCAAAATGAACATATTAATGCATCATCATGATTAATCTGATTTAAAAAATGTTATGCAATTAACCCATTTGCAGCACAGAATAACTCTGAATGTCTCTGCCAATGCATTTTGGGGCAGTTTGTCATAGTAGAATTAGCGTTGCACATGAACAAATGGGCAGTTGATCCGATAGTGACAGGCAGCAGAACCAACCCTTAAAGATGGGAGATGCTAAACACCACACTGGCCCTTTGGATGGAAATATGAGGACAAAAAAACAGGATGGAACAGTTGTGAGTTCTAAAGCAACCTTGGCAAAAGTCAGTTAGCAGGTGGCATAAAGATGTGTCATGGTTTTAAAGATCTTTTAACATCTATACTCAAGTTATTTAAGTAACACTCTCATACATGGTTTTATTTCACTGGATGATACCAGCAACCAGTGTGTTGGCAAATAATAAAATCTAATTACAGTGCCTCTACATGGGAAAAAAAACTAAACAAAATGGTAATCAAAGCAACAAACCTAAAATAAGTTCAGCATTTTGCAACTCAATACATTTTCCTTGCCCCAAACTTCAAACTAGGAATGTGTCTTTTCTGTCAGTAGGATCTGGTCTGTAATACTTATTGTCCTGCATGAAATGATGCGCAAACAGTTGTGTTTAGTTTGCAAACACAAGGAATATTCCAAATTTCCCAGAACAGACACAAAACAGAGGAGACATCTTCAAACAATCCTTAATAAGCAACATCCAACTTTGTAACTACTGCTGAATGTTGACAAATTTGCATGCAATCTCAGACTATAAATACTGTTTTTAAGTCTAAAAACTGAAAAAGCTTTATATCATGTCCATTTTCTCTGGGGTTTGGTTACAGATTCATTTGGTTCCAATCTGTTTTTACACTAATGAGTATATTATGGTTTCTTTTGTGTTTGAAGACACAGAAGTATGTCTATTAATGAGGACAAGTTTAAGAGTAGAAAATTGAAGTGGAAGATGCCAGAAAAGCAAATGTGGATACAGAATCAAAGGAGAAATACGTGTTGCATTACAAATATGCACAGGTCATAGTGATATATATAGAAAATGTTAGGACAAATAAAGAATTACATTATTAAATCAGAAAATATATTATCTCCACTGGCAGTGCTCTCACTTATTTTCAAGTGAAAATCACAAGCTCTTATTGTAATATTTTATTAGACAACCAAAAAGAGCAGTAAAATGACCAAATATATTGAGATTTTTTTGGTTCTTTAGTATCCCAAAGCCATTCATCTGACTTATTTTATGATGCATGTAATATATGGCTAAGAATCTGGATTTTTACTCTCTGACCTCTAATTTAACAGTCTGAGCACAGATGCATGCACAGTCAATGTAATTTTAATGATTCCAAAGGTAAATATTCAGTGTTTTCATGCCACAGCAAACACAATGAAAAGGCAAACGTTGCATGATTTGCTTTGTGCTTTTTGAATATTAACCAAGTGGAAGATAACAAAAAATGTGCATGTTCTATAAACTGTGACACCCCGGTTCTCGTGTAATCTTACAATTGGTGCGAGACAGATAAATCATGGCTCCGGAGAGCTTTGTTCCTCCAAGATTAACAAGTGATTTATGATGCTGGAGTCATATTGTGTTTGCTCAGTTTGGGTCCAGCAAATATGTTCAGTTATCTTTACAAATCCAGAGAAAACTCCAACGTGTAAAAAGTTTGAAAGAAAGGGAAAGATGTGCAGCTGAAGTGAAAGCCATCCCAGCAGAGGTAGGTGCTTCTATGTAGAGCGTACGTAGATGCCAAAAGACCGGCCGTCACACAGAGCTGCTGAGAGAAAGAAGGGAAACATACAGCGTCTGTTCTCTGTCCATCACTCCACTCCCTCTCTCCAAACATGCATTCTGCTTCCAAACAATCTCATCTCTCCATCTATCATTCATTTCTGTTTTCAGCAGGTTATCTTAGAGGCAGGCTGAAAGAGGGCCTGTTGCTATGGTAACAACTCCAGCCCCTGGATGAAGCCCAGAGTTGTAAAAGTAGAGAGCAAAAGGCCATGATGAGTATAGTCTCCTTCCTGCCAAGTCTAAGCTTTAATGGAGGGGTTATTGGGGGGTAGACAGCTGCTGAAGCCAACATTTAGACTCAGCCACATCAAGATTATTTTGAAAGAAAGGACCCACCAGCTCTCAACAATGAAGTTTAAACCAACTTGGAGAATAACTTTAAAGCAGGGTAAAATAACTACTTTACAAGGTAGGGGAGGCATCGAAGAGAATGGACAAAATGAAGGGGGAGTGAAAAGGGGTCAGAGACAGCAACAGACTGAAAGGAAACAAAAGGAAGCAGCCAAGACTGTGAATGTTGTTTTATCAAGTTCATTTTGTCGCCTGGTTCTTTCCCCCACTCCAAAATACACTATTACATCACACTGAGCATGGGAAACTTCCCCAGAACTGACACACACCCTCACAAAGTTGTGCTTATCTCTTTCTTTTCTGACTTTAAAGTCATTAACAGAGCATCACTCCCACACAACACATTCTCATGTGCATTTAATGAAAGACAAAACAACTGTGCAGTGGGTTGCAAAGCTGGTTTTGGAGACGTTAATTAGTTTTGAACGTAAACACAGGCCAACATATTAATTAGTCTTCTGACAAAAACTTTGTTAAGCTTATTGTTTCAGTGTATTTCGTGAGGACTGTCGACAATACAG
The DNA here is from genome assembly GCA_029814465.1 of Ostorhinchus cyanosoma. Taxonomy (NCBI): domain Eukaryota; kingdom Metazoa; phylum Chordata; class Actinopteri; order Kurtiformes; family Apogonidae; genus Ostorhinchus; species Ostorhinchus cyanosoma. Next base: position 10,290,041 of record JAPTYQ010000024.1, on the reverse strand, counting down.
TAGCCTAATCCTGGGGTTATTTAAGTAGACATGATACATATTTACTTCAAAATGGTAAATAAATTAAGTCAACATGAAAAAAAAAACCTCAAAACCAAACTATCAATTCTCCCTAGTTGTCTTTTTCTCATGGATGAAAGAAGGGTCTTGTTTAGAAATCTTTGAAGCCGTTTTGATGACCACGGTTGATGGCAATAAAGGGAACATACAGTAACAAACTGAAAATAAAAACACAATTTTATGGCAACCACAAACATGTTTTATTCACATGAATGTATCTTTCACAGAAACAAATGGGGGGAAATAAACAACTTCAAGGTTTCCTTGGTATTCTACAAGCAACTTGTATTGTCTACCACTGGCACCATCTTTTCTCATTTCAGGATCTTCAAAATTCAAAGCCCCCCCAACAATTTCAGCATGTTACAATTAGACAAATCAAACAAACAAAGCTGTGTAGCTAAAGCAATATAAAATCAAGCTGAATAAAGTAAGGGGAGGCAGAGCTCATACCTGGGAAACAGTATGTATGGAGTGAATCACACAGTGACAGGAAGTCAAATTAATCACAATCCAAGGGTAGCTGTCCTCAGCTAAATCTACTTTCCACTGCAGCCACTCCACCACGACAAGGAAATGAGCACTGTACTGGCTGTTTGAGGTGGGATTCAGGGGTTTGCAAACCCTCACGGGGGTTTCAGAGTTAGCCAAGGAGCTTAACTCCAAATAACTCCACAATTTTCCACAGTTGAAGTAAACAAGTGTGTGTGCTGATGAAGTGGCAGGGTGATGGTCTGCATAAGCGCCATCCTCCCTGGATAGAGGATAATCCCACTGTGTATTCTGTGGTGGGCCAGGTCTTTCTGGGGAAGAAAACACCAAAAAGATCACAGTTGCTTTTGGAGTATCATGGTCTTTTCAAGTTCTCTGTGAACATTTCCACATTGCAACATCTGGTTGGCAATGAAATAAGCGTTTTGCAGGGGGAAAAAAGGACGCATATTTCCTCTGTTTGATCAGTGACCTACAGAGGCTTTCCAACACGACTGCTTGTCAAACTGTATGCATTTGTTGACCTCTGATGTTTCCATTGTCACTTGTCTGGCAATGCTGTCAGGCAGATTCTGGGCTGTGCTCCACTAGACAGGCCGCTCAGGTAGCAACAGAGGTGACAATCTGTACCACCTCTCCGTTTTCACCCTGGATGGCGCCCTGGATGGCCTCTTTCACCTCCATGTCTGCCTGCAGGGCTGGGGCCAGTTCAGCAGCCTGGAACAGATAAAGACATGAAGGGCTGAAAAGATCAATGGGAGGACAGAGAATACAATATCCAAACCTTTGTGGAAAACCACTTGAGCTAATCAGTTTAATTTTGCAAATGGAACAAAGGTAAGATGTTGTTTCCTGTGTAGTGTTTCCCAACAGATGGAGACCAAGCCATAGCCCCAGGATCCCTGCTGTAGACAACTAGAGTATGGACCAAAGGCAGAAGGTGCAGAGGAATGATGGGACAGATCAGAGAAGAGATACATCACAGAGAACAAAGATGATGACTGTTGCTGAAAGAAAAGAGAAAAGACGCAGGGTGACAGGCGAAGAGAGGTTTGACAAGAGGTGATCTACTTGTGTCTTAATGCTCTCTGAGTGTCTGAATGGCCGCTGTCAGACAGAGCGAGGTATTGTGTGGGTAAAAAACCCCTAAAAAAGATGAGAGGTTCATGACTCAGTCCTGGATGATGACCACGAAGAGTGACTCACTCCTTCCTCGAATGTACGCCAAAGGTTCCCTCAAACACACCTGCAGCATTTAATCCTCCCTCCCAGCCCAGCATGCTGTCACTAGACAACACCATAGACTGGAGCACAGCTGCACCACAGCAGCACACACAATGCAAAAACACATGAAGCTGACACATTGTAACCACAAACGGGATGTAAAACTCACAAGTATCCATGTGTTTATTGAGGTGAACTGCTTTAACGCAGGTTCTGGCATTACTTGTACAAGCTGCACTAAGATTCTGATGCTCTGCTGTCCACATTTCAGACTAAAACATGTGGAAATACAGCCTCCTATATGCAAAAAATATCTCTTCTGCCCACTACTTCATCTAGTTCGTGTAATGGAAACTATTAAAAAAAAAAGAACGAGAGCAAGAAAAAAAATGCAGAGATAAATAAATACAAAAGCCTAAGTAATTTTTCAAGAACTTGCATAAATGCTACCACATGTCTGGAAACAGATGAGAGCCATTCTCTTGATTCAACACTTTTCAGAAAGAGAGGAAAAAGAACAGCTCTAACCTTAGGTTGAACTTTGAACTGTGGGTCAGCTGTGTTTACACTCGGGGACTTCAGAACCCACGTGGCATAATAAGGTGCTATGTACCAGGCCTGCAGGTCGTGCCATGTCTCAGTAGTCCCTTAAGGGGCCACATGACTCAAGGAATCTTTTAAGTGTGTCTTCACGATCCACTTTGAGTTTTTATTTACAGTTCAGTCTGGTTGGCACTGTTCTACATTTTTTCTTTCCATTCATTCATGTGTTGTAAGCGCCTGTATTATCTTGTTTGATGCTTACCAAATGTGATGCATCTTGGTGCCATACATATAGCATATCTTACATCACTTTGAGACTGAAATTCAGCGTTTCAGTGAAGTTTTCTACAATCTACAGTTTGATCAATGGTTACCACATTGCTAACAAGTGGTTTCTTTCTTTCCATACGCTCCTGCTGAATGCTGCATGCTGATGGCAGATCAGACCTCTGTCATCTTTGTTGATTTCTGTCATGGTCTGTATACAATCAAACATTGGGGAAAAAATGAGCTCCTTTTAGACCTAAAAATTCTTTCAAATGAATCACTTGAGTAAACAAACAGTTTGACTGCTCGCTGCGCCAAGCAACGTGGAGCACAGATTCTGAATTGCAGTACAGTGCATGGGGTGGCAATCATTTTGTGTGTGCTCATGAATGCACAAATAAATAGCCTCTCAGGATCTATCAGTTTGTGTATCACCCACGCCTAAAGAAAAAAAAATAAAATACAATCCGGATGCTTTCAGAACCTCTATGCTCTTAGGAGAAGAAACCCAATTACCTTGACAACAAAAGACAACAAAGGGAAAACAGAACTTTACCGAGAGGGCAAATCCCAAAACCTGACGCATGGCTGGTCAGCACATTTTGCTCCCTGCATGTCTCACGGAGGCCAATGTGATCAATCGCATAACAAAGTCTGCATGGAGATCCGTATCAGGATAAGGCTGGCGTTTCCACAAAACCAAAAATCATTTTAAGCTCTCTCTGTTTATACTCAACAACACAACAAAGACCTCACTCACATCAGGGCTAGACGGTCCCCAAAGAAGTAGTAAGGAGAAAATATAATATTCAACATTTTGCTAAAACAAAAGCAGAAACAACAATGGAAAAGTGCTGTTCTTTTATATTCCACAGTTAAACTGACCACTTCAAAGGCCGCTGTGCCGTGTGCCTGCGTACCATCCTGATTCCACATGTGCTGTTTGCTCAACAAACTCGATCATCAAGGGATTTAAGGCATATCTACTAATTACTACTCTTCTTCTGCTAACTCTCTATCTACTCCATTTTATTCTGTGAAATTACTGTTTGGCCAAACACCCTTCATAATGACTGAGAGGTAAATGCATTTTATTTGAGCAAAACCATGACAGTGAAAGAAAAGCAGACTCATTGTACTCGTAAGCAGTTTGAATCAAATTGCAAAAATTACACTCATATTTCTATTTCAACATCACAGTAATTATGAATGAAGTATTACAGGATATAGTTTGCCTCATTATGAAGTTGATCAAAAGATACAGTACAAAAGCAGGCAGGTGTCAGCCTTAGCAACCGCAAAGTCTGGCTGCTAGTCAGAGGCTGATTTCTCAAAAGAAGAAAATAAGGAGAAAAACAATGCAAGAAAATGTGCATGTGTTCCAAAAAGAAAATCATAATCAATATAATCGCATCTAATTTTAGGTGGCTGGAACTGAACTGTCAAGTCTAAAGACAATAAAATAAGTGGATTAGTTTGTCCTTATGGAAAGGAGACATGTTTTGAGTTTTGAGAAAATGTTATTTAAAAGCTCACACAAAGATAGTAGGACTAAAGCGTCATCTATTGCAGTGCCTCTGACATTTACTTCATTTTTTTTTTATGTTAGGTCTCACAAGACGGCGTCGTAATTTGCTGGTCTATGGCTAAATGTTAAAGTAAAAACTTGTTTGCCCAGGAAACTGAGCCAACTGAGCATGTGGTCTCCCTTCGTAGACCCCAAAGGCACAATGTGTTTACACCTCAAGATTGGAAATTTGCATCTTGAGACAGAAAAATACTGGTTCGCATTTTATCATACAGGAATAAACAATAAAACCAAACTAATTTCTGTGCATTTTTCTTGGACACAAATGACAGCAACTTGGGGTTTAAACTCAAGCACAATGACCGATTGTTTGTTTTAAACATGTTGCCAGTATACTTTTGAGACTGTGACTGGCATTTTCTGTGAGACATACAAAGAGGCTCAAGGGTCTTACGTTTTGTTCAACTGGACTTGAGCTGAAACTAAGGCTGTAGGAAAGGATACTGTCACTTAAGGACACCGTGAACAATGTTAAGTATTTCATATGCAGAAGGAAATGATAATAACTGTTCCTCTAAGTTTTTCGCTTTCTTTGAGTGATAATGACTCCGACTGTCCTGATTGGCTGACCCTTTTATAGCCCTGATGGCTCTCACATCTTCTGGCTGATCACAGGGTAGCACAGATTAATGATTTCGTTGAAAGACTCATTTGTGATTTGAGTTGAAGAGGAGATGGGGATCTTGGGTTATTTATTACGGACTAGTTAAAAAACAAACACCCTGACTGATTTCGATTAGCGCTGGGGCCTGTTTTACTTCAAACAAAACACAGCAGCATACTTCACCATTTGGAATGATACCCAGATACAAACAATCCGTGGCTGTGTACACGTGTACGAGAGGCTGCAGGAGTGTGTGAAGCGTGTGAGTGTGTGTCAAGTCAAATCAGTTATATTTACATGGCCCAATCACACAAAGCAAAACTTGAGTGTAGGTTTTTTTTGTTCTTACCTGTACAGCAGCAGTGTGATCCGCAACAGGGGCGAGTTGGACGTACTGTACTTGGATGTCAGGAGGAAGGGAGGAGCCCTCTACGGCTGTGGCGCCGCCATCAGCTGATGCCACCGCTATTAGCTGAGCTCCACGCAACACCTAAAGACAGGTGAGACAGAAAATATAACAATGACACTGATATGACATTGTAATTTGATTCTAGACATTTTTATTCAGCAGTCATTAATTATGACAGTACAGTATATCTGAATAAACACCCTGTGCTTTTACTTCACCCAGCTGAGTTTCAAAAGCCACAATGTGGCCAACTCTGTAATGATGTACAGATCACACCACTGGAAATAAGACCCCGTTAAAAACAAACAGCAGAGGGGCTCATTTATGTCCTATCTGATATGTTTATGTTCTTTTATTGATTACACTCATCAGTGTGTACAAGCATGGTGTCACACAAACTCATCGAGGATCATCAAGTAAAGAGTCATGGTATCTGAGTGAAGTAAATAAACATTCAGCCCTGCTGTTCTTGCTCCTCATCCCACCCTATGTTTAGACATCTTGATGGGGAACAACTTAACGGTCCATTCAATTCAATTATATTTTTACAACTTTAGTTTTCTAGGGCTCCATCACATAATGTACTGGTTAGTGTTTGTTTTGCAATCTTTTTTTTTCAAGTCATATTTAGCAAAAAATAAATAAATAAAAGAATTTGGGATAGAAAGCGTGAGGGATTGCAGGGGGATCCTAATTTCCCACAGTGCTGAAAGTCAGCCAGACGACATTAGAGCTCTGTGGGTTTGATGCACTAATTACAGAGAAGCGCAGTGCAGCTGGAGTGTTGTTGGGTATTCTTATAGTTTGTTGAGGCTATTCCTATAGATAGACTGTAACCATAAGCACACATAGGATTGCACGAGTGTATATGCACTTGTACGAGGTCACACACGTGTGCACGCACAGATGCTCTGAGATTAACAGCAACTCTGCTGTTAATTTGGACAACATAACTCTTATGTGACAACAGACATACACATTAACGTACAATTAGGCTGTCAACACAAACACACAGGAAAACAAATGGAGGGAAATGTTCACTTAACTTAGTGACTGTTCATGTTCATTTTGATCAGACAGAGGTCAGAAACCACACCAGTGCGCTTCAGTGTGGCCCGGAGAGCTATCCAACAATAAGCTTCTCACGAGGGGGGGGGTTTACAGGTTTAAAATAAAAAACATTCCTAAGCGACATGATGGGAGTCCATCCATCTGGCCCTTGTTGCAGCCTGGTTCAATTGAGGTTTTTCCTAGTTTCATGGTCTTATAGCACAACACAGGCCTCTTCCAGTGTCTCCTGTTTGGCAGGTTTCATATGTGTGTTTTCTTGGTGTGCTTTCTGCTTGCTATGTGAGGTCTCCATCCCCAGCTGTATTTGGTGTTGGGACTGGCTGGAACATGCTCAACTGACATTAAGAGAGAATATGCAAGTCTGCAAAACAAACCCAAACCTCACAAACCTCAATTACAGATGATGTTTGTTGCCCCCTAACCCTTCCAATTCTAGAGTCCCACACTGCCTCCCAACCTCCGGTCCGACTCTTGCTTTGAAGTTCTGAGTAAGTGACAGGCCCAAAAAGTTCAGTTAAACCCCCCGGTACCTACTGACTTGCTTCGTCATCTAAAAGATGTTGCCAATTTCACCACAAAATCTGCCGCCTCATCACCATAGTGTGGCGGGCCCAGCCAGCCTGATGGAAGCTATTAGTGTTAAGACTGACTCATCCGATCAGGCAACCAGGATGCTTCAAGCACAGACACAGGTTGAGACTGAGTGAATTGAGTAAAAACTACTAATATAGCAGTAGACTGTTAAAGCTGGGTAAAATGAATCACAGTCCTTGATGATCCATAAAACATTCCTGATCAATTGGAGCATGACCCTAGGGGGTTGGTGTAAATAATGTTCAGACAATTACGGGTACCCAGACTTGAAGCTTTATCCCACAGAGTGAAACAATTCATGCCAACAGTGTTTAGTTAGTCTAACTGAAAGAATCCACATGCAGAAGCAGCTGTTTTATGGTCTCTTCATGGTAAAACATTCATAGAGAAACATCTCCACACTTCATCAGACTGTCCTCTTATTAAGACTTCTGCCAACTGGTGTATCTAACTGTACAATTACCAGGGTTCAAGAGATGCTATGGTTGACACTTGAGATTATAAACACTTGTCTCACTCAATTAGATTCTCAACCTCCATTTGAGAACAGTTTGCATTCTCAGCTGTGTGGAGCAGCACACAGAGACTCACAAAAGCATTTACAGAGTTGGAACAGTGTGTGAGATCTCTGTGAGATTACACAGGAACTTCTCTGCTCCACATCCTGTCCCACGACTCACTTTGTCGGAACAAACCCTCTCCATTATCTGGGTGTAATACTGCCAAGCTTGGCTTTAAACTATGAAGTGATCAAAAACAAAATCTATGAGATGGACCTTCACTTTGCTGGGGCTGACTGAAAAACTACCCTGACTTTGAGCGTGTCAATTTTGTCAAATCCGCCATCCAATAAGCACAAAATATTTTTCAGCTGATTACCTTGACATGTAATTTTAAACAAATCTGTGAGTACTTACGATAATTACATCTCATATAACTAATATACTTAATCACCATTAAGATATTTGGAAATTATGTGAAGAATTTGAAACAAGACTTAAACGTTTTGAAGAATATACTGTACACAAAAGTCATTTACCAAAAAACAGGGAGAAAAATGTTTAAAGGGGGGTTCTTAGAATCATCTCACAATGAAAAAAACTTTGCATTATTGTTTGTTTAGCAGTTTTACAACTAAAAGCTGTGATGGCTCACTTTAACATGGAGCTTAGTGTATTATGTTTGATGTAGTGGTTTCAATTTGTCAGAAACAAGGGCCTTCAGCAGATCTTAAGAACATCACTTATTGTTGACCCCGTGTTTTTTGGGATTGGGACCTTTAAATAATCAGCACTTTACTGCCTGGTGGCTGGCCCAAAGAGCAGAGTAGTCAGCAAGGATTAAAGGGCTATGATACTGCAGCAGAGGACTGGAGACAAGAACAGCGAACAAACAAGAGCATCTTAAATTCTCCGCAGGCTTTGCTAGCTGCTATGGCCTTGAGAAAAAAAGGGAAAGAAAAAATAAATCTTTTTCTGATGCTGTAATGCTTTCAGTAATGGATCCAGGACACTAAAGAAATACAGCAATGGGAGAGGAAAGACACAGAATGAACAACAACAGCAGCTTAATGTAAAAAACATTCATGATTCCAGGACTGAGAGACAACAACTGAATGGATAAACAAGTTTTTTTTTTTACTACATATGACACTAGTTAATGCTGAATAATGACGACTTTAGCCTTAATTACTGTGTCTGGGAAACCCAAAGAACCCAATTAATTTGTTCCCAAAAGTCTTAATATGATTTTACTATTTTAATACCAATGTGTTGGGGCACTAAATGGATGTTTTTAAACACTAAAAACCACCAAAGCACCTTTTCTAGTCCAAAAAAAAAAAAACTACCGTTAGTATTAACCCTTTAAAGGGGACTCACTGAAATACTCTGAAATTAAAAATCTCAACCATAGTATGTTATTAGACATTGTCATCTACCTTCTCTTGCCATAAGACATCTGAGCAGCACTTGGTAAAAAGTAAGCATATGCAATAAAACAACTATTATAAGGTCATAAACTGATAAAAATCACTCATATTCACTATTCGCAGCTTCAAAAATGTCTGCAAAATCTCTCTGAATCACAGTATAATGTTATAAAAAAAAAAAACAAAAAAAAAAACCCCAACATAATGCTTCTGGACCTCACGGAGGCATGGGAATAGCCCTATATTTAATGCTTGAGGAAATTACAAAAAATAGTCACTTGCTCGATAAAGGTTTAAGTTATCCTCTTCACACAGGAGTGTCTCAAGTCATAACATGAGTTTGTCTAATCACCACTTATATTTTAGTCATTTGGTTATTTATATTGGTTTCATGTCTATTACGGGAAAAAAAAGTGTAAAATGACTGAAAATGAGTATTAGAAGAAAATATGTACATATCTGTTTGGTTTATAAATCTGTAACTTCTATCCATGGTGAAATACTAGACAGACACAGACCAACACTCTTAGAATGTTTCAACTAACACAGTGAAAATCAATGCATTTATATAGGGGTAAATTGAACCCTGCGGAGATCTTGATTATATTTAACAATTGGCAGCACAACACAATTTTTTGGGAAATGTTGAAAACTAGGGGGCTTTATCATGTAATTAATGCACAACAGAAAAACAGCTGCAGGTAAAGGTTACTAGTTGAAAGTGCGAGTGGTAATAAATAGAACTATTCATTATATATTAACAGGAAGTAATTAAAAGTATCACACATTATCAGGTAGGAGTGTCACCTGATACAACACACACCGATTTGTTCAGTGCTGTATGCAAACAAACCACAACTTACCAATCAAAAATATTTTCTCCTTTCAGATGACAATTCCATTAACAATACGGATTTAGGAAGAAATAACTTATTAAGAGCTGTGAAACATGGGTCTTAACAGAGTTCAGACCAAAGATTTATTACACAAAATCCTTTTTGAGTGTTTCAAGGTGAAGTTGCAGTGTTGTGAATGTTCCATACATAGTTATGGCTGTTGTTCAGCCATTACAAAGAAGAAGGCCAGTGTTATCATAAGCCATTTCCCTGGTGAAATCTTGCCTCTGTGGTTTATGTTATTTTTGTTTAGAAGTGACACTAACTCATTTAAACAGGAATATCTCAGCAGAAATTCTCAGACCTCTTTTTTTGCCATTTAAGCAATGCTAGAAAGGCTGCAGAAGTCAATTCATTATCGTTATTGTCTTTCTGTATTTTTTAGTAGACTATAACTTATATCTAGCTAAAGTCACAAAAGCCAGGAGTTATAGCGGAAGTAGAGGGTCACTGATATGAGAAAAATACACTGTCTTTGTAGGTTCTCATTTGCCCAGGTCATCGTTCTTCTTGGTAGTTCTTCTCAGTTCAACTGGAGAACTCAAAAAGTCTCTTGGATGAGGGATGAAGCGGTTTCAAAAGAGCTAAACCAGCCCAGTTGAACCAAGGAGAACTACCAAGAAGAATACACAGTCTCGCCACACTGGTTTCAGGACTTCACAGACCAGTGCGTTCCAAGTAGTTGCAAGTCATGTTGTGAGTCACTGGACACAACGTAGTGCTTTACAGTAATTTAGTCTTGGGTCCCTGGGGCCAACAGTTGGTAGTTCATTTGTGTTACATATGCAGGTGGATGAGGGTAAGGAAAATACGAATTGCTTAGAAAAACTATTGCCTCTGAATTCTCCTTCCTTAATCCTTGTTAACAGTTTTGATGAAACGCATCAATCAGAAAATCTGCTTCCACAAGGAAAAAACTTTGTAAGGCTGGCAGTGATTCCCAACCTCACATTAGGTCTCAATTAAACTCAGCTGTGCGCGATGTGGACGATACAATGAGTCACCCCAGAGAGCATGTGCGAGTTTGTGCCTGTTTTTAGCTACCCTTGCAGCACAGTGCTAGGAATGGCGACGTTGGTTTGTTGGTTGCGTCTTTGATCCAGTCTGAAATATCGTAACAACCACTGAATGGATAGTTGATACATATGACTGGCTTTGATCAGGCCTTGAACTTGATATATATATAT
>JAPTYQ010000024.1:10268300-10279076 GCA_029814465.1 Ostorhinchus cyanosoma | reverse complement strand
CACACACACACACATACATACCTACATACACACACACACACAAACACACACACACACGATTAGACTGACATTTTTGATTTGTAGTAAAAATGTTCTGGGAACTTTTGATTGAAACAACATACTAATGGTGGCCTCAGGATGAGTCAAACTAATATCAGTAACAACTTTATGTATTATCATCAAATAACACCTGCAAATCAATAACATGACTAGTTTTGATCATAGCTGGGCTATAAAATAATAATATTAACAAACAAAGCATTCACTCATTTCTCCAAACTGCTTAATCCTGAAGAAGGTTGTTGAGGATAGGGTGGAGCCTATCCCAGCAACCAACAGCCAGAGGTGGAATACACCCTGGGTATGTCACCAGTTCATCACAGGGCAACAATGCTCATTACAAGGATAACCAATGTGGAATCAATGTTTGATGGAATTTCAGGTAACAAGTTAAGTTAGCTAGAAGAGGGCCAGTAAGTTGTATTATTTACAGTGGTTTGCCCAACTGCAGATTTGTGAAATGTTCCACTGTTTGGCAAGTGTCTTGACAATAATAATTCAAAAGAAAAAAGTTAAAATCAAAATTCATTCCCAGGAGTAAAAAAAAAAAACGGCCTTTAAACTTAGAAGAAATAACATCTTCATACTTGCAATACAAATCAATTGAAATTAATCATTATCTTTATATCTGGATGACAGATTTTTCCTGTCTCGTCCAGGTCTGGTCTTGATAATGCTTTGTATTTTCAGTCCTATGCTACTAGATGTTAGGTAACATGCCAAAATCATGTTATCGTGCAGAGGTCAGCATGTATGTCAAAGAGCTGCTGTGCATAAGTACATCCTCCACTAGCATGACTACAGCCTTTAGCCCTTGTTTAAGATTTTGCTTCAGCCCTAAAATCAGAGTGTGCTGGAATCCCCCCAACTCAGGGTCTTTGATTTATAAGAAGCAAAACGTCTTACACACGACACTTTTTCTATGCTCTCAGTATAAGAGAGCCACGCAAATCTGGTTCCTATCATTCCCAATGGAATACCTCTTCTTCTTTCAGATCTGAAAAAAAAAAACTCCAAAGCAAAACAGGGAAATGAAAAAAGAAACATTTGGACTTTGGAGTGGCTTGAACTTCCTCTCAGCTTCACAGCCGTCAACACCATCTGCATTTGCCAACCCTGGACAGATGTCCAAGCAGAAACATTAGCTCCGGGAGGGTAGGTGGGGTGGAGGGGAAGACTAAGGTCTGGCAGCAACTAGGCTATGAAGATGCCCATAGACAGAGTAGTGTTTTGAGTGATTGTTTATTGTAGACTGGGAAAACGAGCACACTGGCTTAAATGTGTCTCACAGTGGTCGTTAACTATCTTAGTTACATGTGCCTTTTATTCCACCTCTGAGTCTAAGCACTGTTCTGATTTCAGCACAGAATGTGATCGAACAGACATGAGTGGGCGTGTGGTACGAATATAAAAATGTCAGAAGTTGAAAGAGAAGCCAGGCTTTCTAAAGAAGCTAAAGATTTTTATGTCTAGATGATTTGTGAATTTTCACTTCATTTCCACAGTTGAATTTTCAGAATTTTAGCAAGTGATTCATAATTTATCCAACTCCTGTGTACACATGAGTAAGAAATAAATTTGTTTTTAATCTTCATGACTTGAATGACCCCTGACCTTGTAACCTGGCCTGCTGCTTCCCATCTCCACCCACACCCAGACACTGTTTCTGCACCAGAGTATCAACACCTGCATCCAATCAAACCCTCCCTTGCACCCTTTGCTCCACAACTCCCACCAGCAGACTGGGAGTCAGATTCAGACAGGCCTCAGAGAGGTTTTATGACAAAACCAGCTTGACTTAAATTCTGATCCAGAACCAGCAAATCAAAAGGGGACTGATGACAAAAATAACAGCCATAATTAAGAGTCAGGCCCCTAAAACGAAAATTCCACTGAAGGCTTCTATGTTCTCTAGCAAAAATCCAAACTTGGCCTTGGTAATTGACAGGCATTTTTACAATGTCAGTAAATTTCATGATTTAAGATGATGACTTTATCATGCTTCCAATTATCCTGTTTAATTCATTGGCGATAGAGGACACACAAGCACACACCGGTTGTAAAACTTCACTAACAAAATATCACACTGCAAAAAAAATACCCATCTTAACAAATCATTTAATCTGGTATTGAGTCACCTTTAATCAAAAGCACATCCTGAAGGCCAAGAGGTTCCTTAATCAAATTACATTTTTCTGACACAGCTTCCATTACTGGCAATCCCCTTTTTGAATCCAAATGAAAAACCACCGGAAAGCACATTTTTAGACAACAGATATTGGATCTTTCTTTCGAATGAAAAGTTTGTAGACTCATTCACAGAAAGCCACTTGAATTCCTTCAGATGAACAAAATCTCAACAAGGGATTACATGAATGAAATGCATGACAGCATGCACTACAAAACATTACATTATTTGGAAGTGACAGCCTACACATAGCAAGTCTTGACGTCATTTCCAGGGAACAATGAATAAATTGATAATGATAAATTATGAGTAAAACACCAGACTTGGCTGATCACATGAATGTGCCACATGAAACACAGACACGGGAGGTTCATTTTCAAATCACAGGGTCCCCATGTTATACTTGTCCAATGGGAATATGGCCTAACATTTACTCAGAGTTGAAAAACAGCAGCCAAGACTCCGATCATTCTAATTTAATTGTCAAATCTGCTCAGAGACATTGTCTGTCATCACCATGTAAACCACAGGTGTTTTAACTCATAGGCCCAATTCAGACCTGATATTAATGTGACCCAGGTGACCTGCAATGCCGTCTTTGGGGATACCTCTACTGCCAATTTCAAAAAGCCAAGAGATATGAGTTCTCCTTAAAAGTCTCACTTTAGGACACCGGAACAAATCTGCCACTTTGTTCTGCAACAGAATATTTGCAGTTTGGATAATCCACTTTAAATCCATATACAACTTTAAAGTACTGGACAATCCAATCATCACTAAAGTATATGCCAAACAAGAGAACCCATAAAAACAAAGGGAATTCTCATCACTCATGCTATCATATTGGTCACATTCAAGGTGCATTGATTGAATGGCAACTTCCACTCCTGCAATGACCAGGCAAGAAAACATCCCACCTTAAAAGCTGCCACATTACCCTTTGAGCTTCAGTGAATTCAATTTCCAAAGAAACCTTACACACCAAGCCTGTTAAATCTAAACAACTTGTGCTGCATCCAAAATGCCTGCAGGACTTGAAAGTTTCCACTTTATTTTAAGCTACTCTTATAAGCCTGTTTATTTGCATATAAGGCATGGAAGGGACATTTGATCTTATATAGAGGCTCATTCTGATGCCAGACCAATGATCCACAATCCCATCACCAAAAACGCAGGCTGTCAGGTGTGAACATTGAAGCATCAAATCAAAAAGGCTCTCACTTCCTGCTGGTTTTATGACAGCCAGCATTGGTCAAAGAAGAAAATAAATGAAACCACATGGTGGGCTATTTTTAATGTGAACAAGCATCAGTCTCACCCACTTTTTTATTCTTGTGTGGTAGCCTTGAGGGTACTAGAAAATAGAAATATGAAATGAAAAAACATATTGCTGGGATTCAACATTATTTGCATTATTTCATCATTCACTGTTTTTAATGCAGCATTCCCTGAAAAGCTGCTTTGCATTCATTCATACAATCACTCCCATAAGCCTCACTGCTAGGAACTATTTTTTACACACACACACACACACACACACACACACACACACACAACTTTGCCACATTGATTACTTTGATAGAAATCAGACTATGTTGACTAAATTCCAAGAGTAAGGAGAAACTGATGAATAACCTAGATCTGTTAATCAACATATGTTTATTGTGATTATGACTTTGATGTGTGGTAAAAAAAAAACATGATTAAGGCGTTTACATTGCAGTCACAATAATGGCAGTAAAACTTGGTGAACCTGGTGATGATCAACTTTAAGTCACATAAACAGACTGACTATTGCTGCAAAATGTGCTGTCCTTGTCCAGATCCTGCCTGAGTTTAAGCTGATGGATGATGGAGCAGCACAGGCCTGGGACTGGTGAGGCAGGGCTGCGCCAGGCCTGTGCTAACGATGAGTCACACTGAAATGCATCTCAAACATCTGGTCTTTCTTACTATTCCAGTCAGCAAGCTACATCTCTGCTCAGAAAAACAAAAGAAAACACCACTGGGGGTACCCTCCTCTGCACTGCCGAATTACAATCAAACAAACACCCACAAACAGATTCAGAACTCGGGATTCCCCAATCTCTCGCCCTTTATCTCAATGCCATGATGCCACAAGGACACAACACAGACCAACACTCCTTTGAAACAGGATCCACCACTCGGCCTCTAAATCCTTGACTGCTTACGTACATCCCACTTACACTAAACATCGGTCATAAAACATCTTGTTTGTATCTTTTCATCTCATTTTTACCCTCCCCTCTAGCTGTGAATCACAGGAATCTCAACAACCCCTTACACACTAGAATCAACATTCTTGAGCAGATGAAGAAAAAGGACAATTGAGTAACCTAGGCCATGGGCCAGCAGCTTGATTCCAGCACAAATCACACCCTGATTCCGTGAAGTTAACCTGACAGATTGTTGAAGCATCTGCTTTGTGTGTAAGAACTGACTAATCTATGGATGACCATGGGTACCAGTTGTCACGGTGACTGAAAGAACTGCAGAAAAAGTGACACCTAATACAATTTTGGCTTAGAGAAGTTGAGGTCAAAGTATTGTTATTCATCTTTTCTTTAATAAACTCTGTCTTTTAGTGACTCTCTTGCTCTCCCTCTTGTCTCTTACATTTTCTTTTATGGACTCACATCCTCTTTGCTGCTTCATGATGTTTATTGCTTCCATTTTCTCTGGTTCTGGACTGGTTCTGTGTTTATCTTTGTGTCAGATCTTAGTAACACAGCCATAGGGACCTATGTCAAGATGAACCCTCTGTTCTGTGACCCAGTTCCCACACTGACCGTGAACAATGCCGCTTGGGAGGACCCAACAGATGCACCACAACATGTGCTGACAGGAAGGGATGGCAGAAGTTCAAGTATAAGGGGGAGAGTGTGAGGCTGTTCAGACTCTTGACAATGAAGTCTAAAGTCCCTCATGGGCGGAATTCAGGTTCATCATCAGTAAATAACGTAAGCAGATGATAGGATCTGTATATTGGTGAATCTTAATAGCGGTCATTTGAGATGGGCCTGATTTTTCATGCTGACATGGCAAAGGCTTGGGGCTATCTGACAAGTCTGCTGGCTGAACAATGCATTTGCTATCCCTTTATGAATAGACAGCAGAGGGCTCCACCACCTTCTGTGTTTTATGTGTCACACTTAATGAAAAGCACTTATTTTGCAAAATGTGTTTTGGTCTTATTCACAGCTTAGCATGTCTCAGGATTCAATCATGAATGGCTCAAAACATCTCTTCCAGACAGTCTGCCTTTTGGCCTTTCTCTTCCCATCTTTTTTTTTTCTTCCTCCCCTCCTCCTCATCAGTTGCTTCTTTCATCTTCCAATTCTCCATTTGGTCTGCATCAGTGCAGGGAAAGATCACAGCGCAGAGAGGGGCACTAGATAAGAGGCTATGACAGACAGGGAGTGCAATAAAAGACTAGTTATTTTATAGTTTCATGGGTCTGACTTCTCTTCCGTCTGCATGAGAGGGTTTTTATAGGCTGCCACAGGACTTTGAATCCGGTTCTCAGCTGGCACAGTTGCACAAAACTTATGGCTAGGTTGGCATATACTGACATGGAAGAGGGCACACAAGCATGTGCTGAAAGTGTACATGCACAATATATAAATAGAAAGGGAATAGTGAAGCTTGTGTCACATGAAGCACCACTTGTACAACACACATTTCTGGCAGTAGCAATAAGAACATGATGGCAGATAACAGGGTAAATTTGCAGCCCTCTTAACATTTACAGACTGCTAGTGTACATATGCAGGACACTTAGGGATAGGGATTAGTGAAGTTTGTGTCACATGCAAAACTACGTGTAAGACATATAAATCAATAGCAGCGGCAATAAGAGCGTGATGGCAGACAGTGGAGTAAGTCTGCAGCACTCTCAACATTTTAAGGCTGCCTGTCTCCCAGATGACAGCCATCACCCTTCCCTCACCATTAAAGCCAGAGCAGGGCTTTGACCCCTTTTCCCTTTAACAAAGCCCTAAATCCTCTCCCAGCAAAACATTGTTATAGCTTGTTCTGTTATATTTCAGAGAAATAACAACTATATTTTAGCAGTAGTTTACCCACAAGACAGCATGATTTACTCACAAAAACACATCAACAGAAAACCTCTAGCCCCACTATGCTTACTGAACATTAAGGGTGGGCGATAGTGAAAAGCCACATTTTTTTTCTTAACTGATCACTCTTGCTGTAAAGCAACAATTGTTACTACCTCACAACCATGAGGCCCCTTGTCTATACCACATTTATCATATTTACAGTGCATGACATGACACTTCAACACCCAAGTGTTCAACACCCTGCACCACAATGACAGCAGAGTTGGCCTGTTCAGACACATTAGTCACAACAGTTTAGCTTTACTAGCCACCTTATGAACAGAAGTAAAACTAAATCAACTGGCCAAACATGCTTTTGTTAAAGAATAACAGCATATATCATATAAAAATATATAGGTCACATTAGATCATTGATTTTGATAATTGGATAAATAATGCACACACACAACAAATAAGCAAGGTGAATACAACTGAGAAAAACATGTGTATAAATCAAGACTTGATAGAGCTACAGAGTGCAAAAACAGATGTGTGAAGCTGTTAAAAACACAGCGTAAATGTTCGACAACTTTTTATTTATTTACGTAATGGTTCTGAATGCAGCCAAGATTCAACCTGAGGGCGATAACATCTGACAGTTAATGTGACCTGGAGTGATTGGGTGCCGCAGGTGGCCTTTAAAAAAGACAAGTGTTACCACGGCTGCACAGGAGAGATAAAAATACGACAAAAGAGAGATGGGGTAAAAAGGGAAAACTGCCTAAGAGAAAGAGAGAGGGGGAGTGGAAGAGGGAGAGAGCTCTTGTGTGATGAATTGCGTAGGCTAGGTTACACTAACATGGCCTCAGCATTATTCTGCCAGATTACAAAAACAGTGACATCATCCATAGTCTGTTTCATGTAGTCCTGTCTGTAAACAGACAAATTAGATATTTAAGAAAGCACACATTAGGATTAAAGATGATCTGTATTGTCTTGGTCTGATATTCTTAAACTGTGGTCCAAGGTACACCATCAAATCATGATAACTGTATAACGTGTCGTTTTTGAGCAACCATATCTAGGAAAACTGATTTATCTCCTTGAATAATTGCTGTTGCTAATATCATACTTGTTTGGTCTCTGTTTTCCTGGTGTCTCTATGTTTTTCCTGGGATTCATCAGATTTAAGGGTTGACCTTAGATTCGCCTGTCCTCTACTCCAAGAGATTATTATAATTTAAAGTACTGCTGAAGACACGCTGCCACTAGTGTACCACTGCATGTGTGTGAAAAGTTTGACCTGCAGCATGAATATGAAAGAATAAGTCACTGTGTGTTTGTTTTGGCACTGAGTTCATATCACTTTACAGACCAATCAAAGTTTGAGAAAAAAGAAAGGAAAAATAAAAGAGCTTTTTATTGGAAAAGGCTCCCAGACAGTGCCAAGGGAATACAGCCCTTTGTGCTCTTAGTTCTTACATCTTGGGTTGCTTTGGTTTCTATCTCTAGTAACTGACCTACATACATTTCATGGTGGAGTATCAAACTGCCAATGTGATAATGCATCCTGTCTTTTGCAAGGTATAACCTACACAGGAGATTTGCTTGATAAAACTGATGGTGACCTACAAGAACAGTTCATGTACTCTGTGATCTGATTCACATAACTGCTGTAAATGTTGTGTGTTGTGGCAAAATAACTTGTTCCAAGATCCTAGAGAGAGACGGGGAGGAATGCTGCTGTCAGGCTCAGTAAGTGGGTCATCTGAGGACATGCATGCATGCATGTGTGTTTATGAGTGTGTGAGAGAATGAGTGCAAGGATGTGGGGTGACTCACTTAGTCGATTGAAAACACACAGCCAAACAGGCAATAAAACAATACAAACAAAAAAAGTCATATAAAGCAGATGCATTCACACATGACAAATGTGTGAGCACACAGACAGTTGAAGACACCCTGAACCTATGAGAGAATTGGATGATTGGTATTTTATAGTGCAATCCAACTATAAAATGAACTGAGCAGCCGAAAGCATGTAAATCTAGAGGATGGATGACTTCTTCTTTAACCTCAATTATGACACATTACAAAGAAAGATGATCTCTCATAGTTGAAGAGCAGCGTGTGAAGCCTGTCTTTTAACATGCTTCTTCATCCTGCATGTGAAGAATGAGACTTCATGGCTATACTTTGACCGGCCACAGTAAAAGTTACTGACTAGATAAATACATTAGTTGCTACTTGCATTACATTCTTAAGCCTCTTAAGTCGCTTTTTTGGCACAATATCTATGGAAAAATTTAGTTCTTATTGTTATGGACTCTGTTCATGCCAGATATTCTGAATTATGAGCAGAGTGCATATGAATGAGCCAATAAAGTGTCAGACCCAACTCAGAAAGTCTGAATTTAATGTCTTGGGCTTAAAAGTTGTACTTTTTCAAACTACCTTGGAAGAACACAGTAATATAGCCTTATTGTGCACTCTAGCTGAAAACAATCCATAGCGAAAGAAATGCGGTGTTGTGTGGGATGGGAGATGTTGAAAGGAGATTTTGATGGCTGTGTGATGTCTATGAATGCTCCATGAATAATATGTGTATGAGCGTTTGGAGATATCTACTAATTACACATATGATGATGTCCTCAGTGAAGCATCGGGATGGATAATGACATCACAGGACGTGGTAGTTGTGATGCAAATGGAGGGTGCGATGATGGGTTCAACACTGTGATTGGTAGCAGTTGATGATGGACTACGGAATCATTCATCAGCTAAAATACATCCTCCTGAGACTCAGGAAAGTAAAAGTTTTGTCTTTTTTACATGAAATAATTGACTTGATTGGAAACAGCATGATGCAACAGTTTAGTTTTTTTATGGAATGTCCTTCGCAGTGGACAACCCTTTTTTTTTTTTAAGCAAAGTTGTGAAACTCTTGTCCCCTGCAGAGGACAAACATGTATTACTGGGTCTAAGGGGGATATATTACTTGCAAGTGCTTAACTGGAATCAAGTGTTTCTGCATATAGCCCAATAGTTTTATGGCAGATCCTTCTTTGTTACAACCTCCACTGCATTTACACAAAGGTCCTTTTAAAATGAATGAGGGGCTTATCTTTCATACACTAGTGACGTCAGATGAAACCTTGTCAAAAGCTGATTAGTTTAATACTAAATATACATGAATAATTTCTTTTTTTTTTCTAGCAATTAGTCCAATGGTGATTTTCTGTTGCCTTCATGTACTATTCATTGTTACATAAAAACACCTGTCTTAACAGGATAACACAAAACAGTTTAACCACCAGACAGCCAGCGTGAGAGAGAGCTTCCTCCCCCAAAGCCTTGCTTCTAGACAAACATGATGAAATCATGAATGTGAAATAATGTGTTGGTCTTCAGGCGTCCATATGTGGCCTGCAATGGTCATACACCGGCCGGTTCTGCTTTGATCGAGGCTCACTTGGATCTCAGAGGAAAGAACAGAGAAACAGGAAGAGCCTACGGTCCAAAACATCCAAGACAGAGGAGTGGAAAGGGGGGTTGTGGGGGCGAACAAAGACACAGACACTAGACATAGGACACAAAGAGCTAGAAGACTGAAGGGTGTGTGCGGCTGTGGATTTCTTATATTATGAGGAAGGAAATCGGTTTATATATTCGTGAGGACATGGCTCACTTACAGAGACTAAATTCATGTCCTTTTAACACAATGTATTAAATTTACATGTGTATGTGGCTGTGAACATGTGAGGATATTGTTGCATTGTGAAGACATTGTGGCTGGTCTTCATAATGTTGAATCAATTTTTGAGGGGTTCTGGACTAAGGTTAGAATTAGATTAAGACTCAGATAAGGGGCTGGAGAAGGCATTAAGTCACTTATGTCCTCACATAGACAGAGAGTCACGACTGTGTGTGTGTGTGTCCAATTAATTAATACGGCATTATTATATCCAGCTGTGCAGTGGCGCGTCATGAACAACTTAAAAAAAGCAGAAAACCACATGGCGAGGCTCTCTTTTTACTTTATCAAATTAATAATGATACACCTGTCCAGTCAGTAATAAGAAAGCAGGCTGAGTTTATTAACTTTTGGGACGTACATTTCTAAGAGACTAAAAAAATAACCCAAATAATAATGAAAAATATAGAAAAAAGAAACAAATATCAGTGCCATTGTTTTAACAAACTGTTAGGACTAATTTACCTTTATCAAAGACCTTACCAAATCTTATTGATCTGATTGATAGCTTTATATCATTATTAACTATGAATTGACTAATTTTCCATTGTTTGCTAGGTGTTTTTTTTCCCATTACTGAGGTACAAGGCTGATGCATGTGCACATGCCAAGTGTAAGACATCCCAAATTTTAAAGCTTATTTGCTACATTCACCAGAGATGATGATCTAGGGACTGTTTTTTTTTTTGTTT
>JAPTYQ010000024.1:10245626-10255673 GCA_029814465.1 Ostorhinchus cyanosoma | reverse complement strand
CCCAGCTTAGGCTATGTCCTCTGTTGGAATAGATAAGCACAGATCTGACCTCAAGGTGCATGTGGTGTAAATATGAACGACTCACTTGCTGAGCAGGTTCTCCAGTGGAGTGTCTTCCTGGCTTGAGCCCTTTGGGTGCTCACTGCTCACTATTACATTTGTTTGGGGAACAACACTGAGGGACAAGATCAAAACGCATCAGTTAAAAAGTAATAAAAAACACCTTACCGTGTAGACATGAGGGCAATGAATAAAGCATGAACAAAGACAATGCTTGTTTGAAGCCGAGGGTGCTGATTTGAAATTTACCATCGCACTTTATTCCAAGTTTGTGTAGCACCCTGAGGAGATCCTGCAACCATGGGGACTTGAATAGGACTCTTGGCACAGGGCACCATGCTGTCCAGTTTACGGCCAAGGGCCTTGCATGTGGCATCCAGAGCCTGTAATTTTGATTCAATTCCCTCAAGACGTTGGTTGACTGATGCAGTGAATGAGATCAAAAAGTTCTGAAAAACAGACAATAAGATGCAATATGCAGAATTTTGTTGTCATTTTTAATCATCATCATTGTTAGTTATTATGAAAATACATGTGCTTTGAACAGCATCTTTTAAAATGCAGCTGGTACCTTAATAAAAGATATGTCTTGGTTGCTGTTATTGTCTTGGATATTGCTGAATTTTCTCTTTTTCTTCGGTCTCTCTTCACTGTCTTCATTATCCAGCATGTCTGACGTGGATGAAATATAGAGATACCATCAAAGCATGACATAATAATGTGATTATTACTACAGAGTATCCAAACTAAAGCAGTATTGATGCAACGGTTAAAAGCAGTAACATCTTTTTGCTAATAATGAATTCCATGTGAAGTACAGTATTATATGTAATTACATAGTCCTAAATCTAATACAAACATCAAACATTAAATCCTCAGAAAATTAGAGAAATTAATAAAAATATTTTTGATACTTGACAGCACATTTGTCTAAAGTAGTGCCTAACCATTACTGGTCAAAAATGCATTGTGCAGCAAATATATAGCAATCTTCACAAGACTTACAAGATGAGTGGCAAAAAAAACAGGCTTTCATATTTTAGCAAAGAATCCTACCTGTACGGTCATCCTGGTGAAAGTCCTCAACTGTTATTTGTACAATTTGATCCAACTCTTGTTCTGACATTGTTCACAGCTGAAATGATGCAGAAATTTTTAATGAAGTAATGAAGACAGCAAAATATATATAAAACAAAAAACAATGAAACAACTATGATAAGTAAGAATATCTTTAGGCTGTGTCTGTTGCTGCCTCTGCAAAGCCATACTCTGACAGGTTTCCCAAGATAAATCACCCAGATTTGCACATGCTGGGGGCAGAAAACAATCAAGAATAATTCACAATTTAGGAAGCTGTTTTCATGCATTGAAATGCAGGAACAGCTAAAATAATGCCCATTATCTATGGAAGTAAATGTTTGCGAATCTGTAAGACTAAAGAAACATGAGTAGTTTAGTCAGAGTTGTGGATTTACATGGCATGGAGTACAGAAAGGCAGTGGATCATATTGCAAAGAACCTTTGTTTGGATCTATGATCAATTTGCCTGTGTTTAGCATCCCAGTGGGGTTGACAAAAGTCACATAATGATGGGTGTGGATGGAAATGCAAAGTTATTACCCATACTTTTAGAGGGAGATAAAATCATGATAAGGTGTGCAAAGGACAATTCATAAGGCTTGTGTAGTCTGTTGATGTGCAGTCTTCCATTACTGTTTTGTGTGTAGATACTTATTACTGTTTCTTAATTGTGCTACATGTAGATTCTGCATATTGTACAGCACCAATCCAACTGCAAATAAATGCAATTGATAAGGTACTTCTTTTAATTTTAGGCATTTCATCTGAATTCATTTGCCTTATTCAGAAGAGCTAACATTGAAGACTCAAGTTAGCCAACAGTGTGACATTAGGGAATGATATATTCAAAACCATTACGCCCCAGTACTTTC
This sequence comes from Ostorhinchus cyanosoma, assembly GCA_029814465.1. Classification (NCBI taxonomy): domain Eukaryota; kingdom Metazoa; phylum Chordata; class Actinopteri; order Kurtiformes; family Apogonidae; genus Ostorhinchus; species Ostorhinchus cyanosoma. The sequence goes on along the minus strand of JAPTYQ010000024.1, from coordinate 10,253,661 downwards.
TTTGTCAATATCGTCCTCTAATAATAAGCTCTCAACCTGATATACATCTGTAGTAACCATGATCAAATCATGTCACCACCGTTGATAGATTAGTATTAAGTAACTCGTTCTGAAGTAACACGTTATCAACTGATGAGTAGGCTAAATAATGTTAGCTTAGTTTCGGATAAGGTTTAGTTTGTTGCCCAGAAAGCTGCTACAACCCTTAAAATACAATAGGAGTGGACAAATTCGGGTAGAATATGTGAAGCATTGGGTGGACTCTATAGTTGATGTTGTAGCTAAATGGGCGGTTGTCAGTTAGCAATATGAAAATGGGCAAAATAAATGTACACAGCCAGTTTTAATATGTTTAGTGGCAACGTGTGTGTAAATGTGCCAAATGAATGGTGTCTAATGTTTCAACGCTACAAGCGAATTATTTTTTATTTAGCTAACTAGCCCAACAGACATTAGCTAGCGTTAACTTTAGCTGGCGCTACAAAATCGGATTTGCAACCTTGCAGCTAAAGCAGGATCGCTGCAAAGAACTCGCTGTTTAAGCTAGCGTGGTGGTTAGCATGCTAGTTGGGCCTAATGGCCGCCAAAATGTAACACAAGAAACGTAAACGACAGAAAGAAATAACATTAAAACATGATTTCAATATACGTTCTACCCCCCTTTGCTGGCACACAACACATGTACCGTGTAAGATTGGGTTATATTACCGTGTGAATGATGAATTCTCGTGTTGTTTGTAGAGATTCCGATAACGGCGTCGTTCCTCGCGAGAGATGAGCGCCTGGCTCCGTGTGTTTGTCGCTGATTGATTGAGAAGACCGCTGGTTGTTCACAACAAGTAACCTCTGACGCAGGTCTGGACGGTAGAACCAGCACTGCAGTACTGTACTACTTTTAACTACTGCACATACTAGCTCAGTTGAACATGAAGACAATATTAGAGGTTTGTTGCTCATTATTTAGGTCAACGTTTACGGTTGAAAGTGGCGGGGAAACCAGCATGGCGATAATGGTTTCTGCATATCAAGTAGCTGGGTTGAAACAATTAGCGAAGAAACAAACATGGCTCATATTCTTAATTAGTGACAGGGGTGATTTGAGTAACTGACGGTAGAGAATGGCCAACATACATGCTACAGTGTCCACCTGTCAGGTAAAATACTGTCTTGTTTTGACAGAGTTTCACTGAGCTCTTCAGTTGTCTTTCGGTGCTAAATGTAGAATCATCCTTTATATTTCGAATCACCAGACCTAAGTGATAACTGAGATATTTCTATAAGAGGGTGTGTTGACTTACACCGCTTTAATTTGGCAGTACAGTATCAGTAGAGAAAAAGTATTCGAGCCAGCCAGGAGTCGAACCTAGAATCTTCTGATCCGTAGTCAGACGCGTTATCCATTGCGCCACTGGCCCGACATGTCAAGACAAACTATATCAAAATCCTTTAACAAGTAGATGTTCGCTTCTGGTAGTGTAATTAGAATTGGCGTTAATGGTTCATGATTAATCTAAAATAGGCCATGGTAATGTTACGTAACAGTTGGTGTGGGTAATCTCCCCAAACGATTTAGGCTGTTATCACATTCACCATGATATCAACTCAAGCAGGAATTTATAGAATTTAGTTGTATTTGTTTTCCCATTTTCTGTGACAATAAGGTGCATTTTGCCTGGGGTTTTGAAGTGTCTGCAAAACATCCTCTACGACTTAACGGATGCGCTAAATATATGGTGAGAAGCATGATATGGTTTTATAATGTGCAGGTTTTCACTGGGTGTAGGGTCTACTACAGTTTGCACAAACCGGTTTGACAAGATGAACCGCAGGTATTAGTGGAGGGGATGTGTTGTAACTTTACTTAAAAACGTCATCTGTTGGATGTAATGGATTACTTAGTAGGCCACACATCACTCCCACAGTTAAGGTTATAAAAAATGCTTTATGGGAGGCGGTGTTGGGTCAGTGTTTGCTTTTTCCTCTCCCAGTTCAGATCGACGATCATCATGGAGTTCCATGCAATGAAAACTCTCCTTCTAACATTTGCTTTCGGTCTGTCTTTGTATGTCAGTGCAGACCTACATGGTAAGTTCGAAAAAGTCCTATTTCTTTGCATAACAAAGTTTTTAAAGATTTCTCTCTGGTGATTGCGCAATCTGAATGAAATTCTGCTTGTTTTGAACAATTGCGCCAGTGATTGTTCATAACTTGAAGAGAGTTTTAATTGGTACCTGTATTTCCATTTCAATCATAATTACCTTTTACCTACTACCTGGTCGTATTTACTCTGTCCAAGGGTGACGCCATGATCCAACATGCACTGTCGTAAATCATCACATTTTACCCAACAACCAGTTTAAAACAAAACCCCACTATGCTGTGAAGACAAAAAGTTCTCTCTCATTTGGAGGAAGAGAAGAGCCGATTTAGTTCAAATGTTTATTAAATTTATGAGTTGCATAATTGTACTCGAAAATCTGCAACATGCAAACCAGGTCCAGTCTGAATCCAGGATTGTTTTCTTCCCTTTTTTTTTTTACTTGATCACTTAATAAATTGTGTATTTCAATGGATCAAACACAAATGGAGTTGGAAGTGATAAAGGAAACCAAATTAACTAGACTGTTCATCTTTTCATTTTGCATGTCCACAAACTAATCATCATTTCAGCAAGAGATATTGTGCATTAATCATACTAACAGCATAGTAGACAGGAATAACACCAATGATTTGACATATCTGCCCCTTTATGGATGACCTTCATTTTACCTAGTCTTATCTAGTCCATCTGTAATCAAATGTTGGCAGGTTTGTAGAAATTAGTTGTTAGTCAGTATCTGTAAATGAAATTTAATGGGATTTTTTTCCAGTGTTTGCAGTACCACTTTGCAGTCATGCATTACAAAATTGCATTTCTTTTCTGACTGCGTCATTATTTCCTGGCAGCACCTGTAGTCCATACAAAGCTTGGGAGCGTGAGAGGTGAGTTTGTGAGTGTGAAGGGGAAAGATAGTGGAGCCCACGCCTTCCTGGGTGTACCTTTCGCTAAGCCACCTGTAGGACCTGCTCTAAGACTGGCTGCACCTCAGCCTGTGGAAGCATGGGAAGGAGTGAGAGAAGCCAACCAGCAACCACTTATGTAAGGATCTCAGGGGAAAAATCTGTATGTTGCAGCCACAGAACAGACATAAACACACAAATGAGGAATAATATAGCAACACAACATAAAAAAATTATTAAAAAAATAACATAGAAGCATGTGAAAATGTAAAACTGTATACTGGCAAATAACATTAATGCTCATGTGACAAGTCATTTTACAGTGGAGAAATGAGAATAGAGGAGATAGTGAGTCATCTCTTGTTTAGTGTCTGTATGTCTGTCAGTTTGATGTATAATAGAATAGTAATGGGCACTAGATCCTCATTAACCATACACAAACTGGTGTAATAAAATCTGAAAGGACTGGACTCTGTAGTGCTTGATTCGCTTTGTATGTAAAATGGTTCTCTTTAAATTCCCGGTATGGGGGAATAATGTGGTATATTATCACTAAAATGTCTTCTTTTTCAGGTGTATTCAAAATAAACAAGTTAATATTGACCTGCTTGAAAAATTTGGCTTGGAGGCAGAAATCCCAGACATTTCAGAAGACTGCCTCTACCTCAACATTTATACACCTGCAAACAAAGCACCTGATGCCAGACTCCCAGTAAGATCCCAAACCTACAGGTTTAGAGTGAAACTTTCTGAGAATCCTTTGCAGAGAGTAGTTTTGGTTTGGTTTAATATGCAGAATGTGAACAGAAATTTTACAGATACTGATGATGACTATACATGTAGTTTGATAGTGTAACTAGAGAAAACTTGGTTAGCCTTGCCACTGACAAGAGGTTACAGAATTGTTTGAAGTGGGAGGAAAAAAAAAAAACTCGAAAAAAAATATCATAATCTGTTTGCCTTTCAGGTCATGGTGTGGATCCATGGGGGAGGTTTTACTATGGGGAGTGCCTCATTGTATGATGGTTCTGCCCTGGCTGTTTATCAGGATGTGGTTGTGGTTGCAATCCAATATCGATTAGGACTTCTGGGTTTTCTCAGGTAAGCATTTCAGTTATTCAGTACATTCTTTAACAAAGATTGACTTTTATTTACTAAAAGTGCCTTTTTGACTGGATGGCTAAAGCACACACATACAATTCCTGTGCATATATTCATACTCTATACAATAACAATAACCAAAACAGAGATGATGAAATATAGAGTTATGGAATCAAATCAAACATGTATGCATGTATATTATATACAGCACTGGAGATGACAGCATTTCAGGAAACTTTGGTCTGCTGGACCAGGTGGAAGCTCTGAAGTGGGTCCAGCAGCACATTCACAACTTTGGTGGAAACCCAGATCTAGTCACCATATTTGGGGAATCTGCTGGTGGAGTAAGCGTATCTCTCCACGTAAGGATTATCTGCAAACATAAACTTAGAGTGTTTTGTCAGTACCATTCAGTGAAAGTTCTTGCAAGGTCCCTAAAGTTATGAATTTTTGGTGCTTGTTTCAACAGCTTCTCTCACCACTATCGAAAGGTTTGTTCCACCATGCAATCGCTGAAAGTGGCACAGCTGCAATAGCTATGTTGGTGTCAAATGATCCTCTTCCAAATGCAAAGGTTTTTGTTCATCAGTTGTTTCTGTAAAAAATATTAGTGCCCACATCGTGGAGTGTTGTAACACAGCTTCTTTAATGTTAATTATGCTTTGTGTTTGTCATCAGATAGTGGCAAATGTATCCGGCTGTAGCTTTGAAAGCACAGAGAAGTTTGGCGACTGCATGAGAAACCTTGACATGGATACTGTTGTGACTGTCGCAGAGGTAAAAACAAAACAAAATTGCTTCTTTTTTGTCTTGTGCGAAACTCTTTAATATGTGCACTTTGGGTACTTGTTATTAAATTGTTTCTGTCTCTCCCTTTTCATTTTTTTCACTCAAGGATATAAATTTGAGATACACTATAAATGTTGATGGACACTTCCTGAAAAAACCTGTGGATGAGCTGTTCCAAAATCACGAACTTATCACTGTTCCATTCATGACTGGGATTAATAGTGATGAAGGTGGCTATTTACTTGCTGATGTAAGATATTCATTGTTTTATATAAAAAATAAGTTTGTTTACAACCCCATTTCCAAAAAAATGAGACGCTGTAAAATATAAGTAAAAACAGAATGTAATGATTTACAAATCTCATCTTATCAATCCATATTTTATAGACAATCAAACATAAAGCATATCAAATGTTAAAACTGAGAAAATTGACAATTTTTAGGAAAAAAAGTAATATTGAATTTCAACACCTCCAAAAAGTTGGAACAGGGGCAATAAAAAGCTGGAAAATTAAGTGAAGTGATACTAAAAAGAAGCAGCTGAAGGAACCTTTTGCAACTAATTAGATTAATTTGCCACAAAGTAAAAGAGTTTTTCAGAAGTAAAGATGTGGAAAAACTGTATCTACAAATTGTGGAACTATTTCAGAATAATGCTTCGCAACGTAAAATCGTAAAAATCTGAAATATTTCAACATCTACAGAACATGTGTTCAGGAACACTTTCAGAAATCCTTGTCTGCCTGTGAACATGATCCACAAACACTGCTGTGGAAAACTGTTCTGGGGTCAGATGAATTAAACTTTCTAATTCTTTTTGGACATTGTTTCCACCAGATTTAAGAGGAGCACAATCATTTGGCATTTTATTGGTACTCAGTTTAAAAGCCTGCATCTCTGATGGTATAGGGTTGCATTAGTGTCTACAGTCCTGGAGATAAGTCTTGTTGCATAAGTGCACAATACTGAAAATATCTAATATCTCGACTCCTGATTATGTAATAAAGATAAACTAATTACTCAAAATAATTCCAAAGAACTAGAGATTCTTACATGTGAGCAAACTGAAATTTCTAAAAATAATTTGAATATTTACAGCTCGTTAAAGACACATTTCAAGTGCAACTCTTCTGTAAACATGATTGGCCCAGACACCAAAGTGTTAATCATGAAGTGCTTCAAGTCCAGGTCTCCTGATGAAGTTGCATTGTGACTGATTAGAATTTGTGCCAAAACTTTTGTCCTTCTAGAAATTTATTTGTTCATCATTATCAAGCAATAAATATTTATGAAATCTATGACATTTCATTTTTTTAAATAGAAACAAAATGCAGATGCTTAGCATCATTATGAGTTATTAATGACTCCAATTGGTCAATTAGCAGTCAAGTTGAGCTCTATTATAAATATGATGGGTACATGTGACAAGACTTTTGTCCAGGACTGTATGGAATGGGACACTGAAAAGATGCAATCAGTGTTGAACAGTATATACAGGAGAAAATTATACTCCCATCCAGATGATGTGTTTTTCAAGGAATGCCTTGCATTTTTCAGCAACATACTGAACCACATACAACCCCAATAGCAAGGCTTCATCTGTGTGCTGAACTGCCCTGTCGACAGTCTACACCTTTCACTAACTGACAAAAAAATTGTGCTTCGTGAAACCAAAAAATGGCAAAGATCCAGGACTGCTGAGCACTTAGTCCTGCATCAGACTTAATGAAGAGGAGATACTCCACAGTGGTAAAGAAGGCTCTGTCTCATATTTTTGGTGACACGTTGTTCCCATCAAATTCCATTTTATTTTCTTAAAATTTTACATGTTCTCAGTTTAAACATTTTATATGATTTCCATGTTCTTCTGTACATAAAACATGGCTTTATGAGATTTTCAAATCATTGCTGTTTTAATTTATATTGTACACTACATTGTCAACCTTTTATTTTGGTATTGGAGTTGTAGTAAAATTAAATGTCTCACCATGAGAAATGCGAATGTCAACATCTAAAATATTAACCATGACTGGTAATTTTCCTAGTTCTTTGCTCCTCAAAACTGGACAGAGGGGATGGATCAGGAGACTGTGAAGAACATTCTGTCCATGTTCTTCCCTGGTGTAAGACTTGCATCGTCTGATATATTATTTTATCCTGCTTAATCATTCTACTACTCTAATACATCTGTTGCTTATTTTCTCAACCCAAACAGGGAGATTCTCTAGATTTGATATTGGATGAATACACTGGAAATGGTGAAGATAGAGTGAAAAACAGAAAAGGATATACTGACATCATTGGTGACATTATATTCAATATTCCAGCCATTAAAACTGCAAATGCCCACAGAGGTACTCTTTAATTTTCAAGAATATGCGAGTCTACTATTAATGTAAAGTCCCTTAAATTGTTAAATACTTACACACTTTCATAACCACATCATATCACACCCTTAATCCACCAGATGCAGGAGCCACTGTATACTTTTATGAGTACCGGCAACCTCCATCTTTCTTGAAGGCAATTAGGCCAAGTTTTGTTGAAAGTGACCATGGGGATGACATTTTTTCAGTATTTGGATATTGCTTCACAACTGCTTATGCCAGAATATCAGGTAGGTGCAGCATAAAAACCCAAGGATTTGAAGAAAAACACATATCAGGATAGTTTAAGGTGACCAGACTGTTATTATTTTAGGTAATTGCCTTGAAGAGGATGAACAGATGAACAGGATCATGATGGCATACTGGGGGAACTTTGCCCATACAGGGTAGGAAATGATCCTCATTACAGCCAAAGTAATCTGCAATTACATTAAAAAGGTCAAACAAGCTTTGTAATGTATGGTATGCACTGTATGTAGGTCTCCTAACGGGGATGGCCTCGTCGAGTGGCCAAAGTATGGAGCAGAAGAGGAATATCTGGAGATCGATATGAAGCAGGTGGTCCGTCAACACCTGAAGAAGGACCGGTTTGTCTTCATGACTCAGACACTGCTCGAGAAGATGCAAGAGCAAGAGAAGACGGGGCACAGTGAATTGTAGACCAGTCAACTCACATTAAATCAACACCGTAATCACTCAGTAGCAAACTACAAACCAGGGGAGACTAACCTGATGAATAGCAGATCTACTGCACATCA
>JAPTYQ010000024.1:10202987-10228470 GCA_029814465.1 Ostorhinchus cyanosoma | reverse complement strand
GTTTTTAGACGATTGACAAGCGCAGGTAAAGCTTTTCTTTCATTTGGTTTTGTTGGCACTTGCGATGATAAGCTTGCCAGACTTGGCAGCGAACTGCTATCATGTAACCGAGCTAACAGTGTATGTGTTTGTAACTGGTTAAAGGTTGATCATCATGGAGGCTCAAATGGATAAAATTGTGTCACTGTCAGATGGAGACAGTACTATTGAGCTCCAGAAGTACCTTTCCTCCCTTACAGATGACCAGGTTATTTACCTATTTAACTTACTCTATCATGTTTCTGCTTTTTACGTAAATTACCAGATATAATTTGCTCATGATCTGTATTCCCTCTTTATTAAATATCTTTCTCTCTCTTTTTTTTTCTTTTAGCTCATCACTGTAATTACTAATAAAGCATTGAAGGGCAAGAACGTTGGTGTCATGTTTAAGGGCATATTTAAAGGTAAGGATTCAGTGTCATTTGTGTTACAGTCAGTATGTTGTGTTAAATCTAAGCAGTAACGCAGTGATGAGTCTTTTTTTCATGTAAGATTGGGTAAGGAAGAGGATTAGAGCCACTGTGGGGAATAAAGTCTAATATATTTTTAAATTATTATTCTGGGAGGAAAAAAGGCAGAATTCTGACTTTTTTCTCTCTCTCAAAATAATAATAAAAAATGTGTATTGGACCTTTTTTTCCAAATTCTGTAGAAGTGTGTTTATAAAATATTCTTCTATTTTGTTTAGGTTCTCCACCCACTTCCACTGAAGGGGCAAAACGTAGACTTCTACTTTACCAACACTGCATCCCCCTGTGTGAGTCTGGGGACCTACAGCCTGAAGTAGCTTCAGATATCATTGGACTTCTGATGTTGGAGGTAAGGTACCTCAATATAATGCCACTCTAAATGATCTAAATGCTGACCTGAAATTAATTTGTAATAAGGTCTGCTCAGTCCAAATGCAGCAAGATTGATAGGATTGAAGAGATGACATAAAGACCGGCATCCCTGCCCCACTTCATCATTTTGAACTTAAAGGCACTAACAGTCCCATAGCAGTGCGTTCATTGTTTTTGTAAATTGTCTGTAAAATCCGTCTGATCAAAGATGCCTGGGAGACACTACTACCTTTAAAAGTGTTCCAGTTACTCCCATGATTGCAGAGACCCAGAGGTATGTTATTTTGGGTTTCCGACTAGTTTAATGCATTTACAATTCCCACACACTAACCAGACCAACACTAAACTAGAATCGAACCCCAGACACTTCACAGATACATGGAACAAGAATTTGGGAGGAAACATTACAAACATAAACGGTGCTGTCTGTTGACTATGAAACAATGTTGATAGTGTTTCACCATGGCTACCCCCTTGATTGCACCACAGTGTTTTCAGTCATCAGGTTGTAGATTACCAAGCCTTGAACCCAAACACAGCAAAACTGTTCATAGCTGTCAAGGGACTTAAGGCTTTTGAATTCTTCCTCTGTGTAGTAACTTATGCCGAAAATGAGATAGTTAACTACCGTAAGTGCATGTAAGTACAGGGTGACAGAATCCAGATCCCTGCAGCAGTGAGATAGCTCGTAGGGGGCCTATAACCTTAATACCTCTGATCTTCTCCAAATACCTTTGCTTAGCATTCGCGTTGAGCTTCTCCCAACAGGAACCTCTTGCTTTCGCCACCGCCTTATCCATTTTTTTCTTAAACCTTGATTCAAATGGCTTTTTCCTGCACATCTGTGCTATGCTGTTGCCCATAGCAACTGATAGCGTGTAAGTTCAAAATGGCGCAGCCTCTGAGATATGTCATGAGATATGACGTTTGTCCTCATTCCTAGAGTTCATGCGCTGTTTTGTCTTTGTTTGAGATATTCTTATTGTTTCATTCTCAGTATTTTTCTCTTACATATTATACACAGACCCATTCGCTGTCAGGATCCTCTCTTGCACAACTTGCAACTCTTTTTGTTGATGCCATTAAAGTTGGAAAAATGGGCAATGGGAAATCCCTGGAACTGTTTCCTACAATACTTACTGCTCTTGCAGCCTGTGAAGCTCTGTCCTATGGGAAAGGTGTGTGTAAATATTAACCTCTTATCTACTGGTGTTATCAAAAAACTCAGATATGTGAACAAACATTTTTTTAACTTGTCTTTAGGAGAACTCACTGGTGAGGAATACAAGAAGCAACTCATCAACAGCCTCTGCTCAAGCAGGTGAGGATATCTTTTCAACAATAAATTATTACTATGTAATTCTACATGTATTGCATATATGCAGCTGCAGATGGACTTTCAGTAGTCCACTTAAACCACAAACGATTACTTCAAGATATTAGATATTACTGTTTCTACTTCATTAACAAACAATTCTCTGTGCAGATGGGACCCACAATGTGTTATTCACCTAACAACCATGTTCAGGTAACACTATTTAATCTTTTTTTTATTTATTTATTTTTTATTCCTTTCACAGTACTGTAGAATAATATTGCAGAGGTTTTTTATGTCTTTTAGTCCCTATAACTCTAGTCAGTCAGTCAGCACTTTTTTTTCTGTAATATTTCAGGGATGTACCCTTGTCACCAGAAGAGCTGCAGTTCCTGGTGGAGAAAGTACAGAGGATGTTCATCAAATTAGATCTACAGGAAATTCCACCTTTAGTTTACCAGTTGCTGCTTTTATCTGCAAAGGTGTGTGTGACAAACCTGGTCATTTTCTGCAACAGTTAATCGTGTTATACTCTTCTTTCTTGATTATCTTATTTATCATCATTGGGTTTTCTAGGGTTGTAAGAAACTGGTCCTGGATGGGATCATCAGTTATTTTAAGGAACAAGATCTTAGTCAGGAAGAAGAGCAAAAACACGGAGAGTAAGTTATTCACATTCTGGAAGTCAAAAAGAATAATTTCTGTCATTACTACCCTTTAATTATCAGTTTACTGGATGGTATATGCTCCTTTCTGGCAGGAGCTTGGATCTGGAGGTTCAGTCCATTCCACAGGACCAGTTAAGGCATGTGGAAGGAACTGTCATCCTCCACATAGTCTTTGCTATACGACTTGACCATGAACTTGGGAGAGAATTTCTTAAAAGCTTTAAGGTATTATATGACATTTATAGGAAATGACATTTATCATCACAATATTGCTGCAGAACCTGTCATAAATACTGAACTTCATTTCTGCAGACATCCCATGGGGACCTGTGCCCCTTCAGTGTCGCCTTGTTACTGTCAGTTGCTCGAATCCAGCGCTACGAAGAGCAGGTGAAAAATCTCGGCTCCTTTTCATTATCCACCCTGGTTTTGTAAATGTTACCTGCTCGCTTCACTTGTTACTATCTCATTTCCTTGGTTCGGTAGGTGTTTGACCTTTTGAAGGGGGCGATCATCAAAAGCTATAAGGATGAGTTGCTGCAGCAGGGGTCCAAGTTTCTGCAGGACCTCATATCTGGGCACTGCAGTGTGGCTCAGATGTTAATAGACACAGTTAAGAACAGGTTAGATACGTGTTCTCTTGTTTATGATCTAGATCATGAGAGTGGTGGACATGAAATTGTTAGAACATAATTATTGTGCATTTTATTCTTATGTTTACTGAGCAAATTTTTCTTGCAACTCTTTTCTTGTTTTTTATTTTATGTTACTGTAGTAGTCTGTAGTTTTGGTTATTTTTACCTTTTAAGTGACAAAAGAGCTACTTTGTGGCTAGTTTTAGTCTTAGCCATGAGCTATTGTGAAGCCTCTGTGTCCAGCGTCTTCATTGCTGTCGTATTTATCAGCAATTTTTTCTCTGACGAGACTACTATTCGGATTCATTTCAAATTTTGTATGTAGCTTCCTTGGGACAATGTCTACAAAATTTGCCACAGTTTTGACATATTTTGATTATTGAATTATTAAAAATTTGCCTTTACTTATAATGGGCCATATTTTAAAGGCTTACAATATGAAAATGGTCAGATATCATTAGTTACTATTGAGCACTGATAGGAAGTCATGTATGGACTTTCATCTAATTTGTTGAGTTAACTTTAAGTGAAAGCATTACCCACTTCTACAGGGAGACTGATCTCTAACATAGCGCCAGAACCTGACAACCTCGCAAATTCACATTGATAATGATGTTTGATAGAACTTGTAGATTAGCTACAGGGCCATTGGTCCTATTTTTGTTAATTTTAATGACCCTGATATGTGTAACATAACCTGAACACCTTTGATACACATCTGACATGGATTCCTCACTTTCACTTATGCAGCGTCTTTGGATGGGATCATGTGACTCAGGGTTTGGTGCAGCTGGGTTTCTACCTTATGGATACATTTGGACCCAAACCTGGACCATTTGGCAAGACTTCAGAAGGTTCTGCTACTGTAGCCAGGACCCCAACACAGCAGGCCTGTAAGCTGGGAGGTCAGGTGCTCCTCCAGGGTTTCAAGGTAGAGCATGGTTTTTATTTCATCAACATTGGAAATGATTATTTGGCTTCTATAAAGAGTGTTGTGTTAGCTCACTGGATGGTGTGTGTTTCTTCTATGACAGATGCATGAGCCTCTCAGGGGGGAAATACTGGAGCAAGTCCTAAATCGACTGGTGACAAAAACAGCCTCACCCGTCTCTCATTATTTAGGTAACATAACCTCACATTTCCTGACAGTACCTTAATCTGTCCAGCTAGAGCCTTGATTTTGATGTCATTTGGTTTTTCACTGTTGTCTCTGGTTCATCAGACCTTTTCTCTGACATTGTGGTGTCAGCTCCCATGATACTCCTTGAGTCGTCTTCTAAGGTGACAGAGACATTCGACTACCTGTCATATTTGCCTTTGGCCACTGTGCAGGGTCTGTTAAAAGCTGTTCAGGTACCAAAAACACAAAGGCACACCTACTCCCACAAGTATCAGCTTTTGTCTACCTTTGCCAAACATTATTTTCTGTTTAATCTCCAGCCATTACTGAAGGTCAGTATGTCGCTAAAAGACGCTTTGATTCTGGTTCTTCGTAAGGCTATGTTTTCCAGGTGAGTACTAGATTACCTTAATATCATGAGGACTGTTCTTACAATTGAATCAAAACACTCTGTATTTGAGTTTATGATAAAAGCAGAAATAAACACAACCGACCACATTTTTAACATTGACCTCAGCTGATAATCCTCTGTCAAATCTTTATGACTCTACTAGCCAACTTGATGGCAGGAAGTCGGCAGTGACTGGCTTTTTGTTGCTGCTCAAGAACTTCAAAGTGTTGGGCAGCTTGGCCTCGAGTCAGTGTAGCCAGTCAATCTCCTCCAGCCAGGTAAAGATCCTTTCAGATCTTTTGTGTATGTGTGATCTTTCTGATGACAAAAGTATGACCAGGATTCAGTAAAACATTTGCATCCGTAGAAACGTCTGATCCACAGAATCTCTCATACACTAACTCTCTCTAAATAGATACAAGTGGATGTTCATTCTCGATATAACTCGGCTGCCAATGAGGCATTCTGTCTGGAGATTCTCAGCAGCCTGCGTCGCTGCCTGAGTCAGCAGGCTGATGTGCGCCTTATGCTCTATGAGGTCAGTGATTTGACATCTGGGTTTTTTTTCTTATTAGTTAATTTGAATCTTTCTACATGTTGAAGTTATATTTGAAAAGTAATATGTTTATTCAGGGTTTGTACGGGCGCTTGAATTCTTTGAAAATGCTTGAATTTCAGTTTAAGTGCTTGAAAGTACTTGCAATTATGTCATTTATTTATGTATTTTTAATATCGGCTCTGCCAGGTTAGATGTCAAGCCAAAGCTACTTTTGAAAAATAAAACTTTATGTCCAAAAAGAAAATGACTAGGTGCTCTCAGGTAGACTCCAAGTAAATGTTTATCTTAATCTTTGTCTCGTCTGAAGAACACCAAGTGACTGTCCTTTTTTCTTTTTTTTTTTTTTTTATCAAACTTTCTGTTTTCCTTTTAATTTATAAACTTTTTGCTGTTATGAAACATCATTTTACATGTTTATAGCACAATGGCATGTACATCATTGTGATAAATTACAAAAATTATATATATATATATATATATTCCTGTATATATGTATTTTAAATGTTGTACTGGAAAATTTGAAAAAGTCTCTTAAAAGTGCTTGAATTTGACCTTGAAAAATGCCTATGAACCATGTTTATTGATGACTAGTTATGAAAACTGAGTAACCGCAGACAGTATTAATTAAGTGATACGTATAAGAATCGGGGTAGTAATGACTCCTGCAAAAAGCTGTTTTTGAATAAGAAAGCTCTTTTTTGTATTTCAGGGTTTCTATGATGTTCTTCATCGTAACTCCCAACTTGCGAGCTCCATCATGCAGACACTTCTTTCACAAGTATGTGTGTAGCAGTAAACACTGTCTTATGTACAATGCCCAGGTGATCTCTACACATTGAAAGATGTATGCATGTTTTCTTTGAATCACCAGCTGAGGCGATACTATGAGCCAGAACAAGATCTCCTGCCTCCAATAAAACTGGAGCCATGCATCACTGCACACAGAGACCAAATCTACCTCCAGGAGCCTCTGGTACTCCATCTGCTTTCTATCATTTTTGAGGCTACATCTTCTGTAACACGAACATTTGGCCAGCTCTATATCTGGTTTTTTTTTTCTTTTTTACTTATTTTTTAAGAGAATTACTTTTTTTATCAGTACAGTACAATGTAAATACAGTTCAGTAAGTTTCTTTTTCTCAGCTGTATGTGTAGTTTTACAAACCGCCATAGACAATATAGGATGGAAATTAAAGAAAACAATAATAATCACAGCTAATAGATAATGTCCACTCCAAAAATAAGGCTATAGTTATAATTCCCAGTCAGATGCAAGATGACAGCATCTCGACAAACAATGAGGTTTTGCATCACCAACAAATATCATCATTGCAACAAGAAAGCCAACATAGTTTCCCATTGTTTAGTAAAGGTGGCTTTCTGAAGCCTCAGTGAGAATGTGATCTGCTCTATTTGATAAATATCCCAAACTTTTTGAATCCATATATTATATGAGGGAGTTTCTGGTTTCATCCAACCGATGGTTATAGACTTTAAAGTGGCAGTGAATTATATATTCAAGAGGTATTTATCTGCCTTTCTATCCAGACCTTCAGGTATAATTCCCAGTGTTGCCACTGTAAAGTTTTGTGGGATGTTAATTTTAAAAATCTCCCTCCAAAACACACTTAGCTTTGTACATAGCCAAAATATGTGGGTGTGATCCGCTATATGGGCTCTGCAGTTCCTCCAGCATGAACTGGAATGTTGAGGACCCATCTTGGACACTATTTCTGGTGTTCTGAAATATCTAGTAATTATTTTCCATTTGAATTCCCTCCATGTATTAGAATTTATAACCAGATGTGCCTCAGTACATACATTCTATGCTTGTTTTAAGTGGTGTTTGTTCCACCTCAGGCCCATCTGGTGAGCTGTACCATTCATTGCCTGCTGTGGCTTCAGAACACGCAGCGATCGTCTAATCCTGACAACAGCGATGATGAGGAGGAGGAGAACGAGGGATACCAATCTGAACTGCAAAGCATCCTGGAGAGCATCACAAGACGAATGATCAAGAGTGAGCTGGAGGACTTTGAACTGGTATTTATTGTGTTCACATTAAAACTACATGTTTGAATTTATTGGGATTTTTACAAGCCAATATTTTATATAAACCAGAATCTGAATTTTTTCAAAACTAGTAGATTTTATGAGAAAAATGCAGGAAACCTTTTGAGAGGTGCAAGTAAGAAAAAATCTGTCTGGCATTGGACCCAAAGATCTACCATCGACTAAAACATCTACTGTTTAAAACCTGTTGATCCACTAATCCTATCAATACATGCAAATACAGTTGATTATGATAATGATAGATTTTACAGAAAATAACTTTTTCTTCAGTTTAAACTTTAATCAGAGATTTGATGAATATCTACGTGATCAGTGAATTAAATATAGGAAAATACATGATTTACACTTAAAAAATGCAAAATACAGAGGATAACATTATAATAAACGGTGAAAAAACACTTTAAGGAAGGTTAAACACAAAAGTAGCTCTGGGTATTAATGGATTAATGCTAATACCTGCCTTAGATTTCTAGGTTCAGTTCAGAGACACATCATAGCTTTAACTTCCTCAGCAGAACAAATAGAAGATAATAAAACACACTGAACTGAATCCTACCTTAAAGGATTGTTATTCAAGTAAAATCATGACAAGGGTGGTTTGTAAATGCATGTTTAGTAAGGTAATGGTAAAGCACAGATTTTTTTCAGCCTGATTTACCATCCAGTATTTCTATTTTGATGGCATAAGGAGTTGTAGTTATCTGGCAGAAGTACACACAACTGGTGGTGTGGTCCTTAAAGTTGTGTACTGTCTTTTTTTAATCAGGACAAGTCAGCTGAGTTCTCCATGGGATCCACTGTGGGAGTGAAGAACAACATCTATGCTGTTCTGGTGATGGGAATGAATGAAGTCCTCATGGAGTACAACTTCATCAAGGCCAACTACAGGTACCAGACCCCTCTCTTTGTATTCACTTGGTATTGTGTTGCTTGCTGTTGTATTTTTACCCTGCCCCCCCCCCCAAAGGGGAAGCAAGGGGTATTATTTTTGGTTCAGTTTGTTTTTTTGTTTGTTAACACTCTAGCAGCAAAACTATAGGTTGAAATCATACCAAATTGGGAACAGTAGATCAAAGTTCAATTTTTTTTTTTTATGAATTAACTTTTTTAAACTTTTTTTTTAACCATTTACATATTATGGGTGAAATTTCAAACGTCTTTCAAAAAATAAATTTCTTTTCAATTTACTTCAAACTTGGCAAATATATAGAGGCAATTGATATGCTGACATCTGCTGGATTGATGCCAAAACAAGCTGCAATACATGTGAGGGGCGGGGTTTGTTGTGCCTGGAACCACTTGTTCAGTTTTATACCTTCATGTCGCACTTGCAGTAAAAGTGGCTTTGAGGAGGTGATGGAGCTGTTCACCCGGTACCATAAGATATCTGAGATCCTGAAGGAGAAATCTGGGAAAGGTCGAGCTCCCTCACATAAAACACCTCGAAGTTTACTCTCTCTGGGCTTCATATTAACTCTCCTCAATGTGATCTCCAGGTAAATGTTGATTACTTTTATTGGTAAGACAATAACACTACAAATGTTTTTAATTAAAGATCATTTCTAGATGTTTGCTAAAAGTGCAAAAGGTGAGACAAATGTGACAAAAATGAAATGATCTCCTGCAGAGATGCTACTCAGAGCCGGGAAGAAGCTCTCTCAGTTCTGCGCGCAAATGGAGAATTTGTGCGATATTCGCTGAGCGTGGCCGTACAGAAAATCCAGCAGCTGGAGGAAACTGGACAGACAGACGGCCCAGATGGAACAAACACAGACAGGACTTTCCGCTTCCTCTGTGACATGACCAGGTTCGGTTTCTTTGGCCAAAATCAAAAGCATTTCCTCAGACTGTTTCCTGGTTTTTCTGAATGACAGGCTGTAATTTGGATGTAAATGTCTTCCCAGTGTGCTGATGTGGCGATACCTCAAAATCCCCAGTGTGGTGGAGGATGCAGGTAAGAAGGAGAAGCGCTCCAGCCTGTCCCATCTGTGTCTGGAGGGTCTGCTCCGGATCTTCACAACTTGCCAGCAGCGTTACCCAGACAAGATGGCCCAGCTCCTCTCCTCTGCCGCGGGTTAGATATATGTAGTATTCAAACAATAGAATAACAAAGGCAGCTTATGTTTTCACAAGTGACTTATTTTATGCAAGAGTTTCATTCATCACTTTTTTTTGTTTTTTTCCAGAGGGATCTGAGAATGATGAGGAGCCAGAAGGCGGCAATCCCACATTAATCAGCTTCTTTTACATCCGTCAGTTTCAGGTGCATTTGTGCAGAAATGGATTTGACTTTGTTCTCAACTGATTTAATTCTCACACTGGCATCCCCAGTGTGAGATACAATAGTTTTTTTGGGTTGTCTTTTTTTCAAAGAAATTAATAATTCACCTTATTTGAGAATCTCATTGTTATTCCAATCTCTGTCAACAGAGGGTGCTGTTCAATCAGTTAAGTAGTGGAGAAGAGGAATTTAACAGCAAAGAGGCCCAGCTGTTGGTCAGCATTTTGAGCATCCTTTCACGACAGTTAAATCCCTCTTCCCAGCAGGTAGGTGTATTTTAGATGTACAGGGTCATAGTAGAGGTGGCAGGACAAAATAAAGGACACTCCTCCCGCTAACACCATCTGTGTCCAATTTACAGTTTGTTCAGATGATCAAGTGGGCTGTGAATATCTGCAAGGAGACCAGTTTTGGTGAGTGATTCAAATTTATATCCATGTTCTACACACTTATCTGGTTTCTGAAGTCTTTGTTTCTCTCGCAGAGGATTCGGCTTTCACCAAGGGGATGCTCTCTCTGCTCTTCAGCCTTCATGTTCTCTACAAGAGTCCTGTGAGCCTGTTGTTGGAAATCTGTCAAGACATCCACAGCCAGCTGGGAGATATCGATCAGGTACTACATACACTTGTCAATAGCTGTACCAAGGATCAGTTTGGAATCATCCAAACAAGGGCAGAACTGTCAGGTCAAACATTATCTACTGTGTTTTATCTATTGAGAATAAATGACATTATGATGACAGGAAGTAAAATAAAAAATTGAACAGGTGGTGCCAGGCACAACAAACCCCACCCCTCGCACATAGTTCGTTCATTAGAAGTACATTTTTAAAAATGTAGTAATTTTTAAACAATCATTCTGTCAATACTTGTATTTGTAGTAGTAGTATTAACTGTCATGGGCATTTGTTCTGGTTGGTGGGTTGTGCCAGCACCAGCTGATCTACTTTGATAGTTCTGGTTCAGTTAGCTGTGCATCAACTGCATCCATGAGGCTCCCCCTACTCCCCTAGTCTCTCTCTCTCCTTTATCCTCTCTCTTTAACCCCAATTGGTCAAGGCAGACGTCCATCCTCCAGGAGTCAGGGTCTGTTCCAGGTTTCTGCCTGTTTAAAGGAAGTTTTTCCTTCCACTGTTACCAGTTACAAGTGTTTGCTCCAGGAGGATTCTATTGGGTTTCTGTAAATTGGCTTGAGTGTCTGGTACCAACTGACTCTATATGTAAAGTGTCATGAGATGGCTTTTGTTATGATTTGGCACTGTATAAATAAAATTTAACTACATTGGCGTCTTTGGCAGAACTTCAGAGCTCGATTCTCAACAATAATAATTGCCATTTTTAAATATTTGAAAGCAGAAATACTACATTTAGCCTCTTAACAATCATACCAATCAGTTTTAGGGATAAAATGTCATTTTTATTTTGCCTCATTTCACATCAGGATGTGGAGGTGGAAAAACAGACACACTTTGCCATTGTCAACATGAAGACGGCTACAACAGCAGCGGTGAGGGTCAAATGTTTGTGATTTGACAGGATACAAATATCTGAGTGTCAGTTTGCTCCCAGTGTTCGACCTCCACATCATTTTAATCTCTTGCTCCAGCTGCTGGTGCTGTCTCAGGCTGACAGAGTGCTCGATGAAGTGGATTGGCTGATCGCCAGAAAGAAAAACCAGGGCACCTCTGACAAATTAGGCAACGGTAAGAAACCTTTTACACTGACATTCATTTAGATTCATGCTGATACCTGGAAGGGCATGAGGAAAATGACAGAGTGGTACTTGAACGGTTTGTTCCTGGCATGTAGGCGAGGCCATCCAGACCGCAGCCCAGCAGGATCCAGTAGAGAGGGCGGTGACGTTGCAACTTGGGACCCTTTTGACTGCACTTAATGAGCTGGTGCAGACAGCCCTGCTGCCTGGTACATGCACCATTACACTGTTAAGACAACTGAGCCGTACATACACCATCCTCACCACCCTGGTCAAATATGTGAGTATGCATCCTCTCTCTTAACTCTGTGACTGTAGAGTTAGTTTAGTTTTCCAAGTGTGACTTCTTTTCCCCATTGTGTTATTTCAGTATATCCAGGTGTGCTCCAGCCAGAACAGCACACTGCCAGCACGCTTTGAGAAACTGGTGAGTCAGCTATTATTTGGGAGTTTTAAAATGTTTTGGCTCCTGATCTCAGGTTAATCTAATATTTTTCTTTATATCTGTGCAGGTCAAGTTGTCTGGCTCCCACCTGACACCACAATGCTACTCATTTATCACATACGCACAGGTACACTTTAGTTTTCTACTGCAGTCCACGCCATAACTTTGTGTTCTTAGAAAAAACAGCAACTATGTCAAATTGATAGTAACAAATTCTTAAAGATGTAATTCTATCATGTTATTACTATCAGAGTGGAGAACTAAGTGGTGGAAGTGCAGATGACAAGAAGAAAAAGCGAAAGAATGATGCAAACACCGCAGCCTCTGTAAGGACATTTGTCTCATAACTATTTTGTGACTGTGACATTACCTTAATATGTTCTATTTTTGTCTTTATTGTAAAAAGCAAAAAAAGCACATAAATTGTGCAACAAAAACAAAATGATTTTTCTTTCTGTTACGGCAGTCAAAACTCCTGCGTGAGATGAAGGTCATTCCTAATCTGATCTTCAGCATTGAACAGTATGAAAAATACCTGATCGCACTCTCAAAGAAGTCAAAGGTGAGTGGGATGGATGACTGACGTGCAAAAGAAACATTTAACACAGCTTTAAAGAGAACATGACAGTCACAGTTTGGCAACTTACATTCAGTTTCACACAAACCTCTGTCCGTATATTCTTCAGGTGAATCTGATGCAGTACATGAAGCTGAGCACTTCGAGAGACTTCCGTATTAACGCTGCTACTCTGGACGCAGCCCTGCAGGAACAGGACGACAGCCAGCAGGCAAGGCCCAGCTCACATTACATCTAGTAGCTATATTATAAACACTGCCTACTTGTATAGAAACATTAGACCTGTATTTGGAAATATAAATGCAGTCTGGAACATTTCCCAGTGTTCTCTAGTAGATTTTGCTGGCCAAGATCTGTGTTTATTTCTTCTTCCATTCCTTTCAGACGACAGCATCCCAGGATGATGAAGAGGAGGAGGCACAAGAGCCCAAACAGAAGAGAAAACGGTGAGCTTGACTCACTTGGGCCCTTCCTCCAGTTTCCCCTCAGATCTCAATTCTCTGATAGTTGTGTCTTTGGTCTGTTTTTCCGAGTTCAGCCCCAAAAAACACTATCTTCCTTTGGTTAGCGAGCCTCCTGTGCTTTCGATGATTTGATAGACGTCCAAGGCCTCACCTGTTAAAAGTTTGTACAAACTATAATTATCTCTTGTGTATCTGAAAAACATTATCTGTGGTCTCCTGTACTTCCTATATATGTTAATAAACCTACACTCTCTGTTTGCACTTTATTATTTCACACTGATGCAATGCATTGCAATTATCAAATTACAGATTAAAAAATACTCACCTGGTGGTATGTTGTATCTTCGTTCCATGCCTGTGGGATTGGAGGGAGTCACACAGTCCATGACGACCTCCTTCCTCAAACACTGGTCAATATCAACTGCACTGAAGAAAGCCACTGACTGTGGCAGGTCCTGCATGCCCAGTGCATGAGCAAACATGCTTCTAAAGAAATGAGGAGACAACACAGTTAGAAAGATCCAGGGTTCGTACACATTTTTCAAGGTAAAATTCAAGAACTTTTAAGGGTCACTTTCAAATTTTTCCAGCACAGTGCCTTATTACTGAGGTAAATAAAATACACAATAGTGTACATTGTATTACGCTATAAACATCTAAAATTATGTTTCATAAGAGCAATTAAAAAATTAAAAGGAGTACACAAAGTTTTATCCACATAAAGTGAAGCCACTTTATGTGGTTTAGTCCCACAGGACCAAGATTAAGATAAAAATGTACCTGGAGTCGACCTGAGAACACCTGCTGATTTTCTTTTTTTGACAATGTTTTATTTTTCAAAATGTATCACCTCTCTGTAAGTAGCTTTGGCTTAAGTCAATATTAAAAATAAATCACATCATAGAGTTATAATTGCAAGCACTTAAACTAAAATTCAGACCTTGAAATCCACGTATTTTAAAGGCGTTCAAACTCCCGTACAAACCGTGAAGACCATTAGAATTTGTGTCAGTAATAAAAAGTTGAAAACAGACCTTGTGAGCAGGTTGGTGATCTGAAGCGCCAGCGCTGCTCGGTAACGGTCTTCGCTGTGGACGAGGTACCGCACCTCATCATGTATACTGATACAAAACCGGCCGTCGATGTCATGCACCTCAAAGAGCCATTTCATTGCCACCAGCATCAGATGGAGGTAGTCCACAGCTGAGCTCTGCACCACCCAGTTCACTCTGCTGGTGATAAACTGACAAAAGACATGGAAACTGTAGCATAAAAAGATAAACTGCTGGTTAAACCCACAGTGGGGCTGATGCCTGGGATTCACACTCTCACCTCATCTTTAACTGCTTTTGGCTCCAAAGCTCTGCTGATCCTGCAGCCTAAAACAGGAGTGGACGGCTGCTGGGAATGTGCTATGCTCTCAAGCTTATTGAACATATCCGACTCAGTACCCCCAGCCCACATGCGCTTGCCGACCATATCCCACTTCCTGCGCCGAGAGCTGAGAGTTAAAATGTTCAAAAGAGAAGAGAGAAAAAAAACTGAGGATGTAAGAGAATATTCTACAAGCCGGGTTCCTGTGAATGATAAATGAGGACATTTCATTTTAGTCATTTCCAGGTTTGGATAAGTTTCTCAGTCTGTTTATAAAACATAAAACCCAGAATTTCAAAAAATAAACATGAGTTAAGTGTTTTCAGAGTATTTGGAGCAAACAGCTCAGCCAAAATGTTTACCACTCGAACATGAACCAGGGTGGGCTTCATGTTGTCAAAATCAGCGTAGGAAGGATGTCCAACTGACAGGACACTCTTACACAAACAGCTTCTATGCCTGGATCACTGTCCAATTTTTTGCACAAGTGTGGAATAATAGGTCAAATGGATTAAAGCCAGATTGTATGACAACTGACTTGACAATTCCAAATGTAAAGTCCGTTAGTTTAGAATTCAAGTGGGAAAAAGAAAACTAGATGCAAAATGTGACATCTCAAAAGCACTGTCATCTAATCTCAGCAACAATTTTCTCACATTAGCTATGTAGTAAGAAAGCAACGCCCATCATAGTTGGACTTAGCTGTGTTTATGTCTTCATAATAAACATCTACCAACTTATAACTTCACCCTCAGATCCAGGAAATCTGAGGATGAAGTTTAAAATATAAGATGTGTAAAACTGAGAGCCTCCTGGATGTGTGTTTACTTTAGGATTCAAATGTTTGTTCACCACTGTGATGCCAGTCTAGTAATTCTCCGTAGCTCCTGCAAGCTCACACTTCCATTCTCATCCCTTTCCACATCCACATCGAGCTCCTTCATCAGCCACTCTCCCTCTTCTGACAGATGGTACCTGACAAAGCACAGAAGAGCATGTCATCACATTAACACAGTCCCTGAACCTGCAGAAAACACTATTTGCTGAGATGCAGATGACTTGTTAAACGTACCTGCGTACGCCCTTTGTTAAAGCGTACATCTGCCGGGCTTTATTAGCAGCTTCTGGTTGACCGAGGCGGTGGTTGAACTGCATCAGGAGCCTCTCAGCAAAGGGCTGTCCTGCACCGTAGATGCGGCCGTAGTTGAACACCTTGGCGTGTTCTCGGCTGATGCCCACAGCATCGGCGGTTCGGCTGTGCAGGTCAGTGCCCTGACTCTTCTTTCCCTGAAGGGTCATCCAGCCGAAGGCAGTACAACCTAAACCCAGTAGTGATAGGGCATGAGCACATCACTAATTCTGACTTAACACTACAATAAGCTAAAAAAATAAAAAGTACTTCCATTGACATTATTTAATAATAGAACTCTTTCCATAAATGTCAGGAGATTGTTAAAATGTTACCGTGCATCCCAGCAAAATGAGCCTCTCCAAGCACAGCAGCAATCCATAACTCTTGAGAGTCCACATCTGCTCCCACCAGGTGGTACCCAGGAGGGACTTGGACCATGGCCTTCAGCTCACTGCCTACTCGATCCCGCTGTTGACACAAGGCAAATTAAATTCCACTTCTGTGCATGTTTTACTACACAGAATAAGATTCTGTATAGATTCTGAACACATTCATTCATTCATTCATCTTCAGAACTACTTTATCCTTGTGAAGGTCACAGGGGGTGCTGGAGCCTATCCCAGCTACCTATGGGTGAAGGCGGGGTTCACCTTGAATGTGTCGCTAGTTCATCGCAGGGCTGACAAGTAGAGACGAACTACCAATCACTCTCACATTCACACCTACGAGCACTTTGGAGTAACAGATTAACCTATATTCAAATCATTACTTATTTATTTTCCACTTGTTTCTCACCCGTGCATTGCTAGCCGTCAGCCACGTTGGCTCCACAGCCCTACGTGTTACAGTTCCAGCAGTGACGACCTGAGGTAATATGGCACCATAGTGACCTTCTTCATCAAACTCTTTATGTCTTGAAAGGACAGAAGAACACAGAGATTGTGTAAGATTGTCTGATGATTGTTTCCCTCTGAGTATGGGTGATGTGTAATCCTGAATAAGCTCAAGCACTGAGAAGTAGATGCTACAAACCTGCTGACGTTTCGTGAAAGTTCTCCCTTACGCAGCAACACAACCATCTGAGAACTAAATACAGATCAGAGTTTCGTTTTCAATTTATCAACATAAGCCTGACTATAATCTACACCAAAACAACTTTATGACACAAAATATGATTAGTACCTGATACGTTTATGAGCATTCCTCCAGAAGGACATCATTTTATTGATCTCCAGAGCACGTGTAGCGTTGGTCCCACCTCTTCCTGCCCTTAAAGTACCATCCTCCATCTTGGACAGGAAGTCTTTGGAAAAAGGACTGCCGACGTTGTTGTGATTACCATCCTGAAAGTGACAGAATTAAAGCAGCTCAGTGTGGTTTTTTTTGTTAAAGTACCTGAAGACTGTTACTGACTGAAGAAAACCAGCTGAACATGATTTCACCTTATGGGGTAATTTGAAAAACCAGCATCCTGGGATGTCTACATCATTGTATGGTCCGTTTCCATGGTGATAATGGCAGTGACTTTCCTCCAGGACATGAGGAGGATTTCTGGACTATAAATACAATAAATTACATTAAGTACACCAAGTCTGCTGAGTAAAACATGAGAATACCCCTGAAACATACACAAAGAACAGCACAGATTAATATTATAAAATCTAAAAAAGCTATCGATAAGCACATTTATAACAGTCGAGTTAATCATTAAAATGGATCACCCACATAGATATAGTCTTAACAGCTTCACAAATACAGACCATGTCATTCAGGCTGTGTTTCTTCCTCTCATCTTTCACCATTCTGACTCCATTTTCCTCTGTCAGTCTCTCCAGGGAACTCAGCTCCTCCACCTTAGAAACAAGAGAAAAATATATAGTGTAACTGACATGTTTCTAAGGAATAAAAAAGACAAAAAGTAGTACTGAAGTTGAGCTACATAAGGAGTGTGTTCACATACCTTTGCCCACACACTAGCATCTGTCAAAATGAGGTCATCTGAGGGGTTGACGTCCAGATACCCGGGTCTCTCTTTGCTGTTTTGCTCACAGTACTCTTTGTAAATGCTCTCGATAGTTCTGTGGAACAAACAAATCTTTAATAAAGTGCACAGATCTTTAACTTCTAAATGTGAAACTGCACAAGTAAAGGAAATATGTAGCCATCAATCCATGTGGGATTCTGAGAACTTCAGATAAAGGCCTTCTGCTCATGCCCAGAGTCAGGACTAAACAGGGAGAGGTAGCGTTTCAGTTTTATGCTGGATTAGTCTCTGTGATGATATGAGACTATTTTATGTCCAAGCAAGAAACATTTCTTTTAAACCCTGCATTTGTTAACTGAAATGATTTTTTCCTGCACTCTTCTCTTTTTATTTTAATATTCTATGTATTACTGTTTTAATCTTCATTCTTGTCAAGTATTTATAACATGCCTTCTATTTTTGAAAAGCACTTTGAATTACCCTGTGTATGTATTGTGCTATACAAATAAACTTGCCTTGCCTTGATAAGCCTGTTAAGTTACTCTATTCAGGATTTGTTAGGAATCATGCATTACCATAGTAAAAAAAAAAAAAAAAAAACACTTTCCTTTGAATAACAAGTGCTTGATAACTGCAATTTATTATTATTATTACTGTATTTATTAAGTACCTGTGTGGGCATATGGGTCCTTCATTTTCCTCCTGAGAATTCAGATTGTCCCTTCGGCCAGGGACCAGGTAGCCCCACCCATGTTTCTCTGTGTAATGTAGGGGGAAGCCGTCCCACGTCAGACCCATCAGCTTTGGTGTCATTCTCATCTGTAGACTTATGAGACTGGCTCCAGGCGACCAGTTGTCCTCAGTCATCTTTTCACACAGCTTACGATACCATCTGATGACACGAATGACACATGCAAAAACTGTAGCAATGATTTGAATCATTGTGTCACTTTGGATTAGAAATAATGACTGCTTTTGTGTTGTCAACAGTCATCTTACCCAGGATGCCCGGGCAGATGTTGTCTTCTTTTGGGAAGTTGATTCACTGTCTCCTTCAGATTCTCCACAGCCAGTCTGCTCGGGCAATAGCCTTCCATTTCCTCTTCAGATGGAGGGCCTTGGTCTGACAACACATCAAACGGTATGACTCCATAAACTTTAGAAAGAGGCATGCATTGCTGTCTTTAAGGTGAGTATATGTCTACCTTTTTCCCAGTTTGTAGGAGTAACTGGTATTTCAGCTGTTTCTTTGGAGCGTTTCTTCTTACTTGCAGTTGCTTTCTTCAGCTTGAATTCCTGCACATCCCACTCAAGATCCCAAAGCCAGGGGTCATCTTTGTATCTTTAATACAGAAATTAAATACATGCCATTCAGTGGATGTTTTCTTACAATGCAAATAGAATATAACAGGACCACAAATTATGTATAAAGACAATGTTTAATTAATGAAGTAGATTTGGATGGATGAGAAAAAACCAGGGTATTCATTGAGTAGTCTCCTGACCTGTCATCCTGCAGGAGTTGGCAGGCATCGTCAGCTAGAATCATCAGAGACTTCTTCATCTCTCTCTGGAGTTCTTCATAAATGTCCTGAGACTCTTCCAGGTACCGTCCCCAGCTTTGATTGACAGGAAGGTAGCTCACCCCCATCTCCAGCATTCCCGCTAACGTTACTGGATGAGGACACCTGAATAAAGAAATAGCAACATTCTGCAAAAATAATGTTTTTGGAAAGGTATTCTGAAGGTTTCAACAACTTAAATTTGAAACTTGTAAGAGTTTCTTCAACCATTACACCTCTACGACTGAGAACATCATCTGTGGCAAAAATTACTTTCTCAAAAATGTTCAGTAACTCTAAACTATTAATCCTGCAAATATTCTCTAAAAAGTCAGGTACAATGGAGTTCCTCATCTTGCCAGCGGTAACATGTCTCATTTGCACGTTCAGAGGCTTCAAAGTGATTGCGTTCAAGCCCTAATACTCTGCAGAACTAATTTGTCATAATTTCATAATTTTTGACAATAGATTGCTGTAACTTGCTTAGGAAAGGTTAAATCTATAAAAAATGCATTTGGAAGTCTAAAACACTCACATATACCTTTCTAAATATGAAAAAAAATCTCACTGTAAAAAAAACCTTTTTACAGCAGTTTTCACATTTTAAAATTATAATATAATTATTGCTTATTGAATTTTAAACTTTATATCAACCAGTGACACCTACGTAAGAGGATTAGGGCCACTAGGTAAAAAATGAAGGTAATTTTTTTTTTTGTTATTATTCTGAAAAAAGTCAGAATCCTGACTTTTTTCTTAGAATGCTGTCTTTTTTTTGAGAATTCTGGCTTTAATCTCAAAGTTCTGACTTTTTTCTCATAATACAAAAAAATATATTGGACCTTAATGTTTTTTTCAGTGGCCCTAATCCTCTTCCATAGAAACCTCTGTTACATTAATGCACATATCCTGCAGGCACATATCACAATGGCATTTAAAATAAACATTCAGTGGAAGTTATGGGGAGTTGCTGACCTCTCCATGAAAAGGGGTAACTGTTCGGTGAAGACCTGATGGGTGGCCTGTACGTCCAAGGCGCAATACTGCATTAACTCCTGCAGGGGTCAGCAAAGGCATAATTACTGGCCAGATTGTTTATGATGAAAGCAAGTCAGTTTGAAAGCTAAATTGTGGCCGACAGTTACAGACATTTTAACACAAGACTCATCATGGACTTCTGACCTGAAAGTTGTTCCTGACATCCATCATGCTTCCCTTCACAAAAGTATCTCTGGCCTCTTTCTGCAGTCGCGGCCCTCCCACATAGAGACCATGGACATCAGCCAGGTTATTGATGCTACTAATATTCACCCAGTCCCAGGAGCCAATCTGAACACAAAAAACATCATGTCACATTCATATTTGCTTATGCCAATGATCAAGTAATTTGTGTAATCTAAGGACTACTGCAACACACTCACACCTACTGCAAAACAAGGGAAAAGATATACAAACCTTCGGACCATCCTTTTTCTGTCCAGCTTTTTTAATATGTTCCTTGACTTCCTGAAGGCCCCGTTTTTTACCCATCTTACTGGCCATCCACAGTGTTCGCTGGAAACCAGTCAGCCCAGAAATGGCCATGTGAAGACTCATAGTGTCCATGAAGCGCACCTTAGAGCCCTTTAAGAAGGAAAACAGTTTCATGCACAAGAATATAACATAAAGACGAGGTACAAGTAAAGACACCTATTCTTCCATGTGAATAGCATAAATATGATCAAAAATTAAAGCAGGAAACTTGAAAATGATGTCACACACAGCCAAATGAAAAACACACCATTCTCTCAACACTGACCTTTAATAAGTACTGTTCCTTAATGTAGGATCGGTCAAAACTGACATTATGACCCACTATGAGCCTCTCCTTCCACTGACCACCTTGAGGTCGAGCAGAGTTAGCGGATGTTTCCAGTGGGATGAGATCAGCTAAGGTCAACTGATTTGACCAGGAGTAACGCTCTTCAATCAGACGTTTACTGCACCATGAGTACCTAGAAAAGGAGATCAAAGAAATGAGGGCATGATGATCACCAGTCTGTCAGTAAACTTCTCCATCTTGAATCTTTAACTTTTACTCACCAGGCAGTAGGTGACACAGCAACTGCTAGTGTAGGACATTGTCCCTCCGTTGTGCACACCTCCACATCAAACACCAGCGCTGTTTCATCTGGGAAATCTACCTTCTTGCTTTCCCCATCTGGTCCATACCGTGTCCAGCCAACCCCCCAGGTCCACTCCTGAGGCATTGGAGGCAGCTCGGCCTGCTGTAGTGAAGCTGCAGCCTCCAGGTAGGGAAGGCTTTGCTTCTTGGCCAAGATGCGGAAGTGTTCATCAATATTTTGGCCATACATTTGAGGAAGCTTTAGCTCCACATCAGGCAGCGGTGAAGTTTCCTTCCCCCACAGGTGGTGCTTCTGCAGGTGCTTAATGCTGCGTTCCACATCTTCCTCCTTATATTCTGGCTCGATGCCTCTAAAGATCTGCTCATGGAGGTTCTTTGACAGCATCTGGATGTTGAGGGGATTCAGTCGAGATTCTGTGGAGTCCTTCCCCTGGACAGGTTGAGACTTGGTGGAGTAGAGGGAGCGTAGACGTGGCCATTGTAGACAGATGAGAGGTCTCTGCAGAGGGGACCGCAGGACATGCAGCATCACCTCATGAGGATTTTCCAATAGACCTGAAATAGACATGAAATCATCAAATACATCTGCATCCACAACTACATCAAAACATTTAGAGCAGGACAGAACAAAGACTCAGTATGTGCTCCTTGTGTTATAATGAGGATTTCATGGTTAGAACATGGACTAAAGGTTACAAAAACACTAGGTAAAACAGTTATGGTGACTTACACCAGGAGTCTCCACTTTCAACACAGAGGCTAAACTTTACAGGACACTGATGAGGCAACACGCATTAGCCAATTTAACGAAAAAGACACACCATCCGTATATTTGCCAAAAACAACAGAAATCCACTTACCCAATGTGTGTTTTAACTCGTAGTGTTAATATGATCATTGAACGATGTGTTAAATTGATCCAAACAACAAAACATTATGTTTGTTACCTTAGCATGCTTTACCCACGGCGTTTACTGACTGTGCAGTGTGACCCTATAGCGACACCAGGCGGTTTGGAGGACCACAGGCACTGTTTGTAAACTGTTGTCCAATCGAATGTTTCAAATAAATGGAACAGTGGCGCGTCGTTTGTAGTTTGGCGAATCGTGCAATATATGAAACGCCTTTAGTACGAAAAAATACAATACACAGTAGAAAAACAGCTGCCTTCTGCATATTTGAAAAGCATATACATACTCATCCAATATCATCGACGGCCGCGTGGCCTAATGGATAAGGCGTCTGACTTCGGATCAGAAGATTGCAGGTTCGAGTCCTGCCGCGGTCGCATTTTTTAATTATTATTATGATTTTGTCACCATAAATCCGGTAGTTTAAATGATATGTATTTCACATACTATAATCTATATTACAGGGATGTAGACAGTCACCATCGTAAGCTTCTAAATGTGTGTGGACTGATGTGGATGTGACTGTGGAGGCTGGGGGAACACTGCCTGGGTCGGTCTCATTTCACTGCAACACCAACCCCATAATAATAAAGCCCCGCTGTAGCCAAATGGTACTCCCGTTTTTCTACACAATTGCACACGCAAAAATAACATTTCTGTAAATCTTTTGTGTCAGACCGTTTGTGTTTATTTGTTTAATGTAAACGGATGGTGGATGCTTGTTTTCTCCAGACGATGGCGGATGAGACAGAGGATGTGGAGCTGGACTTTGCTGACGAGGAGGACAGGTTGCGGAGAAGTGCAGTCATAAGGTACCCTGCAGGAAATATTTATCATAAAACCTTAGTTGTCTAATTTTATTTTGCCAGTACATTAATTAATCAAACCTTCAACCCCTTTATTACAGCCTATTATGTTTCATTTTGAGTGGATTGAGTTTCTATGATAATAACACGTATAGTCTTTTTGTTTGTTTATTTTTATTTATTTATTTATTTGTACATGCAGTCATCAAAGTAGGCTTCTTGTGTCTGTGCTAGAATCTACATTTAATCTAATCCAGCCTTATCTACTAGTTTCTTTATTCATTTATTTATCTATTAAGGACCATGCAGTGAAACATTGTGCACATATAGGACAAAAGATGTTGTGATGTGCAGGTTTTTGGACACTCTTTTCAATATATAAATATATTTTACATTCAGAATCACTTTTAGGTTATTGAACTCTGCCAAGTATTGTCCCCCATGCTCCCATCTGTGCATACACTGTTCCATCCAGGTCAAAACTGGACGTTTCAGCAAGATAATAAAACACATCCAGGACATGACATGTTGAAACTGTCAAGAATGTGGTTTTGTTTTTGGTTTTTTTGTTTGTTCTTGTGACAATAAACCCCCAAAAATGTATTTATTTGAGTCTGATGCAGCCACACCTTTTGAAACACAAAAAGATTTTTATTTTTTTTTGCAAATATTTAAGATAAGAAGATAACAAAACCTTTATTTTTCTCACAATGGGGAAATTGCAGAGTTACAACAGCAGAGTACAAGAGCATCAGTGGAAAACAGTTCCAGGGTTAAAGATATTTAAGATAAGTAGAGTAAAATAGATAAATAAACAAGAAATATGAAAATAAACCTAAACATAGAGTGTGCATCAATCTATCTCAAATTCAACAACAGAAACTAGAATAATAATCTTTTATGTGATTTGCAGTAAAAGTATTGATATTTCATGATAATATTTCAGAATTTTAAGGTTATCAGCCAACTTTTTTCCCACTGCTGCATATGCCATTTCCTAATTGTATGTATTTTTTTTTATTTCAGACACCCCTTCGCCTCCTTTTTCCATCTTTTCTTCCGGGTGGTTGCCATTGTCGTCTATTTACTCTGTGAATGGGTCAGCAAGAGCTTTACATCGTGTTTTGTCCTCATCATCACCCTGCTCTCCTTTGACTTCTGGTCTGTCAAGGTGGGAGGTCACGAACTACGACATCCTCAGCCTTTTGGTCCGTGTGTTTCTTTTTGTTCACTTTTCTCTGATTGGTTTCAGAATGTGACTGGGAGGCTGCTGGTGGGTCTGCGCTGGTGGAATCAGATCGATGAGGATGGGAAAAGCCTGTGGGTGTTTGAGGCCAAAAAAGTGAGACATCATCATTGTAGTTCGTGCATCAATGAATGAGCAAAGACAGAATATTTCTACCAAATCATACATTCTTTACTGGAATTTGCAGACGTCCCGGGGCCAGAACATTGGGACAGAAACAGAGGCCAGGATATTTTGGCTGGGTCTAATCATCTGCCCTCTCATTTGGACATTCTTCTTCTTCACATCCCTTTTTTCACTCAAGATAAAATGGCTGGTAAGACACTACAAGCACACAATACCTAAAACCATCCATAGATCTATATGTGTGTTTTATTTGCACCTTTGTCTGTCTTCTACAGTCACTGGTTGTAGCGAGTATTTCCTTCCAAGCTGCAAATCTTTATGGTTATCTACGTTGCAAAGCAGGGGGACAGGAGGGCCAGCCTCCACATACGAGCTCTTTCACAGGGCAGCGTTTTCTGCAACGTGTGAGTGACTGACTGACCGCCACATGTCGCATGTTACGCACATGAGCTTTCTTTAAAACAGTTAAACATGTGGTCGCTTGTCTTTTCTTCTTTTGCAGCCAGATATCATTTTCGGAATACTATGAAGACTTCCATTGATTCCTGCAGAGACGACCCATGAGTTGAGCGTAAAAGTCAAAGACAAAACAAAGAATTGCTGCTTCTCCGCTGTTTCCACAAGCTGCATATACTTGGACAGCTTTGTGCCTTGTGCATGCCTTTGTTAAATGCTGCTGACACTGTGTTACTCATGGATAAGTCAATAAAAGATGAAGGTGTTTACAATTTCATACTGAGTGGATGTTCTTATTTTTGACTAAACTCTACATGAACCAATTAATTTTTATGACTTAAGTCTATATTCTATACGGGTGCTAAGTTATGTTGATTTCTTTCTGAGGTGTACGTTAAAGGGGCTAAAGCAGTGTTTTTCAACCTTGGGGTGAGGACCCCATGTTGAGTCGTCTGGAATTCAAATGGGGTCGCCTGAAATTTCTAGTAATTGATAAAAAAAAAACTTACTGATAGAAAATATGGTGAGTTGAGAGAGATAATCACAATATATAAAAGACAAGCTGAAACTGAAGCACTGTGGTTCTGTTTATCTGTCAAATGTTCACTGTGGTCGGTTTCAGATGCTGTAGCTCTT
>JAPTYQ010000024.1:10187454-10202493 GCA_029814465.1 Ostorhinchus cyanosoma | reverse complement strand
AGAGTTTGAGTTATTGTTTGTTCAGTATTAATTGTAAATACAAGCTGGACTGACTGCACATATTCTGACCAAGGAAAATCTAATTCACTTTGTGCAGTAATCTACACCTGGCTTTTCTGCCTCTGTCCATAATAATATACATTATATGGACTAAATGTCCTCTAAAATTAACCTTTATTTGCAACGTAGTATAGCAATCTATTACATCATTAAAAAAATAAATACAAATTAATTTTAGGAAAAAAAAGGCTTTGTCTGGGATCACCAGAAATTTGTGATGTTAAAATAACCATTAGCCAAAAACAGTTGGGAACCACTGGGGTAAACACACTTACAGCAGCGGAAAAATAATTTGATCATCAAAAGTTATCAGAGACAATGGTGATGCAATCCAGTATTAACTCCTGTGTGTATCATGTGACTAAAACGGACAGAAAAGAAAACATGTAATGCCTAAAAACACTGTTTTTGTCAGTACAATGCCATAGATGTTGATGTAAGAATTAAAGGGATTTTGGTTATTATCAAGAAAACATGGAAAATGGATAGATATCAGCTCTGAAATTAAACTACTATGAGCTATTTTGTTGTTATCATTATATTTGTCCAAAAAAAATGTACCTTTAGTTGTACCTGGCATTAAAATGAACAAGAAATTGAAGAAAAAACAAGGGTGGTCTAATAATTTTTTCCATGACTGTAGTTAATATATGTGATAACACAAAAAAACCTTCTGTAACCCACCTTTTTTATTAAAACTGGATTCAGTGCAAGACAAAAATGCTTGCAAAGTTTTTCAGTGCTTTTAGGAATTGATTTTTTTTTTTATAACCACCAATCAGTCTGAGCAAAAACAGTTGGATTAGCCTATATTCGACAAAACAGTATCAATGTCAAATATCCTGCACTAACATCCTTTCAAAGGGTTTCTCAATCACCATTCATCTCATATAACGTTTGTTGTCCTTTTACAAATCTTATTGTGCTTTAGGAATACACCTACATGAATGCACCCTGACTTTATGTACATGTAACAGTATACATGTTAGAAAAGGCTTTTAGTGATCCTATTGTGTGAGGTGATACAGTTCCAATGCCACAGACATATTAAGCTCAGTCTCTGTGTAAGTCAGTCCATGAACTACACAAATAATGTACAGTCAGTTCAGCTAGCCTACAACATCTATCTGCAAAATGAATGAAAAAAAAATTGAATTAATCAAATACTATGACCTCTCATTCATTCACTTAAGATTAGAAATCCCATCATAATAATTCAACCAATATGGCTTTTGAGGGAAACGTGGCTATAAAACATGAAGAATAACCTTGATATTCTTTGTTGTTTGGCATCGATGAAAAATCCTCAGAAAACAGTTTCTTTCCAACAAATGGCGTGCTTTGAAAGGAACTATTCGCACTATACTCTTGGCCCTGACCCCTTGGGCTCAAACAACCATGGGCACATACAAACCAAAGACCTCAAAGATCCTGTATTTGTGGAGAATGCTTACACCTCCCTCCAGCTTGTGTGCTCGTCAACAGTTTAGGCGGGAAATCTTTTACTTCTTTTCATTGATGATGAGCCAAAATTCCAAAATGCTTTGTATCTGCTTTGAAATCATCATGAACTGAATAGAAATCATTAAAATGCATAAAAGTTGAGCATAGCCCAAGTAATTATACAGAGGAGGATGGCCCATTGTGATACGATGGAAAGCTCAAGAACATATAAGGGGCCGTCGTGGTGCAGCGTGCTTGTGAAGTTGACATCTTTACACCCTGATGGAGGGTCATTCACATCTTTACTCCATCAAAATTACCACTACATTTTAACAATACTCAGTTGCAAGTTCAAGTCCAAGTTCATGTTGATTATACTTCAGTAAAAGTCCATAAATGCTAACTTTATCATGTATCTTTCTTATTCCTACTGATGTGTGATTAAATGATATTAGATTTTTAATATGGATGCATTAGTCTCAGTGTTAGTGAAAATGGAACAAGTCTGAGATGCTGGATGAAAAAATTCCATATTTGATGGAGTTTTTAACAACTCATAGACATAAAAACTGAGCACACACTGCTTTTAAAACATGCAAAAAACCTCAGATTAATCTTTGAAAGTGTGTTGTATTTTTAAAACTTCATCAAAATCATCTTCATTTATAAAGTAACTGGCTTTTAAATCTAAAAAGTGCAATATTTCCATACAAAATGGAGTGGAGCGAGAGCAGATGATAGCAGAAAATGGAAATTCTCAACATAAAAGTCCTTTAGAACTGCAGCTACGTTACAACCACGAGGCACGTTTCACCACTGATGATACTTTATTAGTCAGTGTTGGGGAGAGACTACTTTCATGTAATGGGATTATGGAGTTAAGTTACAGAATAAATGTAATGATAATGCTAGTCTACAGTTTTTTTTAAATGATCTGCCTCAAAGTGCAAGATCTCACATACTTTACTAAGATGAAATGAAAAGTAAATGACAGAAGTTGGTATTTCCATGTAAAATGCAGTGGAGGAGTGCATGAAGAAAAAGACAGTGGATATTTTTAAGGAAGATAAAAGTACATCAGAACTACAGTTACTTGAGGACCATGAGACATGTTTCACCAGTGATAATAAAGTACAATTTCACCAATAAAGTTGGAATAAAATTTTTTTTTACCTCTTCTAAAGAAATTGTAAGAATGTGATTTATTCTCAATAGATAAAGTGTAACTGGGACTCAGTATGTAATCATTGCACATGGTGACTGATAACTGATGTGTATAAATAGGAATTAAAAAAAAAAGGAATGTGTCTGAAAACAAAATGATTCCAACTTTATTAGTCAGTGTTGAGGAGACTAAAAAAATATAATCAAATTTTAAATAGTAATTAAAAATTCAACATAAGGGGATTTTTGTTGAAAGCTTATTACGTAGAAAATACTTAGAAATCTGTTGTTTAGCATCTTTGCATCTTTTATTATGCATGATAAAGCCTATTTTTAGATGATGCGTTGGAACATAGAGTCTCCATTCATTTGCCAACACGTGCTCCAGTTTGAAGAGTTACTTTTGATTTGTTCTCTTATGTAAACTGCAAAAATAATGCAATTAAAAGTAGCATACTTATATTACTTTATTAGCCTAATAACAACAGCTCTATTAATTACTATATATTTATCTGATACATATTCTTCTGCTACATTTTGCGTTAGAAAAAGTCAAACATTTATTGGTTGCTTTTGAGAAGTGGACTTGGATGAGGAGTGAGACGTCTGTCTGAACTTGGACGGTCTTCGGAGGCGTGCGGGCTCTCTGATTGGTCAGCGGGTTGCTCGGTCCCGCTATGACGTCAGTGCGGGCAGTAGAGGAAGCGGGGCGCGCAGGCTGGAGGAGAGGCAGATGCTGGAGGATTGAGGACCAAACTGGACCCATCAAGGGAGCAGCGGCGCTCACACTTTACCAGGGCCCCGATGTAAACCACGCAAAGGCAACCGGAGAATTCATCGCAGAGATAAAGTTGGGGACATTTATCCACGTCGCATCTTAGAAAAAGAAAAAAAAAAAAAAGGTAAGAGACGCGTCTGATCTCTGATGTTTGGATCAACAGCATCATATTTTAGAGCAGCTTTGCATCCATGTGGCTCGTGCAGGAAATTTGGACGTACGTATGATCCCAGTTTAGCATGAAGTTGTTTTTATTTATTTTTAGGGCTATTATTTTTATTACATAAAATAATGTTTTAACGCAAGAAACGCCCTTGTATTTTATTTGATATTAGAAAAAAAAAACACCTCAGATCCATAACACACACACACACACACACACACACACACACACACACACACACACACACACACATAGGCTAAATATCCTTCTCTCTGAAGTGCCAGAATAATATATTCCTAGGCCTATTATTTTAATCAGAACAAACCAGTTTCTATAATAGCTTATGTGAGTAATCCTTGTGATGTGAAATAGTCTAGTTTTAAAGAAGTAGGCCAATCACAACTCTCATTAAAAGTAAGGATTTGTTGCCCCCGGGAGCTTTAAAGGATCTAGAGCAAATTAAGGAATCCTCAAAGCAAGCTGTGTTATCTTAACTTATTTCTTAATCTAGCAGCATCATTAAAACTATTGCATTTAAGAGCCATTTCTTAACCTTTCTATCTAAATACCTACCGCCGCCTGTGGTTCATGGTCATGGTTAGAAGATTTCAGGCCGCTTTGGTTTGTTCTTATTGATATTTCAGAATTAAAAAAAAAAAAAAAAAAAGCTTCTTAATAATTAATCTTAATAATAGCAACTTATAGGCGTTAAATTCATTGCGTATATTTTTTATGCTTCTCAAATATCCACTTTGCAGCACGACTATAATATATAAATGAATCTCTAAACATCACTTAAATGCATTAAATGTGTAAAAGTCTTCATATTTTCTCACTTTACACCTCTGCAGAACACACAGCTGTTAAAAATAAAATAAAATCATCTCTAATTGTATTATTTCACCTGATCATTTTCCTCCTGTGCAGATATTTAACATGCAACATAATGCATAGAGTTTTTAGTGACTTGTTCATTTTAACGCGTTTGCTCTGTTTTATATCTTTTTTTTTCCCCGATAACGACACACACGGACACTTTCTGCTTTAATATTTCTATTATTTTATGGTTTATTTTATGCGGATTGAACACAGGTATTGATGCTAATTTGAGCATGTGACTGGGCCTCCATGTTTACAACAGAACCATGCGTGTGAAGTGCAAATTAAATGATTTATTCGACAGAGAATATGTCGTTTTTCATTAAAAATAGGACAAAAATAAGCGTTTAAATCAAATGTTTATAAAGTGTAAAGTCAGTGTTAAAGTCGATGGAGCAGGCCCTCATCACGACAGGAACATGGTTGTGCTTTTTGTTGTGCATCCTGCTGTTATTTTTGCATAATACTAATATAAAATGCATGTAATGTGTCGAATATATATCTAAATGAAATCTCTTACCTTCTTGTAGATTTCCAGCTTCATATCGGGCTGCAGCAGCTGAGTAGGGGGTCTGTTTTTGTCTTTGGTTATCTAGCTGTATGAGTGTTAAATACCTGTCATAAAGCTAGATAACCGAAAGTAGAAATGACTTCCATAACGGTGTGTGCATTCCCAGAAGGATAAAGCCTTCAAGTCGGTCGAGGTGGATGTTTGAGTCAGAATGGTAAGAAAACTGGGCTGAAATGACATTTATGTCTCGATGAAAGTTAATGCATGAATGTAAATATGTGCATGTAATGTAAATAATTCCAATTCTCTCTCTATATATAAGACACTCCTGTAAATGTTGCAGGTTTAATTATTTTACATTTTTACATGTGCCTTAATTTCAGTGCAGAAAATCACCCAGATGTAAATACTAAGTGGGCCTTTTTGAGAATGCACATATGTTTTCCTTCCAACAGGATGCAGTATGATGCAGGTTGCTGTATGAGTTGACTTGGTGTGTGTAATGGGGTTTGGTTTCAGAGCTGTTCATTGAGCTGAATGTTAAACAGGTCCATCAGTGTGTGGAGGGTCGACTCCTAAACTTCTCCTCGAACAGTCAGGTGTAAGACCTCAGATCTAACATCACCTGAGGTTTCTGTTTTAAACGTATGAATAAATAACAATATAATGGAGACACCAGCCCCCCTGCAGTCAGTCATATACTCCAACACTGAGGGTGAAACTGTCCTCGTTTTGCTGTGTTGCCTCGTCAAAGCTCATATTTTGCCAAATCAGATTGTTTTTTTGTTTTTTATCTCTGAATCTTACATTACACTTTTACTCTGTAAGTGTATTTTAATGTGTTTAAAGAAAAGGACAGATACAATATTTTCAGTTTTAACCTTGACACAGTGTCTATTGCCACATTAAATAAAGGCAAAGTTTATTCAGACGCTAATGTCTCCAAGTCTGCTAATAATGCAGTGGAGTGGTGTAGAAGCCTGCACACACGGAGTTTAAAAAAACACTTGGTGTTCGTATTTAAAGCTGTAGCGAATCTTAGAGCCTTTGGGACACATTGTGTCTTGCCTCAATGAGAAGGGCAGGGCCATCCTGTAGACAGGAGCTGAACTTTTCAACTTGGTACTTCAGTGCTGTGCAGTGCGTACTCTTAGCCTGGAGAATGCCACTAAAGCCTAAAGAGCACCAAAGTGAGATGAGTTTTCTTTCACTCTGTTAACTACCTATTGCAGTAGAGCTTGCTGTCAAACCAGGCTAATTGCTTCGTTTCACAGCGAGATATTGGATATGTGAAAAGGCCGTAGTCCAATTCTTTCCCTGTTATAGGTAGCGTGTGAACGTGGCGTGCCTGCTTAATGAACAGAAATGAAAGCACTTGAGACCTTATTTATGGGATGGTCCAAAGTATCCTTGTTTCAACTTGTATATACAACTTGAATGATTCTTTTTGTGCTTCTTGTGCATTTATTGTAGCAGAAACACACACTCTTGTCCAGAAAAACACACAATTGGAACAGTGGGCCTGTTCTTTGAATGAGCAAAGCCAGTAAGAGCTTTGAAAGTTCTGATTACTAACTGAATTATCTCCACAAAGTGTATACAAGCATGTTAGCTGCTAGTTTAAAGAAAAATATCATCAACTTCTTAATTAAAAATGCGGAATTCAAAGACACTTTGTTGGCTATACTTTGGTTTAGATGTGATTTTAATCAAGATTGCAGTGTTTTATGTGTATCTTTTGTCTCGTCCATGCTGTCTTCTTACAGGTTTTTGATTCACAACGCTGAAAGATTCGAGAAAAAGTGTATAGAACCAACGTTAAAAGAAAACGACAAGAGAAGGGGGGGAAAAAACGGTCGGTCCGGAATTGCCGCCTCCTCCTCCCCCCTTTCACCCATTTTACCCAAGATCCTCTAATGCCATCTGTACTGCCAACGGGAGACACTTTGCCCGTGCCAGGAAGCGGACAAAGACCCTGGAGTATGGGCGCGCTCGGAGAAGCCATCTTGGGAGATGATGCTGCGACATCTAAAATGGCTGGGCTGGCACACGAGGTGAGCTGCATCATGGTTTATTGTTGGTACCAATGGTTATGGTGGTGGGGAGTGAGTAGTGGGCAGGAGGTGGGATTGTGTGTGTGGTGGGGGAAGGGGACATGAGGAAGAACGAGGGAGAGGAGAGTTTCCCATTTCCTCCCCAGTCACACATGGCCTCTCCTTTTTCTCTTCTATCTTCTGCTCCTGCTAATTAGCAGTTAAAGGGTGATGTGAGAGGGGTGGTGGGTGAGGAAGGGTGGTGGTGAGGGGGCTGGGTAGCAAACAAAATTAATGAGCTGGCACTGGTTGAAGGAAACCTGCCATCCTCTCTTGTCATGGTGCTTCTTTACTCCCTGATGCACACCAGGCAGTGGTGTACATCCTGTTTCCACCTGACAAATCTCTGAGATTAATTCATGCAAAACTGTCTTTGTTATGAAAATCACATTAGGATTTTTACAGTATATTTTCTCGCTTAATCTGCTGAACCCCTCTGGTGAATTTTATGGAAGGGAGGGGTGGGAGACAGCGATAATTTCTCAGTTGGGAAATCACATCATTGTTTTAAAAGTAGAACCATTTCAGTTTTAATAAGAGCTAGTTATAGTTATACTCGTACCGACTACAAAAGAGAGAACGTTTGCTTACATTAAACATCATCATGTTCTTTATTTTTCGAGAATTACGGCTGCAACTAACGAAAATTGCAATTGAGGATTATTTTCTCAGTTCATCCGTTAGTTGTTTCATGTGTAAAATATCAGAAAGTGGTGAAAATGTCAATCGAAGGCCAATATAACATTCTCACATATCTTGTTTTGGTCCAAAACCTTAAGATAGTGGGATAAAGAAAACAAGATATATTAACCTGGAATTTGGATTTTTTTTTTTGGTTAAATCATCAAGAAAATCTATCAAAACAGTTGCAGATTAAATTAATTGCCCAAAGCTACTCCATTTATTGTAATTGCATTTGCTGGGATTTACCCCCTGATATATGATATTTCATCGTGCTAATTGGTCCACAATTTACAATACACAATACATACGGCTGTGCTCGTGTATCACAGGGAATCACACCAACTCTAATATCATAT
Source organism: Ostorhinchus cyanosoma (assembly GCA_029814465.1). NCBI lineage: Eukaryota > Metazoa > Chordata > Actinopteri > Kurtiformes > Apogonidae > Ostorhinchus > Ostorhinchus cyanosoma. The sequence continues at coordinate 10,194,362 of JAPTYQ010000024.1, read as the reverse complement.
ATTACTATTATAGCTGCTTAATTAAACACAGATAAACTGTAACGAAGGACACATGTTGGAGGTTATATCTACCTAAGCTGTTAGTCTCTGTTGACTGTAATAGAGATGCCTGATTAGAAAGTTTATTTGATGCACAGACTAAAAATATCAGACATCACTAATGTAAAAATGTCATATTCTGTCAAAGTCTGGAAGGCAGACACAGGCCGCCAAATATCAAAGCTCCAGATCTTTACCAGCTCGATTCCTGTAACCTCACCCACTCTCTCACACACACAGATCCTGAAAATGCTCCTTATCATGGCGTAATGCTGCCCTGTACCCCCGGCGGCGCTGGCAGCAACCTGAAGCAGAAAAAGAGAGGGACACGTGAGCATGTGTGTTCAGGGCCAACATGTGCAGCTGCAGTGCTTGTGTGTTAATGAACAGCACGGTGCATTTTCACATTATCATTCAGCCCCGCTCTCTCTCACTCTCTCCCCCCTCAATAGCTATTTAGTCTCCCCCACCCCACCACCCACCCCCCTACTCTCTGTAAAAAGCCTGCTTTCCCACCATTGTGGGAGCTGGTGCTGCGGCGGGCCTGAGTTGGGGGGCAGGGTGGGAAAGACCTTCCAGACTAGACGTGAGCAGATGCCTGAGACATTAGACTGTCGTGCGGATCACTGAGGTCGGGCGAGCCGCTGAGTTTTAATGTGTGTGCAAGTGTATGCATGTTTGATATGTGTGTGATGGGGGGGTGCAGTCCAGGCCCTAGAGTGCCACCTGACTGTTCATTAGTCTATTCAGCCTCCTCTGCATGTCTGAAAGGCATGGAGATGGCGTTTTTTTTCTGCTAAATGAGAAGGATTTCACTGGCATTAGAGATGCATTCATACATGATGTGCATGTAGAGGGATACGCTCAGGCCTAAACCCTGTCACACATCAGAGCGCGTTCTGCCATTGAATGTGCCACAGCTGTAATGCAATATCAATTCAATGCCAAACATATTCAGAGTTTTTTTTAACCCATTAAGACCCAAACAGCAACTGGCAACCGAAAGCATCGAGCGATCTAAAATGTTTAATAACTTCTGATCCACTAATCCTATCAATATATGTGAATAATTGGTGGAAAATGCAGTTTGTCGTCTTTTCATGGTCATCAGATATGATCCGTTTGGACGTTCAGAGGCTCCGTAGTGAACGTGGAAACACCGTCATCTTCTACAACATTGATACACCAGTAAAACCAATGGGGTCTGATAGATGACAGTGGATGGACACACTTGTTTTTATGCTTAGTTACTGATATCTTTGCTGAAAAAGTCACATTTTCTTCAGTTTTCTGTGTTTCTGATTTGAGGCTTTTATGAACATCTATATGATCAGAGAATTAAAAATCGGAAAATACACGATTTACACTGAAAAAAAAATGCAAAATGCAGTGGATAATATTATAATAAATGCTGATGAATCACTCAAGAAAGGTTAAATCTACTGAAAAATTAATTTGGGAACATTCACAACACCATCACTGGCTTTCACTTTGTGGGTTAAAATGATGCACTGATGTACTTATGATTTAAACCTCATCACCCCTTTATCTTTGCTCAGTTTTCCACCTGGAATGTGATTTTTTTCCTTCCTGTAAAGCAAACCAGTACACTTCCAGCCATGTTGTTAATCGACAGAACATCGTGAAAATCTCACAAGACAGTTGGTGGCACGGTGTATCACTGTGAATGACTCAGCTAAGGCGATGGGTGTGCCTAACAAGCTGAATGATGTAACCTGCGGATAATGATTATTAATGAGCCTCATACTGTACGAGCGCCTCCACAAGATATGTAAGGCATGTGCAGCCCACATGTCAAAAGATTATTCCCTCTCTTTATTCATATAAAAGACTCAGAGCTGTCTCTATAATTGCATTTGTGCTGCTCATGTGTGATATACAGCGCATTGCTTCAGGCAGATTTGACAGAAGAGAGAAAGCAAGGTGAAGCGAGAAATTAATCTTGAAGATACTGTACCTTGCTCCATCTCTGTTGCAGATCTCTATTGTATGTCAGAGAAAACACAGGAGCAAAGAGGGGAATGATGAAATTGTCGCTTTGGAAGAGAAAAACTAAAGAATGTCTTATGGAGAAAGGGTTAAAGAGAGTGAAGACAAACGCACATATATGTAAAGGAGACGACAGAGCACATGGGCGGCCATGTTTGAGTTGGAGCCTTTGCATTTGCTGATGAACTTGGAGCCGGAGCATGTGTTAGCTTGTGCTCTGCCATGCTAAAGCAAATTGCAGCTCTGAGGAGCTAGGCATGAATCATTGGTGTGTGTGTGTGTGTGTGTGTGTGTGTGTGTGTGTGTGTGTGTGTGTGTGTGTGTGTGTGTGTGTGTGTGTGTGAAAAGAGTAAAAGGAGGGGGGGTTCGGCCTGCGACTGTATGTGATACTGTAGCTGCGGCAGTGAACAGAGACAGCATGGTCAAACAGAGGCAGTGACTCGAGCAAATTCATCAGGGAAATGTATTCGTCGACATCGTACCTGCTAGAGGAGTTTCCTGGGTTAGCATTTGGAGGATGCAAAATAAGCCAGACCTCACATGCCAACCACGTATCGCTGTCAGTTTCTCTGTCACTTGTCGTACACGTCGTCAAAAGTGAAAACGCAAAAACGCTAAGGTGAGCTCATCTTGGTGTCGATATGACGTTAGGCTTTATGGTGTCAAACAGTTCCAAACAGTTTTTCTGACGATAAACCGCTTAAAGTCTGCGTTTAATCTGCTCTGACACAAAGAGTTTTCAATCAAGACTGTCTGAAACCAGTGCGGCTGAACTGTGAGGTCAGGGGCTTTGACATTGTGTCAAGAGGATTTAAGGTCTGAATGTTCTCCCTGCTCGCTGTAGATACAGTGACTTACATATTCATTCTCCAGCTCCTTCTACTTTTACATAACTTAAAATTCGACAGACTAAATGTATTTCCCCTCAAGAAAGTGCCAGAATATAGATGATTACATTTCCTTTCTTTCTTCTTTTGTTCGCCTGTTATTCATTATTAACTGTATTGCTTTTGCAACGTGGGATTTTCAGTGCAGGGAAATTATAATGTGTGACATGATGAAGTGACAGTAGCCTGTGCTCAGTTCCCATTCTGTGTGGGTGAAGCAGCGTAGCCATAGTAGCGATAAAATGTTAATACCGTATAGCTCCTGGGTTACCTTTTCAGATTCTCCTCACAAGTGTGGACACTATTAATGTTTTAACGGCTCTGCTGTGATATATAAAGCCCAGCTCATGGGCTGCCCGTGGTCTTGGATGAGGTCCAATGTGGGTCAAGCAAGGCTCATCAGGGCTCTTTAATGCAACTTTGGCCGAGACTAATCTAGCACAAAGCCTGATGTTAAGTATCTTAGAGGAAGATGGAGAGAAGTTTCCACATCCCAGGCTTTTCAGATTACGTCTGTTGGCGGTGGCATCCCTGAGTAGGGGTCCTACATGCTCCGATGAAAGTAAAGGAGAATTAGGTGACTGAGCCTTTAATACAGTCGTCCCTTGTAATCATATCAGGAGGAGATGAGGATATAGGGTGAGGAGAATTAGGGGGAATCCTTGATGTGACCTCTTTATTTTATTTTTCAAATGTTTTTTTTTTTTTTTTTTTTTTAAACTAGTGCAGTAATTGTGCAGTTGTGTGATTAATTACAGGGGTAAAAGTTGCACAGGAAAGAATACAAAAAAAAAAAAAAAAGTCTCAATATAGTCTTCAAATGAGGCAGTGTTTAGTTTCTATACACTTCACTCCATCACTGTCGGGAATAAAGTCAAGTTCAAGTTCACGGGTGCAGCTTCTCTGTCTGCAGGCAGTTGAAAAGTTAAGGGTGTCTGTGGCCACCCTGGAGTTTGAGACGAGGAGGTGGGGTGTGTGTGTGTGTGTGTGTGTGTGTGTGTGTGTGTGTGTGTATGTGTGTTGATGGGGGGGTTACATAGCCTTTGACCTCTGTTAGGGTTGCTATGGGAAAGAGGCCGGCCGTCTCAGTAATGTACGACTGAAAAGGCCGAACTGTCAGAGCTGTCCAGCAGACGTCAGCCCCCTACCACACACACACTAACTCTTACCCATTCACTCACACTCACAGATGGCACGGGCCAGCTTGGGAATGTTAGCGGCAAAAGAGCGCTTTATGTTCATCAGACACTGTTATAATTCATGCAACCTTTAGAGTTACACATTACCAGTCTACACCCCTTCCTCAGTGCATCATCGCTATTCTGCCGGACCATTCAAGTCTCATTTTTCACATCTGAACACCCACTGTGTGTGTGTGTGCGTGTGTGTGTGTGTGTGTTGTAGGCTGGGGTTTAATATAACACACTAAATACACCATCACAACTCTGAAACAACACTTGTCAGAAAAGAAAATTATACTTTGCCAACAAAAATCTGTCTCATTTCCCGAGATCTATAGAAAACTGCCGCTTCTAAAAGATGACTTTTATCAGTCTTTGATGCCAAGTAAAGGCCAGAAGAGATGGACATTTTGATTAAAAAAAAAAGGGTCTGTATAATCGTGCAGGCAGATAAAACAAATATCTTTAAATGTAGTCTGATCACACTCATTTTTCACATCATTTTCAGAGTGAAAAAAAAAAAAGTTTGAATCAAGCTGTGTATATGGTGGTAAATTCTGTTTTTAAGCTTTTAACACAGTTGTTTAACAGTGACAATGAATTATTACATGGTACAAATATGTTTAAGAAGTTTCATATTTATCTGTAGAGTCTCTCTTTTGCAAAAGGACTGATTTGTAGTTACAAATATTATTCTGTAGTCTTTAGATAAATTAACGGTAATGATAATGATACAACTTTCTCCTGTTGTCAGTCCTTTTTATAAACTACATGTATAGACACTTGGTTTATCCTTTACAAGCAGCACAGTTGCATGAATGTATTTTGTATCTGCTCATTTTCAGTTTGTCAGGTTGTGATGTTTGAGTGACTGCGTGTCAGAGTGGGCATGCAAATCCACTGATTGTAATACGTGCATGTTTCCTTGCCCCCTCTGTAAATGTGTGCAAGTGTGGCCTCATTTAAGGATGCATTCATTCAGGGGAGGGGTCTCACGAATAAAAGACTGTGTATTTGCATACGCTGCATGCTGTCTGCAGAGAGGGAGCAGTCAAAAAAAGATATCAGAGGTGGACAAAGAGAACGAGGACAAATCCTTCATTGTGGGGTTGGTGGGAGAAAGGGGTTGTCTGAATTGGGGAGTGGGTGAAAATTGACAGAGAAAGAGTTCGGGCTGGTTCCCTGTGGGGATAAAAGCCTTAAGATCCCTCCATGCATACAGCCTGCAAATGGGAGAGAAGAACAACACACAGAGCACAGGGGCCTATTTTTACAGGACATGAAAAGGAAGTTTGTTTTTCTCAAACACTATTCGCTATTGCAAATGACCAAAACTGAAAATCAGGCAAACCAGTAAAATCATTGTTGTCAAAACATTTTCCTCAGCATTTGAAATCACCTGCCCAGACAGTTTCATTTTGCAGACTCATCATCACTTTTATAGCTGTTCTTAAATTGCATCTGCACTTGTATAGGAGTTTATTCTTATACCCTTTTAATGTGATGTTGTACTCTAGGGATCCTGGGATTTTTAGTTTTAATCTTTTTTTTTTATTGAAACACTGTGTTTTTATTGACTACTCAGTGTTTTAGAAGCTGAGAAGTGTAATTACAATTAAAGCTTTTCCTACAGTTTTTTTTTCCCCCCGAACAAATTCACTTTTATGCCTATAAAACCGTTATCTTATATGGAAAAATCCATTATTCCATTATGCACTTTTATCATTCTACTCATTCTTTTTTACTTGAAAATGTGCAATATCTTTATTTTCCACATATAGGGATGGTTTATGGAGCCAAGCTTAATTCTCATGCTAATGATGCCCTCTTTTGTTTCTTCTCAGGAAGGGACAGGGTCTGCAAACCCCTCTCAACTCTGCAGGATTCTACTTGGCACGAGAAGCCCCTGGACCAAACCCAGCAAAATGCTGTCAGCTCATGCACTCCAGGAAAAAAAAAATTCACCGAACTGAAGTCTGCATGAAAAGTTTTAAAGAGATACAAGTTAAACATATAAGTCAAGTCATTTTATAATGTTTATCAGTCTGTAAATATTAATTAAAAGCTCAAATGTTACTGTATACTGCATTTTATTGAACTCATTCTTTTTTTTCCTCAAATGTATTAAGTTAATTTCTAGGATATGAATGCATATTTGAGATGTGCATTGTAATATTATATGCTGTCTTATGTTAAAATAATAAAATCTATATTGTTGGGAATATTTTCATGCAATCGTGTCTTTATTTTGCTGATCAGAAGTGGGAAACCAATACTTTCTGATTGAGATCATGAAAAATTCACATGTTTTAAGCTGAATATTATTATTATTATTATTATTATTTTTACAGTAAAGTATTTAATCTTCTAAAATGAGTAGTGAAGAGAAAACTCTGGATGTGTTTATAAGTCGGTTTTTAATGGATTCCTGTGTGTGAGGAAGTGTTGGAGTGACCTCGCATTAAGTTTTAATCAGGAGGAGCAGACTGAGACGTGGGTTGAATCAATGTGAAGGAGAAAGTTCATCAGACACACAATGACCCTGTTAAAATATATAATAATCTTATAAGACGCATTTATAGGTTGTCAATTAGGGGTGTGTGAAAGGGTTTACTTCTATTTTTATTTATATTTGTTTTATTTTTTGCGCTGATTTGACTTGAGCTAATAACAGAAACTGAGGAAAAATGCAAGTTTTAATATTTTTTAGTGTTTACTTGATTTTTTTTTTTTTTTTTTACTGGATACACGGGTCTTTTTTTTTTTTTTTTTTTTTTTTTTTTTTTTGTTT
>JAPTYQ010000024.1:10174614-10184816 GCA_029814465.1 Ostorhinchus cyanosoma | reverse complement strand
TGAACCTGGTCAAAGGTGTTTACTGATGTGTAGAAATACTAATAAAAACAGGAATGTATCTGAAAACCAAATTATTCCAGCTCTCTGGGCAACAGAGTCTATATATGTGTGCACGTTACGTCCTTTTGGTCTTTAATTGAAATGTAAAGGAGTCGACAGAGTTTGCCACGGCTGTTAAAACAATAATCTCACATCAAAACCTTTCTCTACTTCAAAAGCTATAAACGTAGAAGCAGAAACAGAGCCCGAGTGCAAAAGAATCCAAACATTTTGGAGGGAAAGTCGGCAGGAGCTGTTTATGCCTTTCCAGGCAGTGAATCAGTCTATGTGTATGATCCTTTAGCATAAGAATGGAGATGGGGCCTGTGAACTTCTCTGACACTGACCTTTCTCCCAGGATGTGAATAGTATCACTCAAGGGCTGCCCGGCAGCCTTTCAGGCAGACCTGAGCCTTGGCCTTGCCTAAACTCCTAATCAGGCTGATTTAATGTATCCTAAGTCCTTCCTCACCACCCACCCCTCTGCACAGAATTGATCTGCAGCCATTTACTGGAGGCACACAGTCCACAGCCCTGCCTCCGGGCCCCTGCACTTTGGGAAGTTAGAGGAGCTGGTCTGAAACAACAGGGGGCCCTTTTTCCAAGTAAAGACTCTGAGTCTCTTTATAATCAATTGGTTCCTCCCTAATGAGCTGAAGCTTTAGCCAAAGCATTTTGGATTTTCAGAAAAAAACATGGGCTACTGCAAAAAAAATACTACTACTGGTAAAGAAATAATAGTCTGAAATAGTTACATTTTTACAATCATCTGGAATAATTAGTTATTAAATAAACTCACTGTGAGAAATAAAAGTTTGCTTGTATAATTTATGCAGCCTGTTAAAAATCCAGCAGGACAAAGTGTATAGAATTAGGTGAAAAAATAATACATTTAAAAAAAATCATTCACTTACCAAATCTGATGAACGTTTAGCTCCAATCCTAACTACGCAAAATGATGTTTAATTGTGTCATTACTGTATGATTACTTTTCCTGGGCATAAAGCCAAACCCTCACAGGAGGCCAAAAAACATCTAAAAATGAAAACAGAAAATACGATTATCCACATATAACGGTTTAATGTCTCACAGGCCTTTTGTTTTCCAGTAAAGTTAGATTTGGAAAACTTAAACTTAACCTTAAACTGTGTTGTTGCACTTATAACATTTCTACAGCTGTTTTTCGTCAACATTTGCTGAAAGTAATAAAAAATAAAATAGTGCAGTGAGTTTTCTACAATGAAGCATAAATGTGACGTTTATTTCAGATTATTATCTATTTTATTTGCTTTATTTGTTTATTTTGGGCTCCTCGAAATGACTGAGCTTTCATTTTCAATATATGTTTTTTTTAATTTACTATTTATTAGTGGTTACGCAAAAATATCCGCGTTAATCGGTGCGTAAAAATGTTAGATCCTGGTGAACTCTTCTTTTCTTTTTCTTTTTTTTCCTTTTTTTTTTCTCGTACGAACCTTTGCAAAGTCGCGCCGTCAACGTGTCAAGACAATTATTCCATTAACGACAGATCATTAAAGTTTAGATCTTACTGAACTATATTTCTCTGAACCAGAAGACTGCAGCCTGGCTTAAGTGACTTTTATGTTTTTATTTATTTATTTATTTTAAAAGAACGAATACAGCTTTCTAATTGTATTAACTTATATACTCAGATAGTTATTTTACCCATTAATATTAACAGGTATATTTAAAAAAAAAAAAAAAAAAAGCATCTAAAATTGTATTCCAGTCGAAATCTAACACCTTTTCATCTATCATAACATCCCTCTAACAGCTCTTTAAAAGGTTAAATGGGTCTCAATAGACTAATAATAAACAGTTGTTAAGGTGTCATCAGAAGGGTTTTCTGATGCACAGACAAAGAACAAGGAAACAGACTGACAGAGGCTTCACATTATTGATGTGTATCCAAAAAAAAGAAAAGAAAAGAAAAAAAATACAGAAAATAAACTGATGTTTGACTTTTTAAATGTCATTTGTTACTATGGTAATTGCATGCCAGTACATTTCAGTCCATGTCTGCAGTGTGTTGTGTGTGACAGAAACACTCTGCTGCATCTCCTTCAGTTTCAGTCTTTAAGTCTAAAAAAAACCCCAAAAAACCCATAAACACTCATCTGTTCAACTGCTAAATATCTGCACAAGAAATCAGCTGATTTACAAATACATATGTCTAAAAATGGTGTTGAAATAATGGTAGATCTCAGTATGCAAAAAAAACCAACAAAAAAAAAAAAGCAAAACACTAAGATGACATTTTTATAAAGCATGCAGAGATGCATGTGTGTGATGCCAGGGGGAGGGAGGTGATGAAGGAGATCATAAAGGGAAGGGATGGTGTGGGAGAGAAAGGGAGATGAACCCATACTGAGACACGAGTGGGGTGTGCGCATGCTCGCAGCCGGGCGTGGAAAGGCTCATCAGAGCTGCACACTGTGTGGGTTGGCATTTTTCAAAAACCCACGTGAGGAGACAGCCAGTCCCTTCTTTCACAAATCTGTCCTGACATCCTGGTATCTGGGCTGTGATTGGCTGAGGATGGTGTGAATCAGCAGTCAGAGGTAAAAGGTAACACACAGTGGAGCATGGCTGCACATGCTAGCTGTGTGTGAACAATAAAAAACTAAATGTGCATCTCAATGTAATTCCGCTGTTCTTTTCACACTGGAACCTTTACGATATTCATGTATTTGAACCCTTAACGACCTAAAACTAAAACCTAAAAACTTCCGAATGAGATTTTCTCTTCATTTAACCTTCCTAAGACATTTATCAACATTTATAATAAAATCATCCTCTGCATTTTTCAGGTATCTTTCTATATTCAACTTACTCATCATGTGATCATCCTATGTCTGTTTGTTTTTTTGTTTATGTATTTGTTTGTTTCATCATCATTATGTGTATTTTTTACATTTTTTTAATCTATAGTGAAAGAGTGATGTATTAATATTTGGCTGTTTTATGTGTTGTTTCTGTCACCTGCCAAGGGATTTCAGATGAAAAGTAGTTATTTTGACGAATTCTGGAATATTTACATGGGTGTATCTTGTTTTTTTTTACACAGAAATATTCCTAAATGTGCATGGTCCCTAATAAATAAACAAACCAATAAATAGAAAATAGAAAATGTAGATATTCATAGAAATTCAGAGTAAATTCAAAGGTTATAATATAAAAACTGAGAAAACTGAAGAAAAACTCCCTTTTTCAGCCACATATGTCAGTGACGGAACATAAAAACAAGCCTCTCCATCAGCTGTCGTTTGTCAAACTTCATGGGTTTTACTGGTGAATCAATGTTGCAGAAGATGATGGTGTTTCAGTGTTCATTCTGGAGCCTCTGAACATCCATAAAGGTCATATCTGATGCCCATAAAAACCTGATAAGCTGCATTTTACTCCAATTATGAACATGTATTGATAGGATGAGTGGTTTAGAAGTTGAGAAGTTATTCATCATTTTATATTATTATTATTATTACTATTATTAATTGATGCTTTTGGTTGCCAGTGGCTGTTTTCAGTCTTTGATAGTTGACTGAAACCCTGATTTAATTTTCAAATGCATTAAACTCTATATCGTCCCAATAATTTCTAACGGTTTCCCTGAGGTTCTGTTGGTTCGTCTCTGCAGGAATTCAACGCCACATTCCAACAGGCTGATTTTTAAGTGATTTCCTATTCTGCATTTATATCGGCACAGGGGACGTAAACCGTGTCTGATGTGTGGCTGCTGTGTTAACCTTTGACCCCAGGCTGTCTGGAGGGTCACGGTGACACAGAGTCAAGGTCAAGGGGAAGGGGGATGGTGGGGCTGCCGGGGCGGGAGGAAGGGCTCCCCGTCTGGGAGTGAAGAACCCAGACAGTCCCAGACGTCTATCTGAGGGGAGACAGTGTTGTGTGTGAAACCTACAGGGCGCTACGACGTCCTCTGTCTGTTCCCACTCACCTCCGTGGCCCTGGAGGCAGAAAAGGGAGCGCTGGTGTCTAGAAAAAGTCTGGAGGCTGGTTCCCAGACTGGGAGAAAGAATCTGAATATCACTAATCCTTTTGATGCAGATAAACAGAAAACCACTGTTTTAATTTACCCTTTTAATATTCAGTGTGCTCCTTCTGTCTCAATTAAAGAACAGATTTTTATCTTTTCCCTGATGTGAAAGCACCGAACACTTAATCTACCTTTACATATTTGTTCCCATTTTTATCATTTCTTATCCCTATTAATTATTCTTATTTTATTGCTCATTTTAACTTAACTTATTGTAGTTGATTCAGTCTTTCATCCTCTTCGAAAAATACTGCTCCACTCACAAAAATAAAATAAAAACACCTCTATAGTGTCTTATTAAAAACTACAGTCTTATTTGAGGTGGCAATAAGGTTAATTTATTACACAAATCAGTTTCATTATTGGGTTTTTTTCAGTTTATAGAGGCTGTCATAAAGTTGAACTCTGTAAAAGTCATGAAAATCATACTGAAAAATAATTTGTATCCATTTTTTACTTATTTAAGAATATATTTCTGATTTCTTTTTCTGTCAAATGAAGCTCAAACATACATTTATGTTTTCTTTCCATATAATACAAAGCTGTGTGTTCTCGCTTTACATCCTGCAACTGATTTCAACCAAGTCTCCAACATTTTTAATCAGGAGTTATAAATACCTTTAGAAATCACCTCCTAAAATTTATCTTTTTTTAGGTTCTGTTGCAGATAATTAAATTTTTATGTCTATAAACCTCTTAAACTCTAACAGCTCATATTTATTTAGATTGCTTGATAATTTAAATATTCTTACAACTAAAACAGTCAGTCAAAAGCCCCAAAAAGGGACATAAAAAAAAAACATCAAATGTATCATTGTATAAATATTTACTGTAATTTAACTCAACTGTTAATTGGGTTTTAATAGATAACAGAATGATTCTATTAAACACGTGTATACTTTTGAATTCTGTTTTTACATACAGTCATATTTTCTGTACATTAAAGTGATGTGGCGCTCATCATTCACAGATTTACATATGCTACATGAGTAAAAAATCTGAATTATGACGCTGTTGTTTAGTTTGTCTAATTCTTTTAGTGAATATTTGAGCTGGAACCAGGTTTTAGAGATTGCATGAGTGATGGATGATAGATGTGAGTGGTCTCAGTTCGCCTTACAGTCTACACATTGTTTCTACAGGGTGATTGAGCATCAATTTGCTGTAATAAAGAAGGAGCAGCTCCCCCTACAGGTAATAAAGGTGCCTCTTACACATATGGTGGCAGAAATCTACTCTATGCCCTCAACCCCCACTGTTCAGCCTGCCAACCAACATAACCTGCTATAGACGTTTACACACACTTATGCATATACACACACACACACACACACTCGGTCACACATATAAGGCCTCCAGGACCTCCCGGGTGATCTGCAGTGGAGCGTGTAGCCACCTGTCAATCACCAGATCTTGCCCGCCTTAAGAGAGACATTTCGTCTGGGACAACAGCAGCCCGTCCCTCCCCATACATTCTGCCTCGCCTAGCAACCATCGCTGGATGACTGAGAGGCTTTGTCCCCTCACAACAGGAGTTCACCATTGAGCCCAGAAGCCCGTAGCAACCAGAATTAGAGGGTGCCAAAAAGGGTCTTTTCTTTGAACGGGGTGTAAGTTCTGTTCTTGTCCGTACGTCTGGGATTCATATCACAGGCCTGAATGGCGTCCCCTCCTCCTTTTAAATGCTGGTGTAACGGAGCGTATGAAGGGGCTAGCAGTGAGCGGATAGGATCATGGTTAATCTGCTGTTCCTCTCCACTGTGGTCCGATAGGGACACTTAAGCAGCCTCTGTGGACAGTTAGTGGCGTGGGGAGGCCTGTGGATACCTGGGGCGGGAAGAGCTGGGAGGTTTACTCGCAGGTTGCAATAAGAAAGGACAACAAGTGAAGAAAAATGTGCTTTACAGACACCAGTAAGCCACTGGATGGGGTATCAGCTGCCCACTTTCGAGAAAAGACAGTCCAGATATGGCTGGTTGAAGGTTTCGGAAGTCAGATACACCTGCTGAGAAATAACCTTTAGGGAACAGTGAAGCTACGCAAACATGAACAGATTACGTTTAGACTCAAAGGAGAGAGGGATGAATAGTTTATGAACAGTTTTATGGACTTGTGGATGCTTTCACTTGGGGCTTTTACTGGTCTCTTTACAAGGGATCGTACATGGAGCACTGAATACCACTGTGGTAACCGCTGCGTCCATGTGTAAAGTGAGCTCAGTGAAGCCTTTTTTTACAGAGTGACTGACATATATGTAAACGGAAGAGCACGGCCTGCAACTGTAAACGTGGCTGCATTATGTGGCGTCTGCGGAGTGAATGTGAAAAACACCAGATAGCGGCGGCGTAATCAGCCAGGTGCTCTGAACACGACCTCCCACGATGCATTTAGACCTGTAGTGTTCTGGAAGTCGCCACGTACAGAAGATTACAAACTAATCTCGACTCACAAACAACATCGCTGGCATGCAGAGAAAACATGCTTTTCCTGGTACGTTCTTTATCATTGTATCAATGAGCGTCTCCCACGGCCCCCTGTATGGCAGTATGCTTTGTGCAGCTTCCATTCTAAGCTCTCCTCCTGCGCCCGCTTTCCCACCCTCTCCTTTCCTCAAACTGTCAATCAAAGATCATGATTGAGCCTGGATGGCAGGCAGTCAGTCATCAGCAATGGAAGTGAGGCCTCATTCCCTGGCCGTCCCTCCCCTTTTTCATGCCCCCTTGCCTCTTCAAGTTTTCCATCTTACCTTCTCTGCCTCACTGTGGCCTCTCTGCCCCCCTTTTCTCCTTCTGCTACCCTTATACAGTTTGTGTTTTCCCCTGTTGAAGTCACATCTAAGGTCTGTCCAAACTTCTTCAAACATAGATGTTGTGATGCGGCCGGGTTCGGCTCGCTCAACCTCAAAGCCTGCTATCACCTAAAAATAAGTTTTACCAGACCTCTGCATTTGCTCTTTAAGTGGCTGATGAATAAACATGAGTACAGTCGAGGGCGGGAACCAGGGGTAGGATGGGAAGGGGCCTGGTTTGTGTGTGTGTGTGTGTGTGTGTGTGTGTATGTATTAGGGGGGTATCGGGGGCAATGGGGCAGCCTTTCTTCTCAGCAGGGCTGCATCTCGTTTAATTGGAGCACTTGTGGCACCATTACCTCCTTTACTCAAACACGTTACTGATGACAAAAGAAAACAGCACTAAGCCTGCTTTTGTTCGAAAGGAGACTGGAAGAGGAGATGGATTCCACGCCGCAACTCATGTGTGGGAATCATCTGTACTCCCGCCACAAGTTACGCCGAAAGAAACGTGGAGCCAGGTGAACAGAAGGCAGAGCACATGGAAATTACAACCATCATCAGAAAAATTATAGACAGAAGGAGGGGTTTATCAGATACACAAAACAAACCGTGTGGCGAAAAAAACAGTCAGCGCCAATAGCAAACGTAGGTACCAGGTTCTGTTTTCTATTTTTTTTGTAAAGGCTGTTCCTTTTTTTTTCCTTTTGAATATTTCAGCTCTGGAATTCCATTTATCAATCATTTTAACTAAGTGACCCCAGCATATGTGTGTGTTTCCTGTCTGTGAGCTCGTGCTTTCCCTTTGACCCGAGGCGGTGATGATGAGACTGCTCCCTGGTTTGTTCTGGTCACCACAGTGTCCCGGGAGAGCAATAAGGGTGTGACCTTTACCCTCCCTTTGACCCGTCTGGAGAGGGTGAACCAGAGGGCTCTCCACTCGCTAAGCTTTTCCGTTTTACCTCTTGATTTAATTTTGCATCAGTTTTCTTTTTGTGTTAAAACCATTATATTCAACAATGTGTTTCATAATAGAGTTTACAATATACTCACATACACAGCATGTATTATTAATGCTTTTGCACTGATTTGCATGATTACCTTGCCATTAAAACAAAATGGCATTGACACTGAACAATGTCAAAATCCACAAATCTGGATAAAATTTCAGCTTGATAATATGGAGAAAAATATCTTTTATTCCACAGCATAATTTATTTTAAAACAAACATCACAGCTTTTACTTTTTTTTTCTTTTTAAATCAACAACTGGTAACATTATCCAAGATTCTCAATGTAAAACTCACAAAGTGACAATATACGGAAAATATGCAACGGTCCAAATAAACATGTAACAAAGGAAAGTGCAGATGGATTTAAAGGTCTATCTATTCCCTTTAGATGAACCCTGCAGCCTGTTACATCACATAAATGTAAATGCACGCATGCAGAGACAGTAAAAATAAAGAAGAAAACATGAAAAGGGTGAAGGTTCAAGTGTGAAATCCATAAAGTGCAGTTGAAATGAAAACAAGTCTACCTAAAGTCATCAAAATACAGACTAAATATATATTTTTAGAGCTATTATTTAATTAAGATCAATGCTCATATTCTGGTGGCCACACATGAAATTATTTTTTAGCAGACTGAACAAAAAATATTGCTTTAATTCTCTGATATTTGATTGAAAATTATTTGATTGAAACAAACAAACAAAAAAAAACACATACAAGATCTTTTTGCACTGGGACTTTTTTTTTTTAAATCTCTATAGAAAACAGGTTTAATTCTAATCTAAACTAAACTATCTTTAACAGATATTTACTTAATGTATAAACAGTTACTGGCTCTGATCATTAGGGCACATATGTGTTCAATTAATATTTATATTGAGCAGGAATATAAAAGGAACAAGGAGGTCAAGGAGTAGAAAGATGAAGATTGTCCAAGATCAGTGTTGTTGTCAGTTCTGCTCCATAGTAAAATTTGACTCCACTCTGTAAAATAAAAAAAAAAGAATGAAAAAATGTATGTTAAATAAAGACATGTAAGACTCATGCAACAAAAACTGCACTAAAACACCGTAATAAATCACATTTTTGTACATATTTGCACTTGAGGTGAGTCAGTGTTTGATAAATGTTCTACTCTTTGTGTGTCTCAGTAAAATATTATTATTTAGACACTGATATTCAGCCTCTAGGTGTTTCTGTGCTTGTTATATGATGTTATTATACTAGATAGCTTCCCTGTAGATGATCCTCCTTTTGTTAAATTAAAAAAAAAAAATTTCGTGTCATCCACATCTCAGTTTGCTTTATTATATCTTTTTTTTTTTTTTTTTTTAAATATGCAGAGTAAATACAGCATCTGTTGCACTACTTCAAGGTCACTTTGATGAGATGCACATGCACCGTTGTGTGCTCCAAAAACCCCTATCAACAAACAGCACAGGTGAGCGTCACTTGGAAGCCGAGAGCACAGGGTCGGCGTCAGCGTTTCACAATCTCACCCACACAGAGTGACATGGACAGTTCAGGCTTCAGTGGCAGTGGTGCCATGCGGTCTACAGCCGCATCCTCACTGTGTTTTCATACTGTAGTCAATACTATGAATAGATATTCCCAACAAAGGGCAGCAAGACAATGAGTCACATGTTTGGTCACTGCAAATTAGGATCTGCTGCCACCAAGAGGATATGGAGTGCAGCATGTTTCAATGCAACAAAGGCCCATATTTGCATTTTTTTGTGTTTTGGTCAAAGATACAGTAGCCACATGAACCAAAAGGACACTTACACATCTTTGTTCCGCATGTGGTTGTTGTACTGTAGGATGGGTGGGATGCTCTCTTCATCCTCTGGTAGCTGTAGGGAGTAATTCACAGGTGAAATAAAACCGGTCACACAACAACAAAAAGGTGAGAAGTTAATGTGAGAGAAAGAAACTGTGTCTTTGTTGAATTCGGAGCATGTTTGGTTAAAAACAGCTCCAGGGTTAAAAAAAAAAAAAAATACAAAGCAGTAAATCACTAAAAGCCAAGCACAGCTGAATATGAATATGATGTCCTTTCACGTACAAAAAAAAAAAAAGAAGAAAAAATCACAATATAATATAAAGTGTGCAATTATGAGTCTAATCTTGGATGTTGATTGGTTCAGTCCAGAAAATAGTAATGAAAACATGCACCATCAGGTCAGAATGGAACAGATTAGTTCAGTGTCTCACCTCCCAGTAAGGCTCATCATCAAAGCAGTTGTCATCTGCAGCATCTCCCCAGATGGGTAATCTCAAAATACAACCT
>JAPTYQ010000024.1:10150577-10174514 GCA_029814465.1 Ostorhinchus cyanosoma | reverse complement strand
CCTCCCAGTAAGGCTCATCATCAAAGCAGTTGTCATCTGCAGCATCTCCCCAGATGGGTAATCTCAAAATACAACCTAAGAAGAAGAACAAACCAGTCATATCCTCCTGAGACCCAGGAAATGAAGGGTTTTGGATTTTTACATTACATAATTGTCTTAATTAGAAACATCATAATGCAACAGTTCTCTCAGCTCCACTTTTGTGTAATGTTCTTAACAATAGACGGTGTTTTTGTTTTGTTTTGTTTTGATTTTTTTCTTTTTTTAAGTAAAGCTGTGAAACTCTTTTGGACACAAATGCATTGGATCTCAAGAGTGAATCCAAACTCAGCAGCAGAATCACAGGTTACACTTCATATAATATAACAATATTAAAATCCAGACTCAAAACTCATCCTTTCAGAATAGTTTCCCCACCATAAGGTTTACCCTCCATTTTGCATTTTCATTTCTATGTATTATAATTACTCTTTTATCTAGTTGTTTACTTCACTGTATTTTATGCATTGTCTGTTTCATCCTCTACTGTACAGTGTCCTTGGATGTCCTGAAAAGCACTGATAAATAAAATGTCTTCTTCTTCTTCTTCTTTTTCTCCTCAGTATTATTATCATTATTAAATTTTCAGGTATAAGCTCAAACCTACATGTTGCCAAAGACTAGGAGTGATTGTGATCATGTGTTTCTTACCAACAATGATGCCTCCCCCCACGCCGAAGCAGATCGCCACACAGATACCAGCCGCCTGGTGACCACCCTGCCGAGTGGGCACCATGTCTTTGAACTCACCATCAAAGTCAAAGGTGTTAATCAGCCTTTAACAAAAAAAAAAGAAAAAAAAAGAGAGAGGACACAATGTTGTTCTAGTAAAGTCTTGTTTGATGTTTGGTTGATTTTTGCCCACTGGTGTGTGGAGGTGGGGCTGGAGGTGGGGCTGGAGGTGGGGGTGGGATCACTCACCCTTCAGTTCCATAAACAGATTCAGAAGCAGCTGCAGCAGTGATGGCCCCTACGATGCCTCCTATGACCCCTGGCATGGCGTGGAGGTTATGGATTCCACAAGTGTCCTGGATCTTCAGATACTTCTCCATAAACGGCTACGAGACATTTACCAGCAGGAATTAGTGGATCATCCTAAAATAAAACATGACAGCTGAGATTTTTGTCTCTAAAACCAAGCCGACACTTTCATACAGTGAGGTAGATGTAGCCCAGCGTGGAGACGATGCCGCAGCAAAATCCTACAATGAGAGAGCCGTAAGGCATCAACATGAACTCTGCTGCTGTTCCCACTGCCACGCCTCCAGCAAGTGTGGAGTTCTGGATGTGGACCTGACAAACAGGCACAGAAAACAGAAAAATAACATGATCACAGGGGGAAAAAAATCTGTTTGAACATGCCGGAGGGTGTATTTACTGAATGTTCCTTTCTCAGGTAACATTATGGAATCACGGTTGTCAAAACTGATGAAAAACACAGCTGTTACCATGTCTAATTTGCCATGTTTCTGGAAGAGGCTGGAGACGGCCACAGTGGTGAGGACGGTGGAGGCCAGAGCCAGATAGGTGTTGATGGCCGCTCTGTGCTGCCCGTCACCGTGGTCAGTGATGGCGGAGTTAAAACTCGGCCAGAACATCCACAGGAAGAGGGTACCTGGGATGTATTGAGATTTTTAGTGGCATTTAAAAAAAAAAAAAGCAATGAAAACATGTGTTATATTAGTGAAAATTAAGCCCACCAATCATGGCAAAGACATCAGAGTGGTAGACGGAGCCCTGCAGGCGGCTGCTCTGGTCCAGGTTTGGTCGATAGAGCATCCACGAGATGGCCAGACCATAATAACCTCCGAATGTGTGGATCACCATGGAGCCTCCGGCATCTCTGGCCTTCACAAAACAAAGTAATATGAGACTGACAGCTGAATAAAATGTGATACGTTAAAGGGATAGATATGGTTTACATTATGATTCCACAGGGTGAATTACATCCACAATAATAGTAACAATGCAGCTTTATAACTAATGTGAATTAATGTTCCATAGAAATTTCATATAACACCTCATTCAATATGACCTTTTGACATTCTTTTCTCGGAATATGGGTTGGTTGTTCAACATCAGATGGTATTAGTTTGTTACTGGTTACCAGGGAAACTGTCTTTTTGTTGCTGTAAATCTATGAAAGAAACATTTATGTTGCTATGTCGCCAATTATTGACCTCACATATGAACAAAAAAAACCACCTTATTTCCAAACCACATTTACGACATATGTTTGACTGTTTACTGATGAATCCTTGTGGTTCAATAACTATTTCTAAACCTGTACAATAATTATGATTTATAAAGCACTTTTCTATTTCAAAGTTACAATTTTTTTTTTTTTGTGGCTTTTACTGGGGGCACAAAATGAAACAGCAAAATGCAAAAAATCTTGGGAATATCAGAGAAAACAAATGGAAATAATTGAACTTTCTAAAAAGACATGAAAGAAATGTTGAATGAAAACCTGATTATGATACTACTACTATTACTATTACTATTACTATTACTACTATTACTACTAATAATAATAATAATAACAAAACGAAGAAGATTGAATAGATTTTCTCTTTTGAAAAGTGCAAAAAAAGTATCTACAGAATTATATATTTCCTCATTCTCTTCTTCATTTTATTTATTTGTTTATTATAAAACTGTTCAGTATTACCAGTACTGCAGGAGTTCTTCACCTGCTCTAAGTTTATTTCTTCTCTATGCATCTTGGGAGTCAACATTAGTCATCATCATCATTATTTAAAAAGCATTTGAAAAGGACTGTAATTGACAGAAAGTTATAGGACTGTATGTCATATGATTTGTATTTGCTGATTTTTAATTGGAATTCTATTTTTATTGTTTTTACTCTAGATCATTATTTTAGTTATATTGTCATTTTTTTGTCGTCTTTTTTTCTCTCCTGTGTATAGTTTATTTTTGGGGAGGTCTTCACATAAGCCTTTTTTTGGCTTCTAACCTCTATTATACTATTATATACTATTATATACTTGGTAATATGAGACATAGAGACATATTCTACAGTGACAATAAACGATTAACTATAAATTATACTGTAAATTCAATTCAATGATGCAAAAAAAACAACAGATACATGTTGAAAGAAAGAAAGAAAGAAAGAAAGAAAGAAAGAAAGAAAGAAAGAAAGAAAAGTCACTAATATTATGCCATAGAAAGAAAAGTCACTAATATTATGCCATAGAAGAAAAGTCACTAATATTATGCCATAACCTTGTTGTTTGTTTCTTGTAGATGTGGTTAAATCTTGTTTTAATGTTACAACAAAAGTCCCATTTAAATTTCTCCCAAAGTTACAACGCGTCGGTGCAGGTTCAACTCACATGTATGAGATCTAGAATAATGAACTCCTCCACAGCAAACAGTGTGATCCCAAATAGAGTGAGAACCATGAGCTGGACTGGACTGACTTTACCCAGAACAGCACCGTAGGCGATCAAACAACCGGCCACGCAGAAATCAGCATTGATCAGACTGAAGAAGAGAAACACACTTCAAAAACACTGCAGTTTTCATTGTAATCTACAATGGGCAAATATGAAACTATCACTTTGCGCAGTAAACAAACAGTAACTGATCTTGTCATCCTGTTCTCTTCATCTTTCTCTCACACACACCCTATCATGTCTATGCAAACACACTTCAGCAGTATCATCACTTCTCGCTCATATGGGTTTCTGTTTACCTTCCAACCACACCGTGTATTTATCATCCGCCAAGTATACCTGGAAATATCTTTACAGTACAGACTTAGACTGGTCTGGCTGGTTTCTCAAACTCCCTGTATTTTTATTTCTGGAAATCATGCCGGTGAATATGTTGTCCCATCAGAGATTTTTCCCAGTCATAGAGCATAAAACCTGTTTCTACTTACTTGAAATCACACCCTGTTTCTGTCTAAACAGTTATTTTTTTGCTTATTTGTTTGAGGAAAAAAGAACATGATACCAAAAAGACACTGTGGGAGTTGTAATGTTAATACTGTAGTTGTTTCTTTGGAGAATATAGTGGATAAAAATATCCTATTTGCATTCAGCCACATTACAGTTTCACACAAAAATGACACATTACTTGCTGATTTTAAGATGAGATATAAATAAAAAGCAAGTGCTTTAAGTGGAAAAACTGGCGGAAATTTTGATAAGTTGGAAAAATCCAATGCAAACTCTTCATTTTAACACAATCAAAGCAGACTACATCCAAATTAAAGCAGTTTTCTTCATAAAACAGGTTAACTTAGTAAATCTAAATAATTGTTATGTTACCACCTGAAGGAATGTTTGTGGGTTATATCACATCTGAGTGATGTTACAAAGAAATTAATATGATTATTTTACTAGGAAAGAACATCAATTTACAGTGGATGAACGTATTCTAGAAACAAATGAAGATATTAAAAAAGCTTAGGGATATTAAATAACAATTTTTGTGAAATCACACATGAAATATATGGTTTTTGTTTGTCTACTTCTCATAAATTGTAGTTTTTTTTTCATTAGGGTGCTAGTCCTGCTGATATACATTGTGATATGTTAATGTGTTAATTGTGTTTAATCATTTTTTTGTTTGTTTCAATGTAAATATACGTTTCATGCCTGATTTGTATTTTATGTCATATATCAAGCTTATGTTAAATAAATACTTTTTAAAGAACTTCACTTTAGATTCTTCTCTTTGAAGTTACAAAGTCAAGACATTCACATCAGCAAAAAGCAAATGGAAAAAGACATGGTGGACATTCTAATGAATAGTGAGAATATGACCACATCTTTACTTTTCAACTCCAATTTTAATCTTCCCATCAGTGTAGTCAAGGGAGTGGAACCAGCCCTGCATCAACAACGCCCATTGGAGGCCGAAGGCTGCGATGAGGAAGTTAAAACCCACGGCACCGAAGCTGTACCGCTTCAGAAACGTCATCAGGAAACCAAATCCAACAAAGATCATCACATGGACATCTTGGAAACCTGGGGGGAACAGATAGAAGAGGATAAATAGGAGAAGGGTTGCAGGAACACACCACCTAGTGTCCACTGAAGGAAGTAAAAATGGAGGAGAAAAGGTTAAAATAGATGTAACTACTGAAAAGAACATGAATATATATGAAAAGAGAGAGTTTAGGCTCATATAGAAGGCAGAAAAAAGTCTGTGCTAACCGGATTGTCCTATGAAATGAGGAAAAAATCACAAAACATACTGTATCTCTTGGAATAATTTAAAAAGTATACTATTACAACCTGCAAACATGCTTAAAAAGCCATACGACCTGATGATTGTAATCGTTTCTATACAGTCACTTCAAATGACATATTAACATTTTGATGTGACAGGTGAGGAACCTTAAATGTACCGTTTGCTTTCACAACATATTAGCACAGAGATGAGGGCATACGGGAGGAAAATCAAGGACACTGTGGGTTCAATGTAACCTGCCTATTAGACACTGATATGTTATGATGATACACCAACATATCAAGGTCCTTTATCAGCTCTGTGCCTTACAGCAAACAAATAGGAAACAGGTAACTAGAGCAACGGTTACAAAGGCAGCTGTCATGGGATGAGTCACACAAATACTAGGATGACAAGGAAAGCAGAATCAATAATAATAAAATAATAATAATTACAATAATAATTACTGTGCCTGTAATAAAGTCATAATAGAAGACAAAATCGCTACTTTTGTCCCACTTGCCAAGTGATTTTTCTCTATATTGAACTTTTCTTAAGTGATTTACCACAATTTATTATAATATTATCCTCTGTATTTTACATTTTTAGTGTAAATCTCATATTTTCCTCTATTTTTCCCACCAATCATGTAGATGTGCATAAAAGCTCAGATTAAAGTTGAGGGTTATTATATCAGAAATAGAGAAAACCTCTGAAAAAAAGTGACTTTTTCAGTAAAATGTATCATTAATTGAACATAAACCAAGTGTTTCTATCCACTGTCATTCATTAAACTTCATGGCTTTTACTGGTGAATCAATGTTATCAAAGATGGATGTGTTTCCATGGTAACTCATGATGCCATGGTGCCTCTGAACATCCAAATGGGTCATATCTGATGAACATGACAAGATGATAAACTGTATTTTACACCAATTATTTACATGTATTGACAAGATTAATGAATCAACAGGTAGGAAACAGTTCAGATGCTTTTGGTTGATATTAATGGATGTTTTGGGTCTTTATGGGTTAAGTAAAGCTGTGAAACTCATCCCCTGCGGAGGACAAAAATGCATCGCTGGGCCTCAGGAGATTACAGACTCAAAATACATACCAATAACAATCAAAACAAAAAGTATACAAGTCAAACATGTGGAATCGACAATGGAAAATTCAAACAAACAATCACAAAACACTATGTATGAGCACGTGTAAACTGACTTAAGAGTACGTTCCCACTCAATGTGAAACAAAAGAATCCACTGCAAACAGCCACCAGTAGAAATCAGATGAACATATGTCAAACAGTCCCAGCAGGAAACAAAGGATCCAGACATTCCAGGTGTAGAAAAAGAAGAGGCCTGGTAACATTAGGATGTGTTTGGGATGTGCTTTGCTGGACTGCACACAACAAACTGTGTCAGGATGTTCATTTATCAATTGACATCCAACACCATATCTGAGATGGTTTCATGATAGTCTGTTACTGACACCGTGGGCTGCAGTGGACTTGTACTATAGAATGCAACCACACCCATACGACACGCCGCACATATACACGTACAGCACACGGTAAGTGACATGCAACATGTGTGTCTGTACTATGTGTGATGAAATTATGTGTAGTTTTAATTGTAAGGAAAAAAAAAAAAAAAGAGGCAAATGTTGAGGTAAGTCAACAACTGGAACAATAAGAGCCTGAGGGGAGTCATAACCCTGGGGAAATATATATCTGTAGGTGTCAGATCTTTGTCAGCAATGCAGGGACGATCCAAAAGGTCACGAGAATCTGAACTATTAAATCAGGAACTATTATACACTTGGTAATGTGAGATACAGAAACTTAATCTACAGCGACAACAAAGAAAAGACATTCAAATAACTGAAATGATGCCAAAAAAACAGATGCATGTCGAAAAAAATAGAAGAACACTTGAAAGAAAGAAAGAAAGACTGATTGATTAATGTCTTTATTTCGATTGTGTAAATGCCGATTGAAAAAAAGAAATGCAAATCAATGATAATCAAGAAAATGAGAACAAAACAAATTTTAAGCCGCCAAAATTGACATGAGTGAAAAGGAGTAAGAAGAAGTCTAAACTTATTTAATCCTTCCCCTTCAAACCTTTCCATACTTACTGAAAACAACGCCCCAAATTTATCAGCAATTTTAAAACATGTACATTTAGTCACTCATCCATATTATAACACATTGCTAAATTGATATCCAATTAACAAACAAACACATTATGGAGTTTTTTTTTTTTTTTATTATAATTATTATCAATGTACCTCAGGAAAATCATTTCTTTATGTCTCTTTTTAAACACAATCATACTGGAAATGTGTTTTTACTTCTGCACTCTATCTATTCCACAGTTTAACTGCTCTAACAGTTTCCATACAGACGCTTTTTAATGTTGTACACATGCAAGAAAGAAAAAGTAAGGATTCCAAAATGTCACAAGAATATGAACTATTCAATCAGGAACTATTATATACTTGGTAATATAAGACATAGAGATATATTCTATAGTGACAATAAATAATTCACTATAAATTATACTGGAAATAACTGAAATGATGCAAAAAAAAACATATGTGTAGAAAGAAAGAAAGAAAGAAAGAAAGAAAGAAAGAAAGAAAGAAAGAAAGAAAGAAAGAAAGAAAGAAAGAAAGAAAGACAATTCAAAAGGTCACAAGTATTTAATCAGTAACTATTATAAAATTGTAAATATGAGACATTATAAAGTGACAACAAAGAATTAAATATCTAATAAAATAACTTAAATTATGCAAAAAAAAAAAAAAAAAAAGAAATGAGTCACTTACTTGGATATCTGAAGTAGAAGTCATTCTCAATGTCACTGGATATGTTTTTGGCTTTTCGATGTTCTATCCAATGCGTATCTGATTCTTCATTATAACGAATAAAAACTCCAAATAAGATGATCATGGCCGTTTGCCACACAATGCAAACAGCTGGAAGACTTAAACGAACATTGGTATTTTTTGTCCGGTCACACATATCCCTGAAGCTTTGAACGCAGCCCATGTTTTGGATTTTTTTTTTCTTTTCTTTTTTTTTTTTTTATAAACTTAATTCTTTAAAATCGAAGAGCCTCAGACTTATCTAAGTGAAAAACCTACACCTGAAAGGCCCTGAACATCCTAAGCAGCAGAAGTGAAGATGAGACTTAAAGGGCGTCTGCTTTAATATGTGAACACTCCCCCAGACACACCTCCACTCCTAAACTTCAACTATTGCTCCATTTTCTTGTGATGTTACATGATATCATATAGTAATTCTACAATATAAGTATAAAAAACATCACACAGACTAAGCTTTTATTTTGCAGATTCTGTTCAGTTTAATGCTCTTTATACAGTTGTGGTTGGATGACATAATGTTGTCTAGATGAGGATGTTTTGGAAACTCCTCCCTCAACATAAACACTCCTCACATGAGACAGACGCCTTCTTACAGGATAAAATGTCAACCCATTGTAAACGCACAGAAAAGCCCCTGCAGCAGGTTTTCTCAGAAGTCACACGAGGACGTTTTTGTCTCCTCTGTTTATGCTCCGTGAAGCATTAACTCTAATGTCGACAGTGCTCAAGGGCAGAGTAAACGGAGGGATTTGGACACACAGATCCTGCTCCTCTTGTATAGTTACTACTTACTATCCTTACTTTGTTTCCCTTCTGCACAGAAATCCCAAAACTCCACCCCAAATAATCTGCATATTTCTATTAAAAATATACTATATACATATTAACATATAGTGAACAACATGTAAACTGATAGATTTTTGAATATTTTGCTTGTTGGTCATATTTACATCAACATTTTACCAACTTTTTTTTTTTTTTTTTAAGTTACAGGACAGTATGTATTGGTATTAGTTGCAAAGAACAAGACGCATGCACCAGATTTAGTAGAAAAGCTCATTTCTGTCCAACATAATAAAACATCACATAGAGTTTTTGAGTCATTAACTGTTGTTTTTGACTGAATGTGCTTGTTTTTGGTTCACATTTTGCTACAGAAACTACATTTCTCCCAAAAGATAGTTTTGCTGCACATCTACTGCTTCCAGTGTGAATTAGTTGTAGTTTGCATAGTTAGATTTTTAAGGAATTTAGAAAGGCTTGGGTCATGGCAATAGGATATTTTTTATTATATTATAATAATATAGTTATAATAGTTTATAATGACCACAAATGCACAATTTTATGTAAGTAAAACACCTGAAAAACAAAGACTTGAAAACCCTCGGCCTTCAAGTCCACGCCAAAGTTTTTGCACATACGGACGGATGTATAGACGACGAACTGATGACAATATCCTGTGGCAAGATCCAAGAGTAAAAATTAACTTTGGGAAAAAAAAAATAGGAATATTATACACTGTAGTAAAAATTGTACTGGAATGTTCTTCTGTTTTCTCATGAAATGATTGTGATAATGTGATTTATTCTTGTTGATTACTGATTTGTATAAACAGGAATAAAAAGAGGAATGTGAAAGTGTGTGAATGTGAAAATAAAATTATTTCGTCTTTATGGGCAAACAGTTTAAAAGCTAAATGGAATCTGGAATGGACAAAATAATTGTAAAGACAAACTCTGGAGGAAGTTTGGTATAAAACACCAAAAAATTATATGAGAAAACATCCAGAGAATTGACCATGGTCACATTAAATACTAGCTTTTACCTTTAGGAGACATTTATTTCAGATTTTTTTGTGCTTACTGACAACATATTTTCTGTATTTTCTCACTGTCTTAATAAAGAGACGGAGAAATAAAGATACATCACTTCCTGCAAAAACAACAAAGCTAAATGTGGCCTAAGATTATTACAAGATATTGATCAGCCATATTGAATTATAATTTTAAACATTCAATGAAACAGCAGAACAGACATATGTGAAAGCAAGCTTTTTTTTTGTTTGAGTCACCATGTTGATGTTCAGTTCATATTATTTACCCAACATGAGTCACATTTGTAGCCACCAAACACGTTGAACATGTGTTCGAACATGGAGATATGGCTGAACGACCACCATGAAGGTAAGGTGACTCCCCACCCTCAGCTTCAGCGGTGAAAGCTGATATCCTCACCCTTATTTCCTTGAGTTAAAGGTGACACCGAACAAAACTGTGAGCTTTAAAGGTATGTTGTGTTTAGAGCAAATTTAACATGAAAGTGGACAAAGAACATAATAAAGACAGCAGATGGAAACTTCAGAAGGCCATTTGTTTATTATTAGCAGCTTCTCTGATAAATGACGACTATACAGAACCCTTTGCTGAATGTCACCAGTTTATATTTTAGGAAATCATGGTATGCATATTGGATGATGTCACAGGTTACTAACAATATCAGAAGCACAGTTTTGTTTGTGTGCAGCAGGTGAACATACAGACCATTGATCGGATGCTCACCGATGAGACTCCTCATTAAAAAAATGCGAGCAGGTGTACGTGTTCATTGATTTTACTGCTTGGTTTAGCATTGCTGTCCTGGTGATACAACTCTGGCAGATGATGCGCTTTTCAGGGATGATGTATTTTGAACAAGCGTCTAAAGTGGCTGTGAGGCCTCTTGAAGAGACATTTTTAATTCCAGAACCTTTATTTCAAAACCTACTTAGGCAACGTTCAGGCAGCAGGTCTTAGTGCACAATTTGGATTTTTTTGGTGAAATAAATTTTTTGTG
Organism: Ostorhinchus cyanosoma; assembly: GCA_029814465.1. Lineage (NCBI taxonomy): Eukaryota > Metazoa > Chordata > Actinopteri > Kurtiformes > Apogonidae > Ostorhinchus > Ostorhinchus cyanosoma. Next base: position 10,163,540 of record JAPTYQ010000024.1, on the reverse strand, counting down.
TGAGTGTGCTCGTTCTTATTACACATTAAACGGGACTTCTATCAGTTTTGAGTATGAACTGAATGCGATCCTGAAGCGACCTGCATGTGAAAAAGAGGTTCTGCTGTAATACGTGACCACACAGGCCCACTGTTTACAGAAGTAAATATGTTTTTCCCACCGCTCCTCCTCCTGGGACGCAGAATTGTGTCGTTTGTCGCATTTCAATGACATAATGGTCGGATAAATGCAACCTGGCCGTTCAAACTGAAGTCGCATTGCAGAATACTGGATACGTATTGGATTTAGGGCCACATATGAAAGTGGCCTAGATCAGATTTGTGCTGTTCACACTGTCTTTAACAGAACGGATACAGGTCACATATGGGCAAAAAAGCAGATTTGGGCCACAATTGCCTGCAGTCTGAACGTAGCCTTAGATTTCTATCAACTCGACAGTATGTTTGGAACTCAGTTTTAAAAGGTGCATGGACAGGCTGTCAAAGTGGTCAGAAAAAATGAAGAAAAATCACCTGTAGTTGTGTCATTTCCCAGAGGGATGTTGCAAGTCTGTTGTTTTCTGATATTTACTAATAAATCATGAAGACATTATATGTATATTTTTTTCATGGAATAACCATAAGTGTTTATATTTGGTGTTTTTAACATGTTGCATAGTTTTTAAGATGGGAGTTGCATATCAGCTTGAATAACTAGAATCACCTAGAAAATGTGAAGAGGCAAAAACACATATCACCACACATACTGCATTACACTAATTAAATATACATCAATCATTGAAGGACTTGAGGTGCAGTCTCTTGATGAAGTCACACTAACAAATCAAACAGCAGAAATATAAAATGACAACCAGTATTGACTTTGGCTACGTATATCAACATGTCTTTTTAATATTTATGGAGTCTTGCTTAGTGTCACTCAAAACTCTCATTAATGTCATGAGAAATTTACACGTGTCTTCTGGTGAATGGTCCTGTTTGTCTTTTCTACATGACATCCGACTGTAAATGCCACCAATCCTCAACTGTTTCACCTCTACCTCGTGTTACAGGTGTTGTCGTTGAGTAAACACTAACTACTACACGTGTGCCTCAGTGTTCCCTTTGTTTTAATGTTTAGATGTTATATAACAGTGTTTATAGTGGTCACTTTACATGCATTTAGCATAAAGAGCACAGGCGTTAAAAAAAAAAAAAAAAAGGCACGTGAGGGTACACTAAGGTGACAATCCTAGAGCACGGAAATTTAGCATTAATATTCAAATATTCTCAAACCACAGACAAAACTGAGATGGGAATTAAATAAAAATGAAAACAATTATTTTTTTTAAAGTTTTGCTATTACACATCCCTTAGTTTCAAACAACCCTTCACTGATAAATAAAATAACAATTAATATATATCTATGTATTCATGTGTCTTACTTTTTGGTAAAGGCTGGGAAAATCAATACAATATATAGTATCGATCAATATTTACATACACATCGAATTCTAGATTTAAGTTGAGCACCTGATTAAGTGTGGCAGTACAGTGCTATGTAAGTGTCTTTGTGTGCATTCAAATACAGATAACTTTTATCTCCAGCATATTCAATATGGAACTGTCCCAGTTCATAAATCCATTAAATGATGAGAAAGCTCCTGTTCCAACCTGAGAAAATCTTCTTTGGGAAGAAGATACCTTTGAATGACATCCATTACATCTTTCTCAGTAGTATGCTCATAGTCTGCCTTGTTCTTAAATGGCAAATGCCCTGCCAGCTCACAAAGAGCAACATTAAAAGCGGATTCCTCTTTTGCACCAAAGCAGGACTTTCTGGGCCACACAACGATACGAACGCCTTTCCTCAAACTGGCATCTTTTTCATTCTGTATTTGATCACAGGGTGAACATCCTCTGGTTAAAAACAGGTTGTGAGCAATATTACGTTCCACAAGAAAGTCTGTTACTTCACAGATGGCTTTGGCAACTTTCTCCACTGACTCTGGCTCTGTGTAAAACAAAAAGCCTGCAGGGAAGTCCATCACACGATAAAAGTGCTTTGCAAGAACCAGTGGTTTGACTGGCACAGACTCCAACTTGAGCTCATGGTCTAGATAGTACCCATGGAGATGGAGATGATTGACAGATGCAAAAGCTCCCAGGCTATTGAAGCCAACTCGAAATCCAGGATCAGAGCTAAGAAAAACAGATTCTATACCGACCTGGATGGCGAACCTGGTTAGGACTTGTGGAAAACAGTGTGAGGGATCAGGAACGAAGAGGCAGTGTCCAAACTCCAAAGGGCTGACATTAACTAGCACTGTCATTTTGAATGGTGTATTCAGACATCCCTTTTCACACACCATAGTGCCTCCCTCTGTGTCCTGCATCATCTCAAATATGATTTCATCTGGATTGATTTTGTTGAAATTAAACTGCTTGGCATTGAACGGCTGCTGAATGCTCAGAATCTCCTGAGGCTTTCGTCGCTCCGTTCCTCTTTGAATATTTAGCTGAGCCACATAACCACATGGACCTGGCAGGATACGTGTTTGTAGATCTCCCAAGTGGTAGCGGAAGAGTCCCCTGTTCATCCTGTCCATCCAGCCGGCCTGTATCGTCGTGTCAAACTTCGTTGGTGGTGATGCCATGCTCTGACTGTTTCCACTCCTCCGGCACACATCTGTGATAAAATCCTGAATTCTATACATAAACCGGACCGCCATGGTTGACCTGTGTATGAACAGCGAAGCAAAGAGGCATAGGCATGAATTTTGACAATGGAGCTCACAGAGAGTCACCCTGCTGAATCATCAAGTCACACTATGAGCCTGTCGGCACAGAAGTCATTCACAATACACATGCCCAATGCAGATTTATTGCTCAGTCCACTGTTGGAAGGAAACATGTAGTCCACCAAAATCTGCCTTTACAATTCCATGTATACCTTTCAAACACACACCAGTTTCAGTACACTACACACAAGTACTCCAATACTAAACTGCTCCTCTACTTGACCTCCACTGCAGCCATCTTAGACTTTTTATTCACAAAGTGACTCCTGCCAGAGCAGAATTGTGACAAATGTAGAAATAGTGAGATGTGAAAGCTGCATGAATAATGATATGACTCGTTCCTCTGAGGTTGCATTGCATACAGTAAAAGTCAGCTTTGTGTCTATGTGAGTCATAACCACATAGTGGAAGTGGCCAAAAATCACAAAAGAAAAGACCAGATTGTTGTGATTTGTGTCGTTCATACAATTAAAAAAATATCAAAGTCACATATGAGCAAATAAGTCAAATATGGGCTAATTTTGGCTAAAGTCTGAACACATGACTAAATAAATATGTTCAATGGGGGAATGTTTACTACCACTGAATCTTATTTCTAAATTTTTAACTGAATAAACTTTAAATAAGTACTTAACAGTCACAACTTCAGCTTTACCACCGCGTGGATACGCATGATACTTCATGAAAGAGAAACAAAGTCACTTTCATACAGTCAGAGGTTTAAGGAAGAAATTAGCTTAACAGACAGCACTAAATTACACACAAACTTTGCACATATTTTTGAACACACGAAGGCAAATGACTCATGACATAGACACGAGTGGACACAGGTCGCTTCTTCACTCACCTCTATGTATTAACTATGTACAAGTATTTATATTCAACATTATATTTAGCTGGTTAATCGTAGAAATAAGAAACTGTTTACAGTAGCACCGGCATGCTAAGCTACATACACATGTAACTCGTTTTCTTCTACGTTGGTGTTTGTCGGTATACTTCCGGTTCGTCATTTCCGGAATAAAAGTGCGACGTCGATATCTGTAATATTTGGGCCAATTAATCAGTGTTAATAGTGAAATTAATTAGTTATATAATTATTTAATTTTCTACGTAGTTTTTAATATCTTCATTCACTTAAATGAATATAGAAAATTAAACCCCACCTGTCTAAAAGTACACGTTTATACACAGCAATGTAATATTTAAGGAAATGTGTCAAATATGTAAAATCATTTAGAGCTGTATTTGCACAACAATATTTAATTGTTGAGTAACTTTAAAAGCTTGTTATTTGTTGAGTCATGTCCACTCAACTGACTTTGAGAGTATGAGCAGCTGGCCAATGAGACAGGGTGGTTATTTTGGTAACTGCATGCCTATGGAGATAAAGTAGGCAGAGCTGTGTGTATTCCTGTCATAAAGCCTTGGAGATCACTACATACAGCGTATCTTGAACTGACTTGGTTTTAAAGTCAGACTTATTTTCATAAAACTTTGAGCTGGACATACAAGAAAAAGGATGGAAGCAAGCAATAATGGAGTAAGTCCAGATATATTTAGATTTCTTGCCAGGAATGTCAATCTAGGACTAACACTGTGTTGTTTCTTTTTTGCATGTAAACTTGTTTTACCATATCAGCTCTTTAACACGGGGGCTAATTTGGAGTTTTATTTATTTTGTAGAACAGATGGTAGTCTAGTTTGTCATGGCTCCAGTTATTTTTAACATGAGTTTCTGTTACAATACACCAGACACACTTGGCTAAATGCTTGCTTAATACATTAAAAGCAGTCTTTAAATGGCAGAAGAAGTTTTGCCAAGATTCTGTATTGATGCTAAAATACTTAGACATATAGGAACTGACTTGTAATGTAAATACATTCTTGCAGTCATGATCAAGTGTTTTATTTTATAGATTTATTGGTCTCTGATAGTATTATAACATTCTGTTTTGTAGACAGGAAAGAGAACTGATGATGAAGCTGACCCTATAAATAAAAACAGGACACCAGATACAACAAAGGATTCCCAGTCACCCTCCACTGTCAAAGGTATGTCAAGCAGCCATTGTGTCACTTTCTTCTTTACATTCAACTAGTGAACACTCACATAATGTTTGAAATGTGCATAAGATATAGGCCATATGAAAATAGTAGATGTGTGACAAAATAACTTAAACTTCACTTTCACATTCAGCTACTTCTCAATAATGTGGTGTACAGTATGTATACAGTGGTATATGTTACTCAAGGAAAGGTGTAAAGTAAAATGTCACGGTTTAATTAACCTACCAGAAATGATCATATTGTGTCAGTGCTAAAATAGTTTTAAAATATCCAGAGGAGTTCTTCTGATGATTGGCCAAAAAACAGTGTGACAACAAATTTGTTCTGATGTTTAGACTACACAATCCATATTTATTCATGCAAGACAAATTAAGTATGTTTTCTGTACTTTGGATTCATTCATCAGATGTAATGCAGTCACACAGTGTAGAATTATCAAGAGCTTTAGTTTATATTATTATGTATGTTGTTTCACTCCATGGCATTTTCATTTTTATCATACTTGACATTTATTACATGCTTTTTTTTCCTTCACACCAGGTCAACCTACAAATTCCAAAACAGATCAGGAAAATGCTATCAAGCCAAAACTCCAAATTATGTTCAACACATTTACAGTCAAGAATGGTGAAGAAATAAAAATTGAGATCCCAGTGGTTGGGCAGCCAGCACCAAAGATTGAATGGAAAAGAGGAGATCAGGCAGTCAAAGAAACATCAAGGCTGAATATTTTAAATACACCTTCGCAAACAGTTCTTCATCTTAGACATGCTGCCAGAGAGCACTCTGGTCAGTACTCGGTTGAAGCCAGCAATAGTGCCGGAAAGTCTACAGGGGAAATCAATGTAGTTGTTCTTGAAAAGCCTGACTCACCAACAGGACCGGTGAAGATTGACGAGGTTAGTTCTGACTTTGTCACCATCTCCTGGGAGCCACCAGAATACACAGGAGGCTGCCAGCTAGACAACTACATAGTGGAAAAACGTGAAACTACAAGTACAGAATGGCAGATTGTGTCAGCAACAACAGTAAGAACCACAATCAAAGTCACCAAGCTGAAGACTGGAAGTGAATACCAATTCAGAGTGTTTGCAGAAAACCGCTATGGGAAGAGCACAGCAATTACCTCTCCTATTGTAATTGCACAATATCCGTTTAGTGTGCCCACGGCTCCCGGCATCCCTTTTGTGTCCACAGTGACTAAGTACAGCATGGTGGTTGAATGGGAGCCTCCAGCCAAAGATGGAGGCAGCCCCATCATTGGTTATCACCTTGAACGCAAAGAAAGGAACAGCATTTTATGGACTAAACTGAACAAGCTTGTTATATCTGATACTCGCTTCAAAACAACCGGACTTGAGGAAGGTATTGAATATGAATTTAGAGTATATGCTGAGAATATTGCTGGACTCAGCCCATCGAGCAAGATATCTGAATGCTATGTTGCCAGAGACCCCTGTGATCCACCTGGTAAACCTGAAGCTGTTGTCGTTACTAGGGAGAATATCACAATTAAGTGGGCAAAACCAAGGTATGATGGTGGAAGCACAATTACAGGTTATGTTGTTGAAAAGAAAGAGCTTCCAGATAACAGATGGATGAAGGCAAACTTCACTAATGTTATTGAAACAGAGTTTACAGTCACAGGCCTGACAGGAGGTCAGAGTTACGAGTTTAGAGTAACAGCCAAGAATGGTGCTGGTGTTTGGAGCACACCCTCTGAAAGTATAACAATAATTGCTCAGGATTTAATTGAAGGTCCCACCATTATGATTGACCCTAAATTCAAAACTACTAATATTGTTCAGGCTGGTGAGACTTTCATTATCGAGGCTGATTACTTTGGAAAACCCCTCCCTGAAGTTGTATGGATGAAGGACGGAAAGGAAATTGACAAAGTTACACCAAGAATGGAAGTCAAAACCACCCTCACACATACAACTCTGACTATGAGGGACTGCATCCGAGTAGATGGAGGTCACTTTATGTTGAGCCTCACTAACATTGGTGGCACTACAACCACCCCACTTCAAGTGAAGGTTCTGGACAAACCTGGTCCTCCAGATGGATCTCTAAAGGTGAAAGTTGTTAGTGCAGAGAAGTGCAATCTCCATTGGAACCCCCCTGTCAATGATGGTGGTGCCAGCATCTCCCACTACATCATTGAAAAAAGAGAGACCAGTCGTGTCACATGGACAGGAGTTGACCCTCAAGTTGAAGCCGTCAGTTACAAAGTGACAAAACTGGTGCCTGGAAAAGAATACATATTCAGAATTGCTGCAGTGAATAAATTTGGTGTTGGTGAATTTCTGGAATCAGAACCCTTTATTGCAGAGAATCCTTTTAAAACACCGAGTGCTCCTTCAACCCCCATAGTGAGTGCTGTCACTGGAGACTCTATAGTATTAACCTGGGAAAGACCTGAGAGTGATGGAGGCTCAGAAATTGATGGCTATATCCTTGAGAAACGAGACAAAGAAGGAGTCAGGTGGACTAAGTGCAACAAAAGAAGACTTAATGACTTGCGTTTCAGATGCACAGGGCTGACAGAAGGACATTACTATCAGTTTAGAATATCAGCAGAAAATGCTGCTGGCGTGGGTGCACCCAGCGAACCCAGTGAGTATATTAAAGTATGTGAAGCTACTTACCCACCAGGTCCCCCTACCAACCTCAAAGTGACAGGCCATTCCAGGAGTACAGTTTCACTTACATGGTCAAAGCCCATTTATGATGGTGGCGCAGAAATCAGTGGATTTGTTGTTGAAATGAAGGAAACAGCAGAGGATGAGTGGATCACATGCACACCAAGTACAGGTGTAGATGACACAAGCTACACAGTTAAAAGACTTAGAGAAAACACACTGTACAATTTTCGTGTATGCGCAATTAATGTCTCTGGAACTGGAGAGTATGCAGAACTGCCTGAGTCTGTGGTAGCAGCTGAAAAACTGGAGGCTCCTGAGATTGAGTTGGATGCTGCCTTGAGGAAGATTGTGAATGTTCGAGTCTGTTCCACATTACAGTTGTTTGTTAACATCAGAGGAAATCCAGAGCCTGAGGTCAAATGGTCAAAAGAAGGGGGTGCTCTGAGTGAGCGTGCTCAAATTGAGGTAACAAGTTCCTACACTGTGTTATTGATTGAGAATGTCAATAGAAATGACACAGGAAAGTATGTGTTGATTGCTGAGAATTGCAATGGGTCTAAGTCAGCATTCATCAATGTCAGAGTACTAGACTCCCCCAGTGCACCAACACAGTTAGAGGTGAAGGATGTAAAACGAGACTCTGTGTCGCTTTCCTGGGAGGCACCTGTTATTGATGGAGGATCAAAGATTTCACACTACATCGTTGAGAAGCGAGAGGAAGCAAGGAAAGCATTCGCAAGTGTTTGCAGCAATTGTGTGAGAAACTCATACAAGATTGACAATCTCCAGGAAGGATGTTTTTATTATTTCCGTGTCCTAGCTGTAAATGAATATGGAACCGGGCAACCAGCAGAGACTGCTGAGCCTGTTAAAGTGTCTGAGATTCCCCTACCTCCTGGGAAAATCACACTCAGTGATGTTACTGCCAGTAGTGCGAGGCTCAGCTGGGAAAAGCCGGACCATGATGGAGGAAGTAAAATCACATGCTATATTGTAGAAATGCAAACTAAAGAAGAGGAAGGATGGACAACGTGTTCAGAGAGTAGAGCCTTAGAGGTGACTGTTACTGGACTGACAGGAGGAAAGGAATACTTTTTTAGAGTTTGTGCTGTAAATGAAAAGGGGAGGAGTGAACCAAAGTCCTTGTTGGCACCTGTTATTGTCAAGGACAATAGCACAGGACCTGTAATCAGTTTGCTGAGTAACACATTCACTGTTAAAGCAGGAAATGATTTAAAAATAGATGTTCCATTCAAAGGTACCCCACAGCCAACAGTATCATGGGCAAAGGATGGCAACATGCTGAAAGAGACAGGCAGGGTAAATGTGCTCACATCGGACACATCATCTCAGATCACTATCAAAGATGCAACCAGGATAGATGTTGGTATCTATGAAGTGATGCTGACCAACTCAGTTGGATCTACATCTGCAGAAATCAATGTTAATGTTTTTGAAAGACCTGGGCCACCATGTGAATTTAACGTGGATGAAGTGAGTGCTGACTTTGTGTCACTGTCATGGCAACCACCACATTACACAGGTGGATGTCAAATCAGCAATTATGTTGTTGAGAAGAGAGATATAGGGAGCACAGTATGGCAGACAGTATCAGCCACAGTTGCAAGAACATCAATTAAAATTTCTCGTCTGACACAGGGCACTGAATATCAGTTCCGTATTGCTGCTGAGAATCGCTATGGCAAGAGCCCATTTGTTGAGTCTGAACCTGTTGTTGCTCAGTATCCCTTCAAGCCTCCTGGTCCACCAACTGACCTTCAAGTTATTAATTCCTCAAAGTCTGTCATGGTGGTTGCATGGAGTAAGCCAGAGAGTGATGGTGGAAGCCCTATCATTGGTTACCATATCGAATGCAAGGATCAGAGCAGTATTCTGTGGACAAAGTTGAACAGAAGTCCAGTTACAGAAAACCAGTTCAAGGTAACAAGTGTTGAAGAAGGTCTTGTATACGAGTACCGGGTCTGTGCTGAGAATATAGCTGGTGTTGGACCCTGCAGTAAAGCATCTGAACCTGTCGCAGCAAGAGACCAGTGTCAACCCCCACGCAACCTCACAGTCACTAATATAACCAACGATTCAGTCTCACTCTCATGGGATAAACCTGAATATGATGGTGGAGCTAAAATAACAGGTTATATCATTGAGCGTAAAGAGCTGCCAGAAAGCTGCTGGCTTAAATGCAACTTCACCAACTTGCTGGATACTTTCTTTGAAGTGAGTGGCCTCTCAGAAGGTGAACAGTACGATTTTCGGGTTATAGCAAAAAATGCAGTTGAGCTCTTAAGTGCACCCTCCGAAAATACTGGACCCATTACAGTACAGCATGATGTAGACCCACCCAGGATTATCATGGATGACAGATTTAGACAGGTGGTTGTGGTCAAAGCAGGAGACCTCCTAAGAATAGATGCTGACATCTCTGGCCGCCCAAACCCTACAGTTTCATGGCTGAAAAATGGTAGAATGATTGGTACCAAGGGAAGAGTTGAGATGACTGTAACAAAGATGCATACATCTCTACTTATAAGAGAATGTGTTAGGAAAGACTCTGGACAGTATACACTGACAGTACAGAATACAGGTGGTATTTTATCTAAAGTTGTCACTTGCAAAGTCCTGGACAGACCTGGTCCACCTGCTGGACCCCTGCAAGTATCTGGTCTTTCAGCTGAAAAATGCACCCTATCATGGGGACCCCCTCCGGAAAACGGTGGAGCTGAGATTATGCATTACATTGTTGAGAAATGTGAAACAAGCCGTGTATCATGGACTCTTGTATATGGTGACATGATGGCAACTACTTGCAAAGTCACAAAGCTGCTCAAAGGAAATGAATATTTGTTTAGGGTGAGGGCAGTGAATATTTATGGAGAGGGTGAAACTTTGGAGAGTGAACCGATCAAGGCAATGGATCCGTATACTGTCCCATCTGCTCCAACTGATGTTGAAGTCACAAGTGCAACTGCAGATTCCATGACTATCTGCTGGAAGAGACCTGAGTCTGACGGTGGTAGTCGAATCAGTGGTTACATCATTGAGAAGAGGGAGAAGCAAGGCATTCGCTGGAAACGTGTGAATAAGAAGGCTGTCTATGACTTGCGGGTCAAAACGTCTGACCTTCACGAGGGGTGTGAATATGAGTTTAGAGTCTTTGCTGAGAATGCTGCCGGGCTTAGTGAACCCAGTAACCCATGCCCATTAACCCTAGCAGAGGATCCCAAGTTTCTACCTTCTCCCCCTGCAAAGCCCACCATAATAGATTCATCAAAGTCCTCCATAACGTTGTCATGGAACAAGCCACTGTTTGATGGTGGAGCTGCCATCACTGGGTATAAAGTTGAATTCAGGAAATCCACAGAGGAAGACTGGGCAGTTGGTGTTAACAAAACAGATACAACTGATTTTACTGTAACTGGACTCACATCTGGGACTGAATATGTGTTTATTGTCAGATCCATCAACAAGATAGGCATCAGTGAGCCCAGTCCTGAAACAGATGCTCAAGTGGCTGTGGACAGAGAGGAGGAACCCAGGTTTGACATTGGTCCTGAGATGAGAAAGACTCTGCTGGTGAAAGATGGTGGCTCTTTTACTCTGACTTTGCCTTTTACTGGCAAACCTGTTCCCAGTGTGACATGGGAAAAAGCAAACGTGGATCTGAGAGTCAGAGGACTGATAAACACTACCAGCTCTGTCACTTCTATCACAGTGGAAGGGGCAACGCGGGACGACTCGGGCAAATACACAGTCAAGCTGCAAAATGTTGCTGGAAATGCATCTTTGACCCTAAACGTGAGAGTTCTGGATTCACCTGGTCCTCCAACTCACATAGTGGTTAAGGATGTGACCAAAAATTCTGCCACTGTTACTTGGGACATCCCAGAGAATGAGGGAGGGGCTCCGGTTAAGAACTACCATGTGGACATTCGGGACATCAGCAGAACAGGATGGACAAGACTCACAGACAAATGCCACCGGCTGTCGTATAGAGTGTCAGACCTGGAGGAGGGAGGAATCTACTTCTTCAGAATCACTGGTGAAAATGAGTATGGGATAGGTGTCCCAGCAGAGACCAAAGAAGGAACCAAAATGAGAGGTACAATATGAGAAGAATCAATGCACACACATCATAATCATTAGTCATAAAAGTGTAATATAATTAAAATATATGTTGTTTTATTTCAGATACAACAGAGTGGGACACAAATCCAGGAGCTTAGTTTGTTTCCTTCTAAGTGCTGAGTTACTCCACTCCTGAGCTTCCTGATTGAGACCTTCATCTATATCCAGTTTGGTCAATGCTTTTCTAAGGATATAAATATAGGGATTTTTTTTTAAAGATGTAGAATCTATTATTCAGTGCCATATAAATGATCAGCCAAAACCTCTTTTGAAGGTGTATAACTGTTTTTTCCTTCATTTGTTTGCAGCAGGTTTAATTTCTGAGATTTATTTATGTGCCAATTTTTTTCTTGTTCAAAATAAAAATTACACTACTAGAAATTTATAATAAACACTTTATTAGATATACATTTACTACATATAATTTTGATTTAGCATTTATTTTTAATTACATTACCCAAGATTCCCTTTTTTTTATATATATATTATCATATACAATCTACTATGTTAAATCATGTTTCATTTGAAATAATTGTGGTTGTGTATTGCTGGATGTTTTGCAATAAGCTATTAAAAGAAGCTGACTTAAAGGCAGACTGTTTTCATGAACTTTGTAAACATTTTTCAGGATGAGTCCTAAATACATTTCAAATTTTGGATTCCAAATTGAGCAAATGAAATAGTAGTAGGGGTCTCAATAAATCAAAATAAAACACCCAGAAATAAGTCAGAGGCAGTGATCCAAAAATAAAAGTGCTTCATTAGCCATTGGGACACCATCACTAACATGTTTCAAGTATACACTCTTCAACAGACAAGTGATCTTTTTTGCCTTTTTGTTGATAATATCTTTATTTTTACACTGAACATCAACTTTTAACTTTTTAAATAGTAATTTATAGTGACATATAGTTTGTGTTCTCTGTAAAAGATTAAAGGCACAAATGGTCAAAACAGTGGAAGAACTTAATGGCACAGACCACAATGAAACTTAAACCACATGCTTGGATTGGTTTGTTATGTCCTGTTATACTTGGGTGAAGTGTAAAAATAAAATCCTGCCTGTCACTGTCTAATTATTGCCATGTGTCAGGATTATTAACGGGGACTTCCTAGTGTGTCAGTTTTGAGAATATACATGTGCAAGTTATTACCACTAATGGAATGTGATCCAAATTTGGGAATGGAATTCCTATGAACAATACAGTTACAAGCCTGGATTATTTAATTGATAAGAATAAAAAAAAAAAACCCCACTAAATATACTCATTATGGGCCAATGTGCAAAGAGGATTAGGGCCACTGGATAAAGAAATTATTTAT
>JAPTYQ010000024.1:10113951-10135944 GCA_029814465.1 Ostorhinchus cyanosoma | reverse complement strand
GTATAGGACAACTATACTAAACTGGGGGAAAATCCACATTATGTGCAGGTGTATTTCATACCCTGATCTATCACCCATAATGTGAGGGAGTTGTCTGGGTTTTTCAAGGACTTCCGAGGTACTTGTTTGACCAGGAGGTTGATGGCGCTGTCTCTGCCAGGCCCTGACACATTAGACGCTGGCATCATTTCCAAGAGTTGGCGTAGCATTGATCGCAGCTCCTTAGATGGTTCTGTTACAAATTCATACAGTCAGTTACCATTTACACCAAAGGCAAGTGAGCCGATTCCCACAGGAAAATATCTTAGGTCAACTTTCATGTGATGTCAACTCCAAACATAAACATTACAAAACTCACCAGGAAGTATGGCTTCATCTTTCCCTCTGATGTCTCTCTTCATGCCCTCTGTCAGGGCCTCAAACATCACCTGCAGTAGGTGGCAGGCAGCCAGAGACACAGTGGAGGCTCCTGATCCCATAACAGCACACAGATGCTCCATCCCCAACTCATTTACAATAGCCATAGTCTGGGGATTGAACAATATATTTCAGCAGTTACAAAATCAGAATACACAGCCCCTAGCAACCATTAATAATATGGTAGACCCTGTCTCCTAATGGATATGAATGTGTCAACATCTGCCTATGAATACTTACTCTGGACTGATGCCCTGTGCACAGACCAACCAGAGTCCTTAGAGCAGAAAGAACAATTTCCTCCTGCTTTGACTGAAGAAGTTTCTGAATCAGCTTCACTCCATCATTACGGAAGATTTGCTCAGCTCCTGCATCTTCTCGGGATAACACCACTAGATTCTGAGCAGCCTGAAGTTGATGAATAGACCATTTTAGTATTTTTCTGAGAGGTGCAATATATCTTAAAAGGGAGTAGCAGATAAAATGCAGTGTAGGTTGAGCCACCCGTACCTTCTGTCGATCTGCATCTGTTGCAGATCCATCTACAAGTAGGGTGAACATTTGTTGTACACGAGCATCTGTAGAGTTTAGTTGTGCTGACTATAATGTTAAGAGAAAACACTTTAATTAGCAATAGTTTTTCCATAGTGTAAATATCTATAATTAAAGTGATATCAAATTACTTTTTGCTGGATCTGTGCTCCTAGCTGTCGCAGTAGATCCTGGAAGGCTTTGTTTTTGGGCTCCAGCTGGGCACATCTCTGAGCATCCATAAAGGCCTGGTCAAGACGGCCAAGTTTTTGAAATGCCTGAGCTCTACGAAACCGAGCTTTCACATCACCTGGATCTGTATCAAGGGCTGAAAAGAGTAACAGCTGTGAGATTTAATAATATAGGGATGAATCAGTTAAGATACTGCATTGCAATATGTCAATATGTAATATACAGTATGAGTTGACATTTGTCACTACATGCCATTATAAATGAAGCATTACACTGCTACAGAGATTTGCGGGCCTTATACTGTCAGTCTCTTTATGTAAGGGAACATGCTGGTTTCGGTAGACCCCAGAAAAATACAGTATGTATTGTAGAATGTATATTAGCGTATATGGGATGGTGAGAGACATTGAACCAATTAACTCTGAGGTCTGGACATGAAAACTACATTGCATTTTTCATCCTATTCAACATGCTGCTTTTAAATTTAATACAGCCCATATTTAAAGGTCAACAACATTCCTGCCATCGTAGTGTCCCACCTTTAGAAGCATCAGCCTCTGCCTTGCTGTACTCCTCCAGTTTCAGGTAACAAGCAGAGCGGTTACGGTACAATACAGCACTGTCTGCTTGGTTGTCACTCAACATTAATGCTTTGGTGTAACAGCTGACAGCCCCCTGCATGTCTCCTGCTTTAAAAAGGATGTTTCCATCTTCCTTCAGGGCTGCAGAGTCCTAAGTTCAAGAAAAATATAGGCATCAAACACCCGGCAAAACAGAAATGCTTAAACATACATGTATCTAGATCAATAAAATTCAATTCAGTAAGCTTTATTTGTCCCCAGGGGACATGTATGAGGAACATGATTACACAAGACTTTTATACGAGCAAAGAAATCTGAGAAAATGAAGTAAAAAAAAAAATAGGAGTCCATTGCTCTGATGATGTGGTGTTTTAAGACCAGGTCAGCCGCTTTCTCTGGTTCTCCTGAGGGCTCTCACCCCAATCTGTTTACAGAAGATAAATGTAGAGATATCAGGTTTGAGTGTGGCTCTGACTCAAATCTGGTGTAAAAGGAGTTGAGGTCATCATGGTGGGATGTGGGGCTGCTACTGTTCACAGAAGTCATGGTTTTGAGGCCCTGCCAAGCTGAGTGGAGGTTTTCCTTCTTTTTCTCCATCAGGATCTCCTTGAGCACTTTGCTGATCAGGGTTTATTATTGGGGAAGATAACTGTTTTAGATGAGATGAGGTTGTCAACACAGAGGATGTACGATAAAGCTGAGTCTACCTGCTCACTGATGTTGGAGAGGGAAAGAAGGCTGTGTCAGTCTGTGGATTCAAAGCATCCTCGGAGGATCTGATACTTTCTGCTGTTCACTGTTTGATGTTTTTATGACTTTCTCAGCCCTCCTGAAGACTAGTACGTATGCTGAAGCAAACAGGATGGTGATGCATGTGACATACTGCTGAAAACCTTTGAAGGGATTCAGTGATCGAAGTTTCTTAGGATGAACTTAGGAGGGTCTGGTGATAAGTGATCTACTTTGTTAAAAGTGCTGGTAAAATGCTCAGTTGTTGTAGTTGTGTTGACTTTGGGGTGGATATTAACTAGAATGACAAATACATGTGGAAATTCTCTCGGAAGGTAATAGGGACAAAGGGAAACGGATAGAAGGTCGATGTTTACTGCACAATTTCTATCTCACCAGTATCAGCTTGTGTTTACATGCGGTGTGGCTGCATTAGGTAGTCTCTGCTCTAGATGAACGGTGGGTTATTGGGCAGATCGTTTGTGACAATGACACAAATTGATAGAGAAGCAAACACTGCAGGCAAGCCACTGATACCCAGTATAATCCCCATACCGGATAAACAAAGCGGTCAAATATGGTAAATAAAAACATATCATGGACGTTCACTGTTCTACGACAGGGTAGGCAAACCACAACATATAAATAGTAGAAACAACAATGAATTAAGACATTTTACATCACAATACGGCTCAACTTGCACACCGGTCACACGACCTGTAAGCGTAAAGAGAACAGCTGAAATCAGATAAAGCTAAGAGTAAAATAAACCGTTGCAGCCTTACCTTTTCCTTTTCGCTCATTTTTAAGACGCGCCACACAGTTAAACGATACTTTTGTAGTGGAAATGTAGTTTTATGTTGTCTTCTTACTCATAAACACCGTTAATTACAGCTGAACATGTTACATCTCACTACTCTTCCGGGTATCAGGAGCACAATGATGACGTTTCCGTAATGACCACGCCCCCTTTCCCCACGCTACATTTCCATAAAAGGAAGGGAGGAGACAAGACCCCATCTCTACTTTATTTGGTTACATTTTCATACGGTCCACAGTGGCAGGAGGATTATCAAGCTGGTTAGTTGATGAAAGAAAGAAAAGAGAATAATTTCATTCTACACGTTGCCTTTTCAGCTTCAAGGCTGTATCGAGTTTATTGTGTATAGCATACAGATTGTTCAAAAACAGTGCAAAAATAATAAAATAACTTGACAGACTATATACATAAGAAGTAAAAACCCTGTTTTCATTTTTGTGACAGTACTTTCCAGTAAATTCAAGAAAGTTTTCAAGACTTAAATTAACTTATGAAGGAGGAGTTCATCGACTTTTAAAGGAAGACTTATTGCCTCAGTTTATCCCAAACATTCAAAATCAATTATTTTAGAAATATGTGGTTTTCACTGGAGAAGACAGGAATGAAAGACAGTAATCCAAGACATAACTGCTACTTCTCAGACAAACGGGAATAAAAGGTACAATATTGCACTGAGAGCATAAAAAATACAAAAACCAAGGCACTCCCTTATAATTTTAAAATGTCTTTATTAATTATGGCATGTCTCAATGGACCTCACTGAGCCCCAGTGCATTTCCGCCCCCTTATTTTTTTAAATTATCAGAGAGTGCCATGGTTTTTGTAGTTTTTGTTCTTTGACGTTCCCCCAAAGAGCACCTCTTTTTCTATTTCTCCTTATTGTTTTTCTTTACTGCCTGGAGGCCCATGAAATGTTCCTCGTTACCGTTTGTTCAAAATTGCTACTGAAATATTGTTGCATAAACTGGAAATACTCAGCTTAAAAATCTTTGCCTCAAATGTGTTGTGTGGTACTTGAGTGAACATACTTACATTTCTCAACGCTTAACATTTGTGTTGTAAAGAAGCTTTTAAGACACCTGTATGCATGTGTAAAAAGCTCTTTGATACATTACTTCCTGGGTCAGTCTCTTAGGGTTTCTCACTTACACCTGGTATTGTTGTCTGTCCTCTGTTGCCGTAGAGACAAAATGGTTCCCATCGGGCCTTGTCCTCAAATACACCTGTAAGGACTCTCAGATTACCATGGCAGCTTTGTGACTTTGAAAGAAAAGAATTAAATCAAAGAATAAAGAATAGACAAACGCCAAGCTTGCTGTTACATCTGATTTATAATAAAGCCACAGGAGATCCCCAAGGCTTGGAGACAACAGGGTCCACAAAAGAGTCAAAAGCAGCTGTGTAAATATTTGTCCATCATTGGGAATTTGGTTGATGAGATTATCTGATAAAAAAAAAACAAAAAACTGGTGCACTCTATCAAAACAAAACCTATTTTTAAAATCTTGCACTTTCATACATCTCAGTCACAGTACTCTAAAAATGATAGATTTCATTTTATTTTGTGGATTAAATTAAAGTTATTTTTATCAATATTGACTGTAGAAAAAACCACAATAACACCATCTGTTCTTGTCATGTCCCACGCAGTTTGTTAATTAATTATTTAAGCATCAGCTCAGCTCCTGTTTCCATAAAAACATAAAGAGTTTTTGAAAGATCTGACAAAAGAGCACGAAGTTACACAGGGTTTCTCAGGTGTCATTTACCTTCACAATGGTGCTCATTTATATGCAGTAGGACGGCCGGCTGGTGTTTCTTAAGTCATATAATGATACTTAGATCATATAGGTCACAATAATTCTCAGACAACAGTATTATGAATGTGGTGACATAACATTATATAGCCCTGTTAAATTCATGAAACCAAGGACTTGAGGATGGAAAGGTACACCTGAGTAAATGGTGTTTCAAATAGGCACAATAAAACTAAGCTGTTTCGTTCCAGACAGGCTTTTATTCTGCATTTCTATGGTATATTATCTAAGTATTCATTTTCCGAACACCTCAAATTCAAAAGATATAAGATATAAGGATATAACACAACACTATGATGGTATTCAAACAGGTTAATTCTGGTTATTTTGCTTCTTATGAAAATTTATATTTGTCAGCAGGGCTTGTTCACATAATTATTCTTTAACCATGCTCACAAATTACATTATTTTTCAATCAAGTCCCTTTTTACTGCTCTAATAACATGTAAAATTTGGCAACACAGGCCTGGCCAGAACATATTTTTGGTCATGTTCCAAGTTATGTACTTACTGGACTTTTAGGAGCAGATGAGCAGACCAGATGTATTTGTGATCCGGTGCAGTGTAAATCGCTTTGACCTAAAACCACCCACATAGAGGAGAGACTCTTTAATCGATCATAATTATTTGGAAACCACTGGTGCATCTCACCTCTCTGTGTAAAAAGAAGGCGAGGTAAAGGTTGTAGTACCCATAAAAATAATACAACATCCACAAATGCATCAGTAGCAATCCTCATAATATTCACCCATATATTATGTATCATTTCCATCATAATGGCTTTTCCAAAAAAAAAAAAAAAAATTCTTTGTTATGCTGAGTGATTTAAACGATGAAGACCCAAACATCCACCAGTGATCAAAATCATCTACTGATCTAAACCTGTTGATGCATTAATCCTATCAATACATATAAATAATTGGTGTAAAATACAGTTTGTCATTTTTTCATGGTCATCAGATATGATCCATTTGGATGTTCAGAGGCGCTGTCGTTACTGTGGAAACACCATCGTCTACAACATACATTCACCAGTAAAACCATGGAGTTGGATCAATGACGGTGGATGGACACACTGGGTTTATACAAAATTTTTAAAATCTATGCTGAAAAAAAAAATCACTTTTCCCTCAGTTTTCTCTGCTTCTGATATAATAACCCTCGACTTGTATGTTTGGATGATATGTGCTGTCTCTGTATGATTGTACTGATATTTCACTGTTCTTTTTTTCTCTCTTCTCTTTATTGATTAATCTTGTCTCTTAGCTGTCTTAACTCTGTCTTTATAATTAGTTTGCTGTTGTTTTTTAGGATGTCTGTTGTCATTAGGACACTACAGCAGGATACAAGACATGTTGGCCAAACCTGCCCTTTATACTGTTATTGACACAGTTAATTAATTGGGATTGTCCACAGTATAATCAACTAATAAACTAAACTAGAATCTAAGCTAATGGAGATCTAAATAAATGAAATTACATGAAAATAACTTTAATCTGAGCTTTTATGAACATCTACATGATCAGTGAATTAAATATAGGAAAATACCAGAATTTCACTGAAAAAAAAGAGCAAAACTACTAAAATACTGAAGACGATATCAAAATAAATGGTAATAAATCAATTAAGAAATGTTAAATACAGAGATAAATGCATTTGGTGACTACCATAAACATAGCACTGGGTCTTTATGGGTTGATATAACATTAGGAGAATTAGTAATATAATGATATTATATATGTGTGTTTTGTTGTCTCAGAGCGCATAGATGGGTTTAAAGTGCGCTTTTTATATCCATCCATGTACTCATCTTGTGTGACTAGGTGGTAACTTGTGCCAAAAAAAGGCTTTTTGTTTTGTTTTGGTAAAAATAGTGTTTAATATTTAGACAATTTGTCCGTCACTAACCTTATAAATCATTCAGATCTCTTAAGTTACATTGTAAAGCAAGTATTTACTCACATTTATGTAATTATGGTGGATTTAACATAAAAGCTGCTCAGGATTCTGGCCAATCATCAACTGATGCGCAGCTCCACTCTTCCCATAAGTCTTTGCTGTAGCTATCGCTGCTAGCTGGGCTAGCTGCCTGGTACAGTTGTTAATCTGTCAGCCCGGAGCGAAATGCTCACACACTCTTGGGCTCTTCCGGATCAGTCTTATTTGGTGAGTAACGACAATTTTCCTTTTTGTTCACAGACAAAAGGGGTCCCAAGGTCGCACATGCATTTTAGCCGAGATTCAGATGAAAAGTGAAAGGTTAGCCAGGAAATATCAGCCACGTATTGTCTTAATGTTATCAAGCCAGTACTTGCTATCGTGCCTAACGTTACATACAGCGTTAAATCTGCCGTCCTGCATGGGCTTTTATACAGGTAATGGTGCAGAAAAACAGCGGTGACTCCTGGTTCCTTGGATTTATCTTAAGATGTCAATTGTTATGCTATGGTTTTCTGACTCTTAAAGATAGCTCTGAAACCAGTTGATGTGGGAATGTCACATCTTGTGGCTAGCGCTAGCTTGTTCAGCTACACATTAGTAATATCTGTGGTTAGTTTCTGTTAAAGTAATGGAGGGAGACAAAGTTTTGAATAGTAAAATCACTACATATTATTGATAAACTAGCTGGCGCGTATATAATCATACGGAGTGTAATGTACTCATACTGCTGAGCTATTTTATTGCTCTTAAGTTTGAAGTAACGCAGTGATAGTTGGCTAGCTGCCCAGCTGACCAACTATAATCCAAGTTAAATTTTAACAAAGGAGTTAACATTCCTAGGAATACGATTAAACGGAATTTGATCGGTCACTTAAAAGACTGGGATTTTGTAGAAAAGCCCCCTGTAAGCTAAGCAGTCTTGTCAGGTGAGCAGCAGTAGATATAACCTATGAATTCACTGCAGTAGTTATTAAAGCCTGTTATTTTTGGTGTCCCTGTGTACACGTGTGTTCAGTACTTTGTCTCTTTTTTTTGGTGACATTAGTTTCGGTTTTGCCAGTTAGTTCAACCAAATGTAAGTGCCAAGCTATTATCCAGCTCCCTGTGGTAATGCTAAAATAGTCTCGGCTCTAGAAGTGAGCGGATTATGATGGTGTTGGATTTGCACACTGAAGCAAACAGGAACACCTATCAACCCTGAGAGGAAAGGAAACGGACCACTGTTCTCAGCTTGATTTATTTTATTTCCCTTTTGACTTTACTTGTCAAAAAATCTTTAACTACTCAGTTCACTTGTGCTTATGGTGATATTAGTTGGTGGCATATGTCTTCTTTTTTAAATGCTCCATTAAACTTGAACTGTCTTCACAGATGCAGACCCTCTGATGTGATTTCAACTTGGTACTTGTGGCCAAGGACAGACGTGCTGGCCATGCTGCCACAGTAGATATACCGGCACTGTGCTACTGAGAGAAGAATGACATTTGTCTCATTTTAATTCCTGGAGCTGCTTCAGGCAGCGGTGACGCTTGATTAAAAAGCTGCTGCTCTAGGCTAAGTTGGTTTGTTTCAGCCCACATCTTTGCACTACTGCTGCCTAGTGTGCAAAGTGTTGTAGCACCACAGGCCAAATGAGCTGAATTGTAATCTGGCTGTTGCTGGGGTATAAGACGCCGCTGTGGGAGTGGGGACTGGACTAGGAGAAAAGACCCACAGCGACACCCATCATGCTGCAAGGACACTAGGCTCCCTGTTTGAATCTCTTCTGTGTGGTGCTTGTGTTTTTTTTTTTCTTTTTCCTTTTCCTGCAATCACTTCAATTTGGATGGTTGAGCACAAGGGTGACTTTGAAGGAGCCCACCGGTGGCTGTGGTTTGGCCAAAGAAGAGACAGTGTTTGCCAACTATTACTGATTTAGTACCCCTGTCCACTGCTATCACTGCTGTAGCCCCCTTTACTGTGGTCCTCCAGTATGGTGAGTGGAAGCTGGAGGCGTCGCCGTTGTAGAACTGATCCATCACTACTCGTGTAGCCGGTTACTTTCCATCTCATTTTGCACTGTGAAGGATTGCATCCCACTTTTAAAGGACCTTTCTCTCGATGTTTTAAAGAGGGACAGTCAAGGTCAATTTAATATTTTAAAGTCCGGAAAGAAGCCCAGAGGAGGATGAAGTTGAGGAAGCAGGTAACAGTGTGTGGAGGGGCCATATTCTGTGTGGCTGTATTCTCTCTGTATCTGATGTTGGATCGAGTCCAACATGACCCTGCAAGGAGACAGAGCGGCGGAAACTTTCCACGGGTAAGAATAAGCATTGTAGTGATAATGCAGATCTAGACGTCCTTTTTAATCTATGTTACTCTCTTTGCTTTCTTTTGAGGCACCAGGAGTTGCACTGAAGCATGAATGCAAACAGTGCTGATTTCTAGACCAATCTAAATAAGTTCTGCACATGAATATAATTTGGATAATTTTATACAGGCTTTTTTTCTGTCCGCATAAAGAGGCAGAAATTATGTCATTATTTCAAACTTAAACTTGTAGGAAATGGTGTATTTTGCAATTTATAATAAATGTAGTTTTTGTATTATTATATTAACACATGTATTTATTATGTTTTAATTTAGTTTTTATAATTACAGTTATGACAATGTTCTAATAGTCTTGTAATTCACAAGATTTCGAATGAGTGTCCAAATCTTGCTTGAGAAAAAAATGACTGCAATAGAATAGGAAAGTCTTTTCAAGACACAATTTATGAAGATATCCATGTGTGTTTTTGTTTGTAATACTTGTACATTTAGAGCCAGATCTCAGTCCTGCAGAACCGGATAGAGCAGTTGGAGCAGCTCCTGGAAGAAAACCATCAAATCATAAGTCACATAAAGGACTCTGTGATGGAGCTCACAGACACAGGAGCTGTGTCTCCCAGCGGCCACCTGCCTTTCAGGAGTGCCAATGGTTCCTGGGTTCTACCCTTTGATGGCCGCCCTACTTTCCTCGCCGTCAAGCCCCAGGATTGCCAGTTTGCTGTAGGCAACCACGGCCAAGCAGACGTTCAGGTGTGATTGTTGCTCTGCACACTAGATTTCTCCTTGAAGAAATTCTACTTGGCCAAAACTGTAATTAATGTTGACATCACTGTTGTTTACTGTGGGCAGATTTGGTTTTGTCCTGTGAGTTAACAATTGGTTTTGTTCTTATTTCAGATGCTGGATGTTTATTCTCTCCTGAAGTTTGACAACCCTGATGGCGGTGTATGGAAGCAGGGCTTTGATATCACTTATGAACCTGATGAGTGGGATAATGAACCGCTTCAAGTGTTTGTGGTGCCTCATTCCCACAATGATCCAGGTGAGTTGAGAGGGTGTTCTAAAAGCATGGCAGCTTGGAAAGAATTTTATGTTTTCGTTAGTGTGTCTTTTAAAGAGCCTACTTTTAACATCTTTGATTTGTTTTAAGAACTGATCTCCGTTGTTTTTCTACAAGGCTAATAATAGTATTTTTGTGTCAAAAAAGACAAGCCTTCAATGGTGAAGCCTTACCTGAGTGAGAAGCTAGTGATTGAGATGCAGAAATCATTCAAATTTGGGTTCCTTCATGCTCATTAATACTGACATGACTGACAGCGTATTTGCAGACAATGGAATTAGAAAGCTGTTGGCATTGGAGAAAACCTGCTATTTTTATTTTGACTGGCGGGGATTTTATTTTAGACGGACATTTCATTAAATATGTTTACCAGCCTGCCTCATTGTGGCTTACTTGACAGTTGTAGATATGTTGACAGGCTGCAGAGACCTCCAAGTTTTGGCCATCAACAATAAGAATATATTTTATTTGGAACTGAATTTGATTACGCCCTGCTGAAAGTTATGTTTTAGGCAGCCGTCAATCTGAATGGGTAGTGATGAGTTTTGTCGCTGCTGCTGCTGCTCATGTTGTTCTTGTTGTTGTTGTTGTTGTCGGTGTGGCTCAGAAGACACATTAAGACAGGGTTAGTGGTGCAAGGCTCATTTATCTAATAGGCTTTAGTTAATGAAAGCAATCTTTGAGCATAATGTCTCAGGTTAATGTGAAGAGATGTTGAAAAACACTGATTCTGCTTTGCTGCAAGATGATGTGAATCTCTGTAATAAATGTCACCCAAGAACATACTAGATAAATATTTGACAGCATAAAGGCTTTGGTGCTGAAAGTTCACAAAGTGTGTTTTAGTCACCTTGTTTTAAACCACTCTGCTAAAAAGCTTTCTGAAGGGAACAGCTCTTCCTGAATAAAATATAAGTTTTATTCTTGATCTTTTCCTCATCGTGCTGCCTTTTACCTGCCCAAGCTTTTTGTTAAGGTTTCAGCCAGCTGGATGAGGAGTGTAGAAGCATATTGTTTTCAGAAATAGACCAATTAGTGGACAGCGAGTCCGCCAACTGTTGTGTAATTTACTTAGGTTTTTCTTTTTGTTTTTTTAAGGCTGGATCAAAACCTTTGACAAGTACTTCACAGACCAGACGCAGCACATTTTAAACAACATGGTGGTGAAGTTGGCTGAGGATCCACGAAGGAAGTTCATCTGGTCTGAGATTTCTTTCTTTTCCAAGTGGTGGGAGACTGCGGACATACACAAACAGGAGGCCGTGCGCAAGTGAGTCAGCATTTAATTTCCCACCTAAATCTGAGATTTAGTGCAGATTTCTTTCATGGCTTCAGTACAGTTTTCTTTTTTCCCAAGACAGAAAAGATGGCATCAACTGCCAGATTGTGGGTTTTCTAAAAATAGCTTGTTATCTGGTTAATGTCTCTTCCTCTTTAAGGCTGGATTATCCTCACCTTGCTTTCTTAATCCTCTCTGTTTGACAGGCTGATCCTTGGAGGGCAGCTAGAGATTGTGACAGGAGGGTGGGTAATGACAGATGAAGCCAATGTTCACTACTTCGCCATGATCGACCAGCTTATTGAAGGACATCAGTGGCTGGAACGAAATCTAGGTACAAACTGGATCCAAAATGGCTCCTCTGTTGGACTTCCTAATTCACTTCTACCATGACTGAAGAATGCTGGTTATATAATAGATTTTTTAATGCCAAGAAATTGTAAAAAGTAATACTGGCTCCATTAATGGTGAAATCCAGTCTTCCTGTATACATCAGGTGTAGCTTTTCCCTCAGCAGGAGTTAAAATACTTTGTGCTATTTCAAGTGCGTCCTACTGAGGTGAATGATTCTTCTCATATGTATTTCTCCCTTTATCTGAGCGTAACACTCTACCACTGACTTCCTGCTTGCTGTTATAGGCATAACCCCTCGCAGCGGGTGGGCCGTAGACCCTTTTGGTCACAGTGCCACTATGCCCTACCTACTGAAGAGAGCCAACCTGACCAGCATGCTGATCCAGAGGGTTCACTACTCTATCAAAAAACACTTCGCCTCCACCCGCAGCTTGGAGTTTATGTGGAGGCAGGCGTGGGGTGAGTGGACTGGAGCCAACTGTGTCCTCTAATTCATGTGCTCATCTTTGTTAAGCTCATTTCAGAGTGAGTCATGTCACTTGTCATGATCTGTGAAAGAGAATGACATTTTGGAAGGACAGCCTCTGCCTAATGGCTTCACTAGAGCTATCTTCATTATAACTTCTTAATGAATTAAACATCGACTGAAGATTTACTGTTCATTTGTTCTTAATGAAACACATTTCACTGTTTGATATTGCTTATGTAATGTGCATTGTGAGCGTTAGTTTTATAGAGGGCTCATTTCATAATGAAATTTCTGCAATTTAATCTTTGCTGCTTTCTTCTTCAGTGGAAAAAAAATGGTTTATCTGTGATTTTTAATTTGCAACTTGGTTCATAGATTGTGATCAAAGTTCAGTGTTCTCCACCCAGTCCCACTGTATTTATGGTGTGTGGGTGGTTATTGGCAGCTCTTTTTTGTTCCTTTTATTTTTTTTTTTAAATAGAATTAAAATTAACTGAAGACTAGTTGACATATGACTGTGATATTAATCAAGAGTAAAATTATTACTTCACTCTTGAAGTCTTTGGAATTTTGCACAGGCATAGTAACAGAGAGCCACAGAGCGTCCCTGTTACCATGGTAATTAACATTAACTTCTCCCTCTGCTGTTATGAAGCGCTACTTCATCTCATGGATGTATTATGTGCTATCAGTGGTGTTTTTTTTTCTCTGCTAAGTTATCAGTTCTGGAGTTCTTTTTCAACCCCAGAGAAAATGGATGTTTGTAAGAGTTAGAATCGCAGAGAATCTGAGTGGAATCAAAATAAGAACAAACCCGTCTCTGTCACCATAGCAGACAAACAGACCCCTACAGTGCAACTGTATACTTCTGTGCCGATTATCTGATGTCGGATTTGTCTGTGGAAATAATGTTTACATTTTTCAGCCTGATAAATGCTCCAGGGTTTGTTTGTTGGCTGTTGAGCTGCTCAGTTCACTAAATAGTGGATGGTGACAAACTGTAATTAGTTAAAGAAATGACAGTAACAGATGTTAATGTTAATTCTGAAGTTATCTCATTGAGTTGGGTTCATTTCTCTGCTGTCGCTGTCATGGTTTCAGAGCCTCGCACAGATCAGTGTCTGGCTTGGTTGTGCTCTTTTGCATTGGACACGTATGTATATTTTCATTGCCGGGCAGTTTGTCCCAAAATTAATTTACATTGTTGGCAACAGCTCCACAAAATATTCTTAGTTCATTTTAAAACTGTGATGGAATGAAATGTACTATGTCGTTGATGGGAAACACTGAAGTTGATGGTTATTGCTGTGTCTGCCCTCATAAATACCACACTGAACAAGTCAGAAGTCACGCACGGTATGAAATTGATGTCAGATGTCTTTTAAACCAGTTTTTCCCTTCACTACTTTTACAGATACTGGGGCAAACACAGATATCTTTTGCCACATGATGCCATTCTACAGCTATGATGTGCCTCATACCTGCGGGCCTGATCCAAAGATTTGCTGCCAGTTTGACTTCAAACGGTTACCAGGTGGCCGGATAAACTGCCCTTGGAAAGTACCCCCGAAAACAGTGGTGGAGGCCAATATAGCAGAGAGGTGAGGCGTGTTTATGGTTACTGTGGGTCTACTTGTCTTTGAAAACATAGAACTAGACAAATGGTTTCAGTTGAGCTTTGCAACGATCCGTTTCAGTAAGAGGGTCCTTTACTTTATTTGTTCCTCTGAGATTACTGCAGTTTATTTATCCAGCCATAAGATATTTCACCTATTAAATATTGTAGGGTATAACTAAATTCTATACAAGTATTCTTCATATCAATACAGCAGCATTAAATATCCAGTATCAGACACTTATTACACATTACACAATTTACAGTGATGATGTCTATGCTAAACATCTTATGTTTTGAGTAGTATTGGAAAAACGACTACACAGCAGACATTTGTAACCTTTATCTTCTCCGGTCCATTACAAATAAACTAAACTTGACATTGTGCCAATGCTAACAGCCAGAGTGGGCGGATGAATAAAGGGAAGGAGACACACAGTTCAGAGAGTCTCACAGTCACATTAACTAGCTTTTAGGGCACCTAAAGAACTTTACAGAGGACATATTTTACCCGCTAATGGAAAATGTCCCTTGGGCTAATTTGATCCGCCTCTTTCCAAGGTCACAGTGCTTTCCTAGAAAACTGGTGTGTGAAAAGCAGGGCAGGTTGCATGCCAAGAAACATTTATTTTATTGTCTTTTTTTTTTTTTTTCTCTGCTCCCTTTTCTCAAACAGGGCACACCTGCTCTTGGATCAGTACCGTAAAAAGTCCAAACTGTACCGCAGCAAGGTGCTTCTTGTCCCCCTGGGGGATGACTTCCGCTATGACAAAGCCCTGGAGTGGGATCAGCAATACATCAACTACCAGAAACTCTTTGACTACATGAATTCTCACCCAGAGATGCATGTACAGGTAAAGAAATACTTTGTAAACTGTCAAAAAATAGTGTTTCTAAATATATAGATATTTGATCTTTCATTTGGTTTATGCACGTCAGCATGTGAGTGCCAAGTATATCAGTATGGCACCTTTCTTGTGATAATGAATCACAGAGTGGTATTTTAACTTGCTGACAGAAGAAAGAATCTGACACTACTCAATGTTTTGCTCGTGAGATGGCCTGTCACATGAGAGGCGCTTGAATAATAATAATAATGAAAGGCTTTTGTTTTTCTCTGCTCAGCTGTGTTTGAGTAAGCTCTTTTTTCAGCTACATGTCATCTGTCTCTGGCTGCTTTTGCAGGCTCAGTTTGGGACTCTCACAGACTACTTCAATGCTGTTTATAAAGCAAACAGCGTGGCCCAGGGATCCAGACCTCCAGAATACCCAGTACTCAGTGGAGATTTCTTTGCCTATGCAGATCGTGAAGACCACTACTGGACCGGCTATTTCACCTCTAGGCCCTTTTACAAAAGCCTGGACCGTGTGATAGAATCACATCTGAGGTGGGTCAGATTCAGTTACATATCACTGCTAACCGAAACCTACCACCTGCTGTGTGTTAATAATACTCTACTGTTAACATCAGGTACTGCCACAGGCTCATTTGTGCTGTTCTTGAGCTTCTACTGAACGGGGCTTGTTTCTGTTTGTGTATTTATGAAAAACAAAGAAAAAGCACCTTCAACATTAAATATATAAATTAAATAATAATGGTAAAATGTATTTGTATTGCACTTTAACAGTGTCACACTGTGCTTTCCATAGATTCATCAATAACTTCACATAAAATTAAAGCAAAAGCAAACCAAATAAAAGAGTGAAAATAAAAGGTTTACAGAGTGAGAATAAATGACAATAACAACATTAAGTGAGAATAAAAGCCAAGCTGTAAAAGAATGTTTGGAGGAGGGGATTTAAAAGACTATGGCGAGGTAATCTGTCTAAAGTCAGTGGCAAATTATTCCACAGCCTTGGAGCTCGGACTGCTGTGAAAGGCTCTGTCCAAGAAAAACACAGGATTGGCATCTGAGGTCACCTCTGATCTAATGCATACTCCAGACAATACAGAAATCTGTGTCCATATGATGGCAAATGCTGTTGAATATTTATGGAAACTGCTGCACATTTGCTCCTTCTGTGCAAATGTTTTCTAAGATCTGAGTGATTTAGATGAGATTTAGTGATTTATTCCAAACATGCAATGACATTAAACATATGTGAACAAGTAAAACAGAAACAATAATGCAAAAGTCAACAATCAAGACAATCTTAGAAAGAAAAACCACAATATTTTCATTTACATCCCCGAACGGTGGTGGGAAGAAATGCAACTTATTTAATCTCACCCCTTCTCTATAAAATGTTAATAATATATATTTATCCCCCTCTTCCTTTTACATTACTCTTTTATATTTATATACACACACGCACTCATACATCTGTATACACATACATCCGTTTATACATACACACAATATACAAGTACGCATACACTCTTAATCTTTCACTTTTGCATTTCTTAATTGTTCGGCAAAATATAAACAAATAATAAATAACTAAAAGAAATATATACATAAACAGCAGTGAACATGTGGTGACAATATCTGTGTGCAACTCTGAAAAATATAAATGTACAACAACCTGTACTTCAATGGCAGAAAGTTGAAACTAGCACCAGCTTGAGGCTACATTTTTCATATCCCGTGTCTGAAAAGGCTGATATCTCTGCTGTTTTTCCTTCAGGGGGGCAGAGATTCTTTACAGCCTGGCAGTTGCAAACGCTCGACACGCAGGTATGGAAGGACGTTACCCGGTCTCAGATTATGCTCTCCTTGTCGATGCAAGGCGGTCGGTCGCTCTCTTTCAGCATCATGATGCCATCACCGGCACGGCGAAAGAAAACGTTGTCATCGACTATGGCACCAGGTGAGTGTCTGGGACGAAATGACGAGCCTGTGATTGTGACTCTGCTTCTCTGTTTTATTCCTCCGCCGCAGCTCAATACTTTGCTGTTCGATACTTAGAAGTAAAATAACAAGCCTGATGTGACTGCTGCAGTGAGCAATTGATCCTTCCTCCCCCTCCTAGATTACTGCGCTCCCTCATCGGCCTGAAGAGAGTAATCATCAATGCCGCTCATTTCCTGGTGATGAAGAACAAAGAGTTTTATCGCTTTTACCAGACTGAGCCTTTCCTGGAGACCGTAAGTGAAAACATGGACAGACCTTCTGTCACTGCATTAGAAAAACCTGGATTAAAAACCATGCATGGGGTTTCAAGTATTCAAGATCCCATGGGCTCTGTGCTTTCTTTTCCAGGATGACAGGCGTGCAACTCAAGATTCTCTGCCCCAGCGCACTTTAATCGAGCTAGACCCAGCAGGACCAAGGTATTATTATCCCTGCGTTTCATCTCTACCTCTTCCTCCTCCTCAGTTGCTCCTCTGCCATCCGTAGTTTTTTTTGATTGCTTGTTCTTTGTTCTCGCTCCAGGTACGTGGTTCTGTTCAACCCTGTCGAGCAGGAGCGGCTGTGTGCGGTTACTGTGTTGGTCAACACCGTCAGGGTGCGGATACTAACAGAGGACGGACAGACTGTCCCCGTGCAGCTCAGCGCTCAGTGGAGCTCTGCAAGTCAAATGAGTGCAGAGGTGTTTGAGGTAAGAAAAGATTGTTCAACAGACTCAGTCAGCATGTTGGCAACACTTTGCACACAGTCCTTTATCACTGTTTACTACACTTGACACTTACTACTGCTCTATAAAAGGAAGTACAGGAGATTTTGACAGATAGAAAGCAGTTTAGTTAGGCATTTAAGTCAGAAATAAAAAAAAAAAAAAAAGACTTATATCCTAATCCTGTTTTTCAGTACAGCATTATCCAGTCAGTGTAGACAGCTGTATTGATTATCTGTTCTGTCGGACAGATATGAAATGAATGACTGAAAAACCATGCTCAAATGTGTCCAGAGTCGACAGGCTATTAGCTATTAGCTGTTAGCTGTTATTAACCACCTCTTTATACCTACAGGGTTTCTCATTAGACATTCCACACTGATTTTTCTCATATAACATGCACAGTCATTGCAGCGCTCTGATTGTTAAAGTAAATTTGCTCGAGTTGAAAGCAGCTCTCAACCTTTAATTCAGCTTGCCTTAATACAATTGTGGAGTGTTGGTCTGCACATTAATAGCTACCGAAATTAAAATTAAGAAATTTAAACATAACTGTGAAATACAAACAGTCTTGTCTCATTTAAATTCCAGCACAGTGTAGCTAATGTGTAAAGGCTTTTAACTTTTAATGAATGCCTTGTGGTCAACACTTGCCGTTCCAGTTAACAAGAAAACTGAAGCCAGTGCTGTGAAAATCAGAGTTTTGGAAATTGTTAGGGTTGTTCTGCGCGTTCTTTCTCAAATTGTTTTTATCTAACCATTCTGCCCAGGCGACGTTCATGGCTCGTCTGCCCCCACTGGGTCTGGCCGTGTTCCATCTTTACGACTCTCCAGACTCGCCGATGACGCTACGTTCTGATACGCTGCTCAGGCTGCCCGGACGGAGTGTCACCGCCCGGGCCGGGGACCCACTTCCTGTCCGATCTCAACAGGCAGACGCTCAGACCTTCTACATCAGCAGTCAGTCTCTTACACTCGGATTCTCTGGAACCACTGGCCTGTTGGAGGTTTGTTATCTGCTCCTAATCCCCTTGACTTTACGTCCAAATTATGGATTTGCTTGTCTGTTGTATCTTTGATCTCGTGTTAGGGGGAAAAAAAAACCCACCAGCTTGATTTCCCAATAAAGCCAGTTTGATCAAAGTGAACATGGCGTGTCTTGTTACTACATAACCAGTCTTTCATCTTTTTTCCAAATTAATTTTTTCCTCTTTTGCTTTCTTCTTTCTCTTGGTTTCATCTTCAGAGTATCAAGCGCAAAGATGATCCTCAGGAAGTGAAGGTTCAGATGCAGTTCATGGTTTATGGCACTCGCCCCTCTAAGGACAAAAGCGGGGCTTACCTTTTCCTTCCTGACGGGAAAGCGAAGGTATTCTCTCAGTTGTGCATCTCACATGTATACTTGCTTCTCAGACAGCTTTGATAGATTCTCTCTGGTGCGTAGTGTCATTGTATCATGCTGGGTACCTCAGGGCTGAAAGGCAGGAAAAACTGGGTGCCGTTTTATCTTTTTATGATTTGAAGACAACAGAGCAGACATTAATGTAAGGGCCTAGATTCTATCCTGTGTTTTATCCTGCTTTTCGATTTCTACCCTTTTGCCTTCCTCTCTAATTTTAGCAATTATTGATTTAATGATGCCACTTACTCTCTTCCTGCTTCCAGCCATACAATCAGAAAGAGCCTCCCGTGGTGCGTGTTGTTGAAGGGCCTCTCTTTTCAGAAGTGGTGGCACATTACCAGCATTTTCAGCAAACTATTCGCATCCACAATGTGCCAGGTAATAAACACATGAAACTGCAAAATGGTATCAGTTATCACAGATTCTGCAGAACCATTTTATGTTTTACGACAGCAGATGGTAGAATACAACAAAGACTAATATGTATAACAAAATGACATTTTTGTATTCTATTAGGTGCTTTTTTTTTCCTGCTGGATTTGGCAGATCATAATAATTTCATTGTGTGGATCCCACCCCGGGAAGACGAGCTGAATGTCATAACAATCAGTCTGTGGGGGATCCTTAAAACAAACAAATTGCTTAACAAAAATTCACCCCGGTACTCGGCTCAGCTTTTCCTCTCCGTGGTTGTGTATTTTCAGGGGTGGATGGTTTGTCTGTAGACATCACTACCATGGTGGACATCAGAGATCAGACCAACAAGGAGCTGGCTATGCGTCTGGTCACTGACATCCAAAGTGGGGACGTCTTCTACACAGACCTCAATGGTTTCCAGGTCGGTCTGCTGCCCGGAACAATACAACAAATTTGTTACATTGTCTTTCTCAAACTGCCAATAAAAGCCGATTATCAAGTGATGATTTGTGGTTTGACGCCTCATATTGATTCTTTTAGATGCAGCCTCGTCGCCACTACCTGAAACTTCCCCTGCAGGCCAACTTCTATCCCATGCCCAGCCAGGCGTACATCCAGGACAGCCACCACCGCCTCACACTTCACACCGCCCAGTCTCTGGGTGTCAGCAGCCTGGAGAGTGGTCGGTATCTCTGTCACTGCATTAGATTTCATTTGGTGTCATTTTTCTTGATTTCCTTTTCAAATGGCATTTATCTGTTAGCACACTCTCTCTTTCTTTGTTTACAAAGAAAAAATGACATTGAAGCACTTATCTCTGCACAGCCGTCTAAGAGAGTAGTTCATACCCTCACATTTGTGTGCTGAACTAATCCTTTTATCGTTGTTATGCGAACAATGGAGGCGTCTGTAAACGACAACTGGCTCAGAATGTTTGTCTTCATCAACTGGTGCCTGAAAGTTCAATACACTGTCTTTGTATTAAAGCTGCTGTCCCCACTTTCCCTCCCCTGCCTCAGGCCAGCTCGAAGTGATTATGGACCGGCGGCTGATGCAAGACGATAACCGCGGGCTTGGCCAAGGTCTGAAGGACAACAAGAAGACCGCCAACCGCTTCCGACTGCTGCTGGAGAGGAGATCCACAGGCAACAAGGTCAGTGGGACGACCTTGAAGTGTATGCTGCTGAAGCGGCATACCAGTCTTGAAATTCCAGAACAGACGCCACTTTCCCGAGTGAATCTCTAAAATCTCAGAGCGAGGCTGCTGAGATTGAGCATTTTGTCCTTCATTCTGTGGTCATTAACACCTGTCTACGCATCTTTTTTTTCCGCCACTCATTACCTCACCATCTGTCTTTTGGTTATCTTCTCCGCTCTCTAATTGTGTTTTCCCTTTCTTCTGTTTCCACATCATTACTTTCAGCGTGATGGCTTTTTCGCCAAACTCTCTTCATTGTTTCGTTCTTTCTTCTCACAAATGTTGAATGACGGAGTTCAAGAGGTAATGTTGCCGTAGCAACAACTAGGATGCTTGTTAGCCCACATTATAGTCTGTGCTGTAGCTCCAGATCTTAGCCTACTGCTTTTTTTTTTTCTTGTGTCCTTCCACTCCATAACTGTAGCCAAATTGGCCATCTTTAATTTAGAATGTGACATTGCAGTGCAGTGGCTGTAACAAATCCAATATAAATTGATCAGGACTGTGTCTGTCAGCATCAGAATTAGAAATTTAACTCCTGCACCTACAAAGTAATTGGAGTCCATTCCTCATCTGCTGCAGTAATGGTGAAAGAATGATTCTAGAGGTGAGTTTCAGTAGTGATTGTCTTACTCATCTCTGTGGTTTGATCTTTTTTTTGCCTTTCTTCAGATGACAGACAGCGGGACAACTAGCTTCCTTTCTATACTCAGTCATATGACCGACGCTGTCTTGAACCATGAGGTTTTGGCATTACCCGTCCTACCCAAAAGGCGTGGCATCCCTCCTTTGCAAACCTTCGCCCCTCTTAAATCCCTTCTCCCCTGCGACTTCCACCTGCTGAACATGCGCAGCATTCAAAGCCAGGTGAAGAAAATCAAAACCATCAATCCAATACGATTCCCTGGTGAGAGATTAAAACTGACTCATGCCTTTTTTTTTGTGTATGTTTGCTCAAGCAGCAGGACCCCCACTCTCCGTCTCCATACACAGCCTTAATCCTTCACCGTCTGGGATTAGACTGTGGATTAGAGGTTCAGAACCTGGGTTTCAACTGCACTACCACACAAGGACAGGTCAGAGATGAAACGCATACACACCACCTCTAGGGATGGGAATTGATAAGAATTTTGTGATTTGTTTCCATTATTGATGCTCTTTAATGTCAAGTATGCACTAACATTTTGCACTTGATTTCAACAAAACTCATAAAGGGTTCTAAAGAGATCTACAGTTGTGCTCATAAGTTTACATACCCTGACTGAATGTGCATGGGATGGTCTTGAATGTTCCAACATGACAA
>JAPTYQ010000024.1:10102303-10113593 GCA_029814465.1 Ostorhinchus cyanosoma | reverse complement strand
AGTTTTTATATTATCATTCATATTCTTTGAAAAATGGCCAAAGAATTACAAATTCTGCTAGGGTATGTAAACTTATGAGCACAACTGTACCTGCTGCAGTCTCTTTGCCTTGTCGTCATCTAAATGTAATTATAAGGCATGGAGATTATTCATAAGCAGTAGAAGAAGTCGGTTGACAGTGAAATGGCGCCAACATTAGCAGTATTGACAGAATGCGTTTATTATTGTTAAACTGTAATTATGCAACTATATCGCTGCTGTCTTGGCCAGGTCTCCCTTGAAAAAGAGATCCTGCATCTCAATGGGACCAACCTGGTTAAATAAAACTAAAATAAAAGAACCTGGACTTTAACAGAGGACACCTTGCTGTACTCTGCATTCAGAGTCATGCCACCAGTTTTTCTTGCACTGCATTCTGTTGCTGCCTTGACCGTTGCATTTCCCCGTTGTGGGATCAATAAAGTCTAATCTAATCTAACCTTCCTAAAGCGGCCAGTTAAAGACATTTTATTGGTGCAGTTTAATTGGATGGCGTGTGTCTAAATAGTTCTGCATGTTGGAGGTATTTCCTCCTTTGTCGTTGTGGAAGCTCTGCAACTGTTGCAAAGGGCCCCAGTGTCGTCTTTACTGGTGAAATACAACCATACTTCAGAGCGCTTCTGAACCAAAACACACAAATGACCTATGTGAGGCATTTAATGTGATGATGTCACAGAAACTGGCTGATTCCAAAGAACTGAGCCTCTGGGTTCTTGATTCCCATCCCTAACCGCCTCACAAACTATTGTCAGGTAGAGCAGACCTATACATATGTGTTTCTAACCTGGCGTCTTGCTCCCGTTCTCTTTCTCTTTCTGCAGCTGAATGTATCGGGGTTGTTCAAAAACCTGGACTTGCAGCTGCTCCAGCCCATGTCTCTGACGCTCATGCACTCCAGCACGCCTCTGGCCAACGACTCCACCATCAGCCTGGATCCCATGGAGATCTCCGCCTTTAAGCTCAAACTGCGCTAAGAGCCGTCCAACCTAAGAGGCAGTGCGTTTGAAAAAAAAAAAAAAAAGAAAAAACCCCAGCAGGCAATGGACTCGTCGGACCAATAACAAGACCTCACCTGGCTTCAGACTGGTCTTGGTCTCTGGTCTGTTTTGTCAAGCGCACATGCAGCACCACCAACACCACAGCTCAGAGAGGTAGGGTCCATTGTAACAGGACTGACTGCACAGCAGGGGGCAGACGATAGCTGTTACTGTGGACGTCTCCTGGAGCAGGACACCCGAGTGGGCTTGCAGCTGTTAGAAAAATAAGAGACTACTAGAATCAGGTACAGCTGGGTATCTGTCTTTCTCTATAATCGAACATGAAATCTCATTTAGTTCTGCTTTGTAAGAACTTGTGTCTTTTTCTATCTTTGCGCCATCCTGGACTGAACTATTGAATGTAAATATCCCATTGACGGGGGCCTGGACTTGTGCCATCAGAGTGCAATTTACAAAGCTTTATTTGGTGTAAGGGTTTTTTTTGTTTTTTTTTAATGTACGCAGTGAAGGAAAAAATGCCACACAGTGATTTGTTTTTGTACCTGTCAGTCTTAAGTTGACTGCAGTTAGTGATTTTTTTTTTTTTTTTTTTTAAGTAACGCAGCAAACAGAATGTGAGGTCTCGTTCATCTCTGCTCGCCAGGAGACCCAAACGGAGTCCAAGAGTCCCGCGTCAGTTACGACACGATAACAATACGATCATTAATCATATCTCCTTTTATGCGCGAGTGTTCCTGTTTGTAGATCGTCAGAGGACTTTCTCTCCTTCACTGCTTTTTTTTTTTTTTCCCCTCCCCGAGCTTCCTCTTCGCTGTGTGCGCCGATGAGATAACTGGAAGGTCTGTGAAGGAAATTTCGGTTGCTTTTCCGAGCCCCTGTCTGTCATTCCTGTGCTGATCCTTCACTGCTGAGAGGCTGGTTTTGTGTACCAAACTGTATGCAGTAGGAGTGTAGACAAAGACTATACCTCATATATACCACATGGCAGATATATCAGTGTGTGTCTGTTTAGAGTACGTGTATGTGTATACTTGAGGTTTTTTTTTTTTTTTTTGAGTGTATCGAGGTTTCAGTGTACACTATCAGGGACCATACGTTGTACTGTTCGGCGTTTATGATCAGTTTGTGTCGGCCTGTGGGACATAATGTAGAAAAGGAGCTTCCCAATGACCATCACTATCTAAATTAACCATAAATACAGTGGTTTCTGTCTGCGCCCGCACGAAAAAAAAATGCCTTTATCCATAATTTACCCGATACGATGTCAAAGGCTTCACACAGGGAATCTGGTAATTGATAACAAAAATGGAATTAATGTTTCTGTTTTAGCGTTTTTGGTTTTCTTCTTGAATTTTTGCCGGTAGTCTGCAATGAATATGTATGAAACTTAATTTGTGATGCGCCAGGCATTTTTTTTTTCCCCCATTTAAAAAAACAAAACAAAAAAAAAAACATCTTGACAAGCGGTCTTTGCAGAAAGAAGGTGAGACTAGTTGATATTCTACTACAGTGCTGTGAAGAATGATTCACTGGAACTGCTTTCTACTTGGAAAAAGTTTGATAGCTGTGCTCTTACAATGGAGGCTCATGTTTTTATTGAGTATAATGTAATTCACTTGGTGAGGGTAACAGTTCTTTCACCTCCATATCACCTTTGTTATTCAGAAAGATAATAAGTCATGCATAGCCCGATCGCACTAAAATTAGGAAAAGTTTCTCTAAATGACCAGGAGTTTGGGTTTTTTTTCAGTTTTAAATATTGCATCTCTGCAGTATTTCTTAACCCGAGGCTGTTTTGAGGCGCTCTCTCTGTATTTTTTATTTTTTTCTAGGGCATATCAGCCTTCACTACGCCATGGAGGATGTTGTCATGTGTGTCCAAACCTGAGGCCGGACACATTGCAGACACCTGTTTTGTTTTTTTTCTCACACCGTCGCACTGTGCCCATCACTTAGCCGCTCATCTTCTTCATTCACCACAGGACGTCTGCTGCTGCTTTGTTGCTCTCTTCCTCCCTTAATGTCTGGTCTGCCATAGTTCAACACACTCTGCTCTGTCAAACTGCAGACTCGCTCTCCCCCTGCAGCTGTGGTTAACATTTACGTAAGGCCAGACTTCATCGCATCTTGAATTGCACTTTCTCCTCTTGTCCTCTGTCGAGCATTTTCTCTCACGTGAGTCTCTGTATAAATGTTTTTTCATTTTTTTTTTAATTTTCTTTTTTTTTTTTTTTTAAATGTGATCTTTGCTGTAGAGCTGTTTTTTTGTTCATTCAGAGGTAATATATGAAGGCAAGGTCTCTTCTGTATTTAATTCACGATGCAGTACAGATGAGATATGGAGTGAATAAAGATTAAAAAAAAAAAATACAACATGAGATCTCTGTCTTTGGGAAAGCTTTTGTCAGTGTGAGATGATGGAGCATGATTCTGCATCAGTAGGGGGCAACATTGAGTCGTTGAGCAGGGGCCCATTCCACAGATGCTGTCAGTCTTAGATAAATGTTACAGATATCGGCCCTTTTAGACTGTCCAATGCTTCAATGCCGGTGGTTAGTCTTCCCCTTGGACAGGCCGTCAAGGAGACAATGTGGTATTAAACCGTGCAGGGAGATGGTGCACAAGCTCCCATTTTAAATCCTACATACTTCACAGCAGCGGTGAATTAGAGGCATCTGTGGTACCAGTGTTTGACATGAAAAGAAATGCTTTTTTTTTTTTTCGATCTCAATTCACACTACATAAAAATGGATCAATGACACAGAAGAAAGCAACTGGGGTGGCATGGACGCCTTAGGGCTGAACATCATCTCTAGTCTCTGTGTGGAGGAGGGAGAAGGGATGTGACAGTGGAAGCCTGTGGAGGCCCCCTGGGGACCGTCTGGTGGTTCTGAACCTCCCAGGAGGATGAGAACTGAACACAGTTTACCCACAGCCTCAGATTCAAAGGTGTCTGCAGCCACTCTGACAAGTCTTTTCTACAAACAGGCCTTAGGAGTCATTAGTCTTTAGCATGGATTTAGGTCTTAATTACCACTTTTTATCTCATTTAACTGCTCCATCTGTTATCTCTGTTAAAGTGAGTCGAGCTCTTATGTGTAAAAAAAGTACATTTTGTGACAGACCCGGAGGGTTTTTCAGTTTATGTTTGATGATCTGCTGTTACAAACGCTTTATACTTACACTTACCTGATGGCAAAACATAGAGCAACCCACTCTAATAGTGACATTCCTACGCACGAAACACATCATTGGTACACTTCAGATTCACAGGCAATGATTAAACAAGAAAATGATGCCACTTTTGGCCAAATCGAGACATAATTTGACTGAGAATGATGTGATAATTTCAGAAGTAGATGCAAGTGTCTGGTACCTGTTAGATAAATATGTTTTGACCTGCTGTAATAATTAAACCGGAACCTCTGTGTCCAATTGATCTGGTTGTGAAATCGGCTAATGAGGAGCTGATTTGTTAGTGTTGTTGTAATTAATCTAATATTTCTCCTTGCCAAGCGTGGTTAGTAGGAGCTGCTGTACAGTACATGACAGCTAATTAATACAAGCCAAAGGCCATGGAGAAAAGTACCGAGTTGGCACACACGGAAATATGTAATGAGCATGTGGTTAAAAGGTTTTCAAACTCATGCACCTTTAACACTGTGAACACATTTGCTTTCATACACATGCGGTATTTATAATGCAAAGCGTGACACATCCAGTGGGCACTGACTTATGCAGTGAGTTCTCCCGGCAGATCTAATTATGGGCCAGAGAATGAATGTACCCTCACCCTTGAACCCAGTTATCTGTATCTGTAAAGGGTGTTCGAGGGAAACTGCTAATGAACAAACCTGCAACATACAGCCATTGTTTTCCCACATGCATATAAACCTTTGCTGTTGGAATTCATTTAAACTGTAAGGGTTGACATGCAGAACATGAGGGAAGTTTCTCGAAGGCTTTTTGGCAGCTGGATAGGGGGATGAACGCAGAACGCTGGCATCCTGGTAAAGCTTGACGCCCGGAGTGGAAGGAAGAAGGGAGGGAACATACTTGTAACAATGATATGTGGCCTTGAAGAAGTGAAAGAGAACCATCTGCTCTCGCGGGGAGCGTGTGTACATGTTTCAGGCTAGAAGGAAAAGATGTTAAACCCCTAAAACTTTTCAAATCTGGCAGTAAAGACACAACCAGTCTACGTCTGCCACAGCCAAAGTCACTTTATTCCAGCATGAAATTCGTCTCCACAACATTAACATCCACTGTCAGTTAAATAAAAAAGGATACAAAACAAACATAGAAAATGCAATACAAGATCTCTTCGTGTTTTAATCTCTGTAACCATTCTGGCCTTTAGATCCAAAGGCTCTTATTCAATACGTGTAGCAACAACTCTACACTGATATAGAGAAGAAATGAGGCATGTGTTCACTCTTGGAAATGTATGGTCCTCATAACAGAGAGAACGAGCTTTACCCTGATGAAGATGGTCTGGGAGAAAAGCCCCCAAATCAATACGCGCTCTGTGAGTGGAAAATGAAGACAAAATAATCTTATTTCTTTCCAGCAGCAGCAGCAGTAGCCAAGTAAAATGTTGCAAAGGTCAGAAAGGCAGCGTTTGCCTAAGTGCTTTTTTCAAATTTCATTCAAAAACAGTGTTACCTCACTACAAGTCAATAACATTTTGTGACTGATGATTCTGATACGTCTTTGCTGCAGGGCCAATTCCCACAGCGCCTTGATTGAAAATAGAGCATCCTCTACAGGTTTTTTATAGCAAACAGCCAGCAGGATGTTTTATTATGCAGTCCCAGTGCTAAGGCAGAAATCTTCAATTTAAAGTTTTCCAACGATTAATGAAAAGCATGTCAACTCCACGACCCCTGGTCTACAATCTACCAGGAATCTAATAACATATAAAACAACCAATTTATGAGAGCTGTGTCTGCAGATGGCCAGGCGTTTGGAGGACAAACCAGATGTGCGTTGAAGTAATGCACTTCATTGGTTTAATAAATTGAACGAAATATGGTCTAGCTGATAATGAAAGTTAATTTATGTGAAATACTTGCATAACACCTCATATTGGTGATAGTACTGGATGTCTAATAAATACATTATCCAAAGTAATAATGAAATAAGATAAATTAACTACTGTGAATAAATCCATGAAAAATGGCTTTGTGGGGTGTGTTGAAGCTGACAGACATAAGATCTATATTTCTGCGGAGCCTAATGCCTCTGATTGTATCAACTCCATACAGTCGGATTAAAATGCTGATGAGATCCATGATGTTACAGTATCAAAGCTTCAGCTCAGACACTATAAGAGCAGACTCCGATTCAGCTAAATCGAGCTCTGCGTCTTGATAAAAGCTGTCCTCTCACTGTGACCGTCCACTTCCTCACTGTCTGATTCAGACTCGTAGGTGATCATGTCTTCATCCCCCCACACAGTGGGGATTCCCTTGTAGCATATCCGAGCTTTCCTCTCCCGCCCTCGGCCGAAGCCAAACCCAAAGCCCACCCGGGCCCCCCTTGTCTGTGAATACACAGAGGGCAGTTTGGTCCTCCACCCCGATGACGCGCCACCTGCGCGCATCTGTAGCAAGAGGAAGACCCCGACGAAGGCCGCCAGAATGAAGGCACAGCTGAGAATGGCCACGACAGCGGGCAGCTGTGTGGACGGAGACACACTCAGCCCTGGAGGTTCCTCGCTCTCTCTGCTGTTGGCGTCGGATGCCGGAGTCTCTCCTTCTGGCTGGGCGTCCTCGACCTTTAGCCCCCCGGTTAAAGGAGATTTACGCTGGACTTGGTTCTGATGCAGACAGGAGGTGAAGACCAGGTGGCTGTGAGGTGGACAGGACAGACAGTCCATGGGCCCGGTGCCAGAGCAGGTGAGACAGGCCGGGTTACAGGGCAGGCAGGCCTGGACCGAGGACAAGTCCACCCAGTTCTCCAGAGACAGGTTAAGGAGCTGTGGCCCTGAGGTGAAGCCTGGTGGGCACAACTTTACACAACCCTGCAGGAAGAGGGAGAAGCCTGGGCTGCACTCTGTAAGGAAATAAGAAAAAATAAAAACCATCAGGAGCGCTGAGCCTGAGGAACATCACCAAACCACTGTTTTAATGGTTTATTTAGTAGGTACAGATAAGGAGTACAGATACCCAATGTACACACCACTATAGGAGATCTAAAAGTTTAAACCGTGAAGGAAAAAGAAAATAAATAAAATCTAACAAAACAGCAGAAACTTTAAAATCCCGTTTGCAGCAGGAGGAAAAAGGAACACATTTAAAAAAAAAAAAGACATGAGCACAGGTTTGTTACTGAAATAAGGATCTGGTAGCTCTTTTAAAAGCTTTTGAAGTTTGCAGCACATTACAAATGATTGGGTAGTGAGTTCTTGTTATAGTTTTGCTCCTTTCCCATGAAAAATCTGCTTGAGCAAAAGATGTTTTACAGAGCGGAACTTCAGTCGCTATGTGAAGCTGCGCTGGTGAATGTGCTGCAGTTCTGGAGTGTGTTTACAGAAAAGCTAGGGATCAGTTCCAATTAGACATTTAATACTTCACTCAATGCAAATAATAAAGTTTACTTTTAGGTCTTCATGTATAAATAACATATTTATTATTAATCTATTCTAAAATAAACTGAATTTTCTCTTTAGTCATTTCTAAATCACAAAATCCTTTGACCTTCCATGTCTTTTTTTTTTATTTTTTTAAGACATAATTCCAAATAAAGTGGGAGCAGCGACTCTTTTCAGCGTCTGGAGTTCAGGACCTCGCCTGCTTTCCAAAGAGGGAACCATCCTCCTCGGCATTTGTTGGCCGCCTGGCACCTTTTCCACTCTGACGCAGTTTTAATCTCCCTTGCTGGTCCTTCATCCATCCCACATTCTGATTTCTACAACTATGACATGTGGCATTGTGCATATTCATAGCGTGTGTAAACAGATGCATGAGAGCCTTGTAAATGTTCAATCTGCATTCACAACATTTCGTTCTCGCAAGTTAAAATACCCAACACGGTCCGTGACCTAACGCCGGTTTTGCAACAATGACTGTGTGCTTGCGTCCATACAAATGAGGCCATTCTGCTTAAGTGGCCCCTGTTGTGTGTGTGTGTGTGTTTGTGTGTGTG
The DNA here is from genome assembly GCA_029814465.1 of Ostorhinchus cyanosoma. NCBI lineage: Eukaryota > Metazoa > Chordata > Actinopteri > Kurtiformes > Apogonidae > Ostorhinchus > Ostorhinchus cyanosoma. Next base: position 10,105,407 of record JAPTYQ010000024.1, on the reverse strand, counting down.
TGTGTGTGTGTGTGTGTGTCAGCCTTGAACATCTCACCGATACAGATCTGCTGGGCATCGAAGGTCTTGCAGCTGTTGTTGGACGGTCGAGGGAAGTCAGATGAAGAAGGGTTGACAACGCTGGGCCCGGTACCCCACAAGATAAGGGTGAACTGACTCAACACACCTGAGGAAGAAAAGGAGAGCGAGAGAGAGAGAGAGAAAAAGGTAAGGGAGATATGGAAAATCATATCAATTGAGCAGTCTTTAGAGAACGAAAGGTGTGAACTGGCCAAGAAACCTGAGGATACGGGGGTGGAAGGAAAAGAAACAACTAATGTTAGTGGAGCAAACACAACTCTGGAGGTGGATCAACAGCAGCAAAGAAACAGTCCGGTTTCTTTTCTCAGTTGCTTGGCTGCCTAGAGCAATAAAAACACTAAACCTCCAGGTTTTAACAAGTTGATAATATGCTTGACTGGTTGATAATATGCTTCAATTTTACAGCCTATCAGTTGGGGGAAAAAAAGAAAGAGTCGTGCAGGAAAGCCGAATATTTTAAATTCAAATGATGCTTTAAGTGCTTCCACCCCTGGTAGAAACTGAACCCTCAGAGACACAAATAGGTCAACAGAGGAGACGTCATTTAGCAGAGCGTGAAAATATCATAGAAGACTTGAGCTGATGAGGGAGGACGGAGGTTTCTGGCATGAACAATTAATAGGGGTTACCATAGTCACGCCCATTAGGTGCTACGTTTTCTATTTCCAGGGTCCATTCTCCTTGAGGATCCTCATCCCATGAGTGTGTAGACATAAAAGCCCAATCGTTGAATCCCTCTGAGGAGAAGTCATTAGGCCTGAATGGGGGAAGAAAAAAAGAAAGGAGAAATGACGTGTTAGTTTTTTTTTTTTTTTTTTAGATCAAGAGAAGGCTTCTTTTTCCCATAGAAATGCTGAGGAGCGGGTACTTATGGGAGCTTTAGTACAGTAAAAACAGAGGTACACGTGCACTTTCAGTTTGTGTGTTGACTGAAAGAAGAGATTTATATGATGTCTGGGCTGTTGCTGTGTACAGTGGTGTGTTTTACTGTGGACCTGGGGAACAGCAGGGTGGAGCGTGTGCCCAGTGGGCTGATGAGATGAATGGCCAATTTTCCTCTCTGGTTGTGGGAGAGAGTGAGGCGAGCCTGAACGTGTTCCACAGAGCTGACATACTCCGGTCGTCCCCAGCAGGCATCTACGCTCTTGCTGAACACCAGCTTGTTCCCAATATCTCTGCGGGTTTGACAAGCGGGAGGGGAGGGCGGTTAATGTTGTGTGTCTGCAAAAATGGACACAGATTCAAGCGCTGTGCTACAAATCTACACAAGCGTCCCAGCTCCGAGGAGAATACGGTGATATCCATCAGCCCCGGACTGGATGAAAGAACCGCGACCGCTTATAATAATAATAAAACTTACTTTAATTTACCCACAAACTATTCAAGATCACTGCTCTGACCTTGGCTCTGACAGCATGGTGTGAACACACTGGTGCTGTGGCCCCACTGCGGTCCAGTTCTGGGCCAAAGCCACCATAGAACCTGCATCCAGGAGCCCATAGCCGTACGAGTGGCTCACTGTGGGGACAGAAGATGGAAGGATCAGGAGAGGATGAAAGGGTGACAGGTGAAGGGAGTGAAATACTGGCAAATATAGAGCAGTCAAATCCTCTCAACACCAAGTCTGTTTTCTTTTTTTTTTTTTTGTGAATATTTGGAAAACACACACACGCACACGCACACACACACACACACACACACACACACACACACACACAGAGACACACACACACACACACACAGGTGAGTTATGGGTATCTATTATGTAACAACTATTTTTGTCACCAGTTCCAGATATTTTTTTTTCCCTCTTTCCTAGTGATTTATCTCCATTTATTATAATATTATGGTCTGCCTTTTACATTTTTCAATAAAATTCAGGTACTTTCCAATAACCAAATCCACAACACACACTGAAGAATAAACTAATTACTATTTGTGTTTAATCCTCAAAGACCTTGAACTATTTTGATTTTCTGTTTATTGTAAAATAACACTCCACATCTTATATTTTTTTAAGGACGATGAGATATTTTCCGGTATTTAATTGACTAATCATGTAGATGCTCAAAAAAGCTCGGAGTAAATTCAACGGTTATTACATCAAAACAGAAAACGGAAGCACAAGTGACAATTTCAGCAAAATCTATCATTAACTGAACATAAAAATAAGCATCTACATCCACTGTCAATGATCAAACTCTATGGGTTGTAGAAGATGACAGTGTCTCCATGTTCTCTACGGAGCCTCTGAACGTCTAAATGGGTCGTATGACAAAGAAAAGCTCAGAAACTGTATTTTACCTCAATTATTTACAGAAGATAAGATATTCTTTATTCATCCCTCTAAAGGGAAATTCAAATGTACAGCAGCAACAATATGCATGAAATACAATAGAAAAAAAATATTAAAAATTTGTCAAAGTGACTAAAAATGACAAAAAATAGTAGTAATAATAATAATAATACTATATAAAGCAACAAGTTTGTGAAGGTGGTGGAGGCAGTCGTAAGTCTGGGTAATATTACATAATTAATATTTTCCCCCTCACTTCTCCTTCTATCTGTCTCACTTTCATTCACACTTCCCTCCTTTCATTCATTCACACTTCCCGACCCTAATCAATCTATATTGTTTAGTTGCTCTTAACATTTATTCTCTTTTTCATTGTAATATGATGTTGTCGTTGTTGTTTGTCATTACTTTGCCGTTGTTGTTGCTTTTGGTTTGCTTTTGTCTGATTTTCCCTTTGTTTAAGTGTGGTTGTCATTGTTTCTCTGTCCACAATGTCCTGTGAACTATCACTAATAAAAATACATAAATAAATAAATAAATAAATAAATAACCAAGTGGTGCCAGGCACAACAAACCCCGTCCCTCACAAACCTTTTACTTGATTTTCCCTATCTCTTATCATTGCACATTTTTGGGGATCTTGACCTTTGACCTACATTCACCAAAATTTAATGGGATCTATTCTGGACCACCTCGCACCTTTTCTGAAAATTTCATGGAAATTGGT
>JAPTYQ010000024.1:10083782-10101231 GCA_029814465.1 Ostorhinchus cyanosoma | reverse complement strand
TGTCAAAAGTGAAGGTGAAACATACATCTATCTATATACATATATCTGAGATTCTATTTCTATGATTGACCTGTCAGTTTCCTGCCTGAGGTGCTGGTACTAGTTTCAGGGCTGTGCAGCAGATCCCAGTAGATCCAGTCATATATATATAAAAATGAGAAGCCTAGATCAACAGTCAAAGAACTCTCTAAAGGTTTCTGATGGATGCGGAAAAACCCAGAAAATCGAACCTGTTCTGAAAATTTAATGCCAGATGAAAGTTTCAGAGTTGGAATGTAACATTTGATTGACACGACGTGAGGCCAAATTGATGTCTTCCTCTATTTTTCATGACATTTATTTCCTCATTTCTTCTTTACCTCTGCGCCCCACTCCGTTGGTCTTCCAGTCCCCGGCGCTGAGGTGTTGGGGTCGGGATGTTCTCACCACCAGGTGTTGCATGTCCCTCCAGGTTAGGTTCATACTGGGAAAAAAAAAAACACAGTGAAGCGGACATGTATTGACTTGCTGAAGGGGGAACGTATTACTTTCTAAATTATGCACGTTTATGAGAACAGTCAGGTTTCGCTGACATCAACTGTATAACAATACTGCGCTGGAAATGTGAGGAGCAAGGGGAGATGAAAAAGGTCAGGAGTCTTTAGATACACCTGGAATGTGATACAGCTGAACATATAGAGCAAGGACATCTGCACAGTTTGGAAAGATTATACCAAGGATGCCCTGAGGTATATGCCAGTCAACCATAACAGAGATATAGGTACACATTAGGGCTTTAACATCGGTGTAAAATGTAACTATTAAGGTACATTATGGCTCGCAGTGTTGAAAGGTCAGGGAACACAGTAAATCAGTGAACATTGTGTCTGTAATGGCACTTTCTAATAAAGTCTTGGATTGGTAAATGGGGTCACCTTCCACACGGGTCAATAAAATTTTTGTCTTTAATATGGATTTTATTAAGAGAAACAGTGCAGGAGCATTGTGAGTCGAACTTTTTTTGACTCACCAGTGAGGAACAGACAGTGTGGTGGGTTAAGATAATCAAACCATGAATCACATTGCACACTGAGCGCGACGCAGACGACAGAAATAGAAACACAGAATTGCACTGTGGCGCATCACCTCCGCTGCTCTCACATCAGCATTCACATCTCACATCCTCTCATGTGTTATTAATGGACAAGATCCCCCATCCACTCAATGTCACCTCAGCCGAGAGTGAAAGGGGGGGAAAAAAATAATAAAATAATAAAACACCAGTAAGCCAAAACACCCTGCCTATTAAATGATTCCATCTCTTTGAATTCCAGTGTGGGCCCAGTCTGATAAAGTAGCTACCATGTTATTACTGCTGTCTGTCAGAGGGGAAGGGGAAGGGGAGGGGGGAGGGGTTGCAGACTCCAGTTTAGTGTTGAAAGTGTGAGATAGGCGACATGGTGTCAACATTCGCTCTGTCAGTCAGCGCCCTGCTCTGCTGTGACGGGTGCTGAGATAACCCACGGATGCTGAGGGTGTATAACCGATCTGAAACCGGACTGTGGTGTAATGCCGGATTTGACGACACCCGTCAGCTAATGACTGCATTAGGAAAATTACACTGAATGATTGGAGTACTTAACACACACAAGATATGACTACAGATATGACGGTGATGGAACACATTAGAGCTGCTGACAGAAACTTGGATTGTCACACCTGGAGTCCTGAGTGAGCGATAATGAGAGACATTGTCGCGTTGAAATCTTCACTGCCGGCCCTACAGGTATTCAGATGTCTGTGTGGGCTGGAGTAGCTGATTTGTCTTGCTAATTAACTGATTATCAAAAGCTTAATTTGCTGAAGCAAGAATTTCTGGGTCGGGATTTAGGCCAACTCCGAATCCCAGATGTGTGCATGCAACTCCAGACTGGAGAACATGCATTTCAACACACAAACACCACCTTCAAGTGCCACTGGAGCACAACAAATTAAAAAACAGTTTTTTTTTAAATTTTATTCCCAGCTGTGAGATTCATATTGGCTTGGGTTGACTGTAATAATAGCAGTAGAAGGACGGCGTGTCATTGTCACTCACTTGGCCTCCAGAGCCAGAGCGATGATCCCAGCAGCCAACGGTGCAGACGCTGACGTCCCCGTGTGCGAGTCTGTGCATTTTTGCCTCAGGTCTGTGGTCACCTTGGAGACAGGAGAAGACGGGAAAAATAAAGAGGGAGTGTCACAGTCAATACGACACAGTGAGTTTGCAGCTTCACTCTGAATAAGTTCACGGTGAGGGAAGCGGAAGGAGGATCGGGGACAATGGGAGCTCTGTCGGTGGCAATTGGAGACGGGATGGAGGATCAGCAGGTAGGTTCAGTCTCAGGCCTGTGGATCCCAGCCAAAGGGTCACAGTCTGGGCAGTGAATGTCAGCCAAATCAGCTCCAGCCAGGTTAGGCGGTGAGAATGAGAAACACTGAGTATGTTAACACTCTGGTTATACCTCTGCTGTTAGCCTCTGTCAGTGGCTTAAAGCTAACGAGTCTTGTCTGGGATGCGATGGGGGCATGTCAGAAATGACAAGGAGCTCGAAGGCAAAGCGAGCTGTGAAAGTTACACATAGATTCTTGGTTTCAGAGCCTGACAGATTGTGGCACTAATGGCCATTATTTGTATAAGATTTAGGGGAATAAACAAAGGGAGGACAGGCTGTTACACATGACAACTGCCATATTTCATTATCTGAGTTAAATATATTTACTGATTAGTGCTTTTGCCAGTGCAATTTGTTCAAAGCGGCAAACATATTAACCTGGCACTTTGGTGAAAAAACAACAAAAAAAAAAAAAGTTGAATTATGTTAGAGGAAACAAACATCATCTGCTCATGCTTTTTTATTTAGCAGCCACATGCTCATTTTCAGTTATACAATATCATGACAATACTTGTGAATATTTTGTCAGTCAGCTGCATATTGTGCTTTCTAGGTGTGAACACAAACCAAGGTGAATAAAAAAAAGTGCATAAAAGGCTAGCATGCTTTACTAGAAGAACCTAATTTTCTCTTGCTGCCAAAAATACCTAACCTCAAATGACCCACATCTATTCAGTGTTCTGTGCCCCAAAACACAAATGAACAACTTACAAAAGATTACCTGGACAAAAACACAATTTTATGCACCCACGGAAACAACAAAAGACAGCTTTTGTCAGCTGTAGCGATAGCACAAAGCCATTGCAGCAGTTTATTTTAAAATGAAAAAAAAAAACCCTTCAATTTCAGCCAATTGATGAGCTGTGTTTGCTTGCCTGCAGCTTGCCTCTGGTGTATTTTGGCAGGAATGGCAGATTTATGGTTGTTTTATGTTATTCTATGTCCTTAAGGCATGTCTTTCTTCAGCTGACAAGCGGCTTGAAGCAAGTGTGTGACACCTCTCAGTGTTTGTCAGCTTTGCTCGCTGTATGTTACACATCAGGTTCTCTGATTAAGTCAGCTTGATCCTGATTTCTGATTTAAAGGAGAAAAAAAAGAATCTCTTTACTCTGGATAAATTCCAGCATTAACTTTTGGCTCACTTATAATGGTAAAAGTCGAAGTTTTAAGCTAGATCAGGTATGAGTATTTTTGTAATTTTGACATTTATCTAGTGTTAAAAGGTATGAGAACAATCCTACACAAAATCTGACACTGTAAGTTTAAGTGTGTGTGTGTGTGTGTGTGTGTGTGTGTGTGTGTGTGTGTGTGTGTGTGTGTGTGTGTGTGTGTATACACCTACTATTTGCTTCTCCCCTGGGTTTCCGGAGCTGAAGGTGGTAGCGAGGGTGGAGGAGCAGGGCTCGCTGTACCACGGCACGTTGCCTGATTGCGTGGTGCTGCTGATGGACAGGGTGTAAATGCTGTTGGTGTAGCCGTCACAGTTACAGCTGTCCTGTTCCCTGCCGCCATTACCTGAGGCCCACACGAAGATAGAGCCGAGCCCGCTGCGTCCCTTTGGTATAAGAACATACACAGTGTCGTAAGCCACAGACAACAACAGAAAAGGTTCGACTAACGAGAGCTGCCGAAGTGTGAGAAATTGCCTCTGACAAAGACGTTTGTCTCGCCGCTTAAATGCCTTGTCACTTACGTGTTTTCTACAGAAACACTGTACTGCTGTAGGCACCAACTCTTATTAATACATCATAATGTCAGGCAACTTATTGCAGTTGAGCATCAGATAACAAACAGAGGAAATGTAATTACAGAATCTGCTCTGCTGAATATAATTTAGGGTCTGATAAATGACAACATAATGTCTGGAGGGAGGATTTACGCTCCAATCTCCTAAAATACAAGGCGTACGAGACCTCACTCATTGTGTCTTGTCTGTCAAACAACACTAAAGATCTTGTTTTTGTGTGTTTGCGTCATCAACATCTCGTTACCTGTGGCGTTTAGATTTGATATGAAAGTTTTGCTTATATGATGATGCACAGGTTGGTTTGGCTCTTTCCTACACTGCTGACCTTCTTTTTCAATACGTGGACGATTATAGCCTGAGGTGAACTGACTGACCAGTTGTTGCCGACCGTCCCTGAGGCAGAGCTGGAGATAGAGAGAAAGGGCAGCGGGTCATCTGCAGTCAGGGCAGTTCTGCTCTGTGATAGCCTCTGGGTAAAAACAGCCCCAGTGTCCTTTTGTTCAAGTCTTAAAGTTATTATACAGCTTAATCAGTTGTTCTAATGTTGTCGTGTTTTTGTAATGCTGCATGTTTCAACGGTTCCTGGTAATTATTATCAGTTCGCTACTCACTTGTTCTGCCAGTTCCCGTCTTTATTTTGGTTTGCAGTTTATTTTACTGTCAGGAGTGTACAGAGGATACGCCTCCGTGGTTTGATTAAAAAGCCATTTTGCAATAACTGTGAATTTCATTTTCCATGTTTTACTCTGTGCCTCTTTGCACATCGTTGCTAAATCTAAAATGTCACCATATAACAGAGATTTTGTATAATTTTTTTTTCATTTCTGCAATTAGGTCACCTTAAGTCCTCTTAAATCTGGACCTTTAAATTACAGGCTTTTACAGTTCTATGACTGCGCGGGCTGACAATGTGATTATGACTGTGATTTGATTAAGAAAATAAAATAGTCAAATATTGCTGTGTGTATAACAAAGGCTTTGATTAAAGGGGCTGTACTGACTGTAGCATTTATATCAATATCCCAAACTCTCAACAGCAGAACACATTCTAAAAAAAAACAACAACAAATCACACTATGCGTCCCCAAACTGTAAAATATGAAGCTCATTGTTTACACACACCTGTATTATCATATCCTCAAGTTTTCTTCTTAAGATAAAAACTCATAGCTGGCTATTTCTTGCGTCTATTTTTAACATGCTGTATCAGCCAATAGTTTACATTATAGTTCTTGTAGTTTAGTTCTGTTTTTAGACAGAGACCAGCCACAGTAAAAACACAAATCACACTGGTTTTCTGTACAGTTTGTGTTGTCTGTAACTGCACTGAACATCTGTTTGGAATCATCCAAATAAAATCTGAACTTTCACAGTTTATTCTGAGCAGTGGATCAACAAATAGTGCTTTTAGCTTTTTTCCACTTTGTAACATTCTTTGACTCACTACTCCCTCTAGTGGTCACATAAATCTCCTGGATCGTCAATGTTAACAGATTCAGTTCATATCTCTACAATCCACACCATTGCATGATGTCAGAGCTCCTTATTCAAAACATTCAGGTGATATTTTTGGGTCATTTTTACTTGAGCTGCACAATATATTGTTTGAGCATCGCCATCGCCATCCTGCGATGTAGGAGGCAAATGAACTCAATGTGTTCTCATCTGATTTCAACCTGGGTACCTGACACACACTGGGTGCAGCCATCCACCAATCACAATCATTCTTAATCAGTTTGCCGAAGCAGACCACGCCCCTGCACATGGAGCGAGTCGCTGGCAACAACATTGAAAAATGAGCAACGAACAAGAGAAAATCACCAAAAACAAAGACTTGGTGCCAAAAAGAAAAGCAACGTCAGTTATCTGGAATTATTTCAGCTGCAAGAAGGATGAAACTGAAACACGTGTTCTGTGTCGGCAGTGATTTCCACCTGTCGACACAATGAGGGGTAACACAACTAATTTGTTTGACCATTTACGTCGCCTATTATATCCTTCTGAGTATTTTTTCATATCGCAATATATATCGCAGAGTTACAAAATATCGCAATGTCAGTTTTTTCCAATATCATGCAGCCCTAATTTTTGTCCCCTCGACCAACTTCTGGATGAAAAGGTACTGTAATCTTTCTGTCATCTGTCTGTCCAGTCAACGACATAAGTGCATTATCTGAGGAATGCATTGAGATATCTGCACCAAATTTATACTGTGGATGCATCTTGGCATGGAGCAGAAGAATATTAAAAATAGGCGACCATGACCTACTTTTTCAAGGTCAAACGGTCTTGTGCAGTTATAATATCTGAATACTTTCAAATACAAAGACAATCTCATCTAAATTACAGGGCAGTAACTTTCAATAAAATCTTAGACTATATCTGGCCGTGGGGTATTAAAAGTCCGCAACACGCTATGTATAAATATTTGAAAGCAGCATCACCCCTTTAATAGAAGATCTGCTTGGCCCCACAAAATGATGCAATATGTGAAGACATCAGTCTGTATGAAATGCTTACAGAATTTTGATCGTGCAAACTGACATGAAGCTAAAACAGAAATGCTGGCAACTTCAACACTACTTTTTTAATAACACTGCAAAACAAAGTATTATGTGGTGTGTATCAAACTACTACTGTTAGTAAGAAAGGTACATGGAGTTAGTTGACTCCTGAAGTTTAGTTTTTTTTAACTGCCTACTGTTCCAGCTGTTGTTTCAGCGAGGTTTAAGTATTGAAGTATATGAAAAAAAAATCACACTGTACAGGAAGTTCTGGTATATCACTCAGTACTACTCTTCTATAAGGCACTATGTACTGTAAGAGACTGATATTTGCATTAAATTACGCTGTGTCATCAAAAGAATGTAATTTACATCTTAAATTAAACTATGTCTGAGTGAATTATTTTAATGTTTCTACTACCTCTGATTTATACCAAGTGGGTGGATAACATATTCCATTTTCAGCATGTTAAACAGAAATACATATGGTGAAGAAACAGATAAAAGAAAGTACAGGGACCTCTCGAACATCCCACACAGAGTACATGAATAATGTAGTGGAGGAAGGCAAAGAAGAAATTAATAAGGTGAGAAAAAAACAGATGCATACCATGTGTCTGCTCCTTTCTCTCAGTCACCCACAAACAAACAAGGCTAAACACACAAATATACACACAGAAAAAAATGTTTTGTCACATCACATTTGATGGCTGCTGGATTGTTTTGCTGCTCCTTTTGTTAAATATACTGTATGTACTTGCTTGTCTGTTCTGCTCTGGGCCTGCTTCAGCCTGGTCTGTCACTTCATCAGTTCCAGTATTTTTGTTTTTGATACTGCAGTTCTTTGCTTGCCTATCATCACCGTTTCAACAGTGTATTTTGGGACACAGTTAATCAGAGACATTTCATATTTCTGTGTGCAGAAATGGACCACGTTTTAACCCCATGGAGACTTTAGATGAGCATGCTCATTTAGAGCCGTGCGTTTTTTTCTGAAGGATTATCTGTTTAATTTCCTTGAGGGCTTCTACTGGAACGTCTCCATCTCACAAATGACCTCTCATTAGCAGGTGGGGTAAAAATGCTCTTACTGTGTGTTTATTGCTGCCTGAATCACACTGCATGTCACACTAAACTTGAAGCCGTAGCTAATACTCCTGAATGTTGCAGCCCAATTTCTGACCTGACGCTGCCTTTGCTGCAGGTTATAGAGGCCAGACGATAACACTTCAATGCCAGGGGTTATCTTATTGCCAGAAGAACACACGCTGAACCAGAAAGGCCCTGTTGTGCTGCTGTCAGGCAATTTCCCCCTCACTAACACACCATGATATGTGGAGCGTTTCACATCTGGGATGTGATATATAAATCTTTTTTCCCACAAGAAAATTTGCAGTTTCCTTCATTTATACGCCAATTATTGCAGTCTCTGAATCCAAATATTGTTCTGCATCAATGACTGCAGCTCCTTTTCTATTTTCCCTCCTCTCATATTTATCATTTTGTGTTCTACTAATGTCTTTTGATGCAACATGCTGACATATGAGAAATGGTGACATTAGCCTTGGATAATAAATCCCATCATTTAATATTTGACTAAAGTCAACCAAAAGCTGCTAATCTAAAAGATGCAACCTTGACTTCTGGCTTTTCTTGTACAAATGTTCAGGTCAAGAAATGCCAGATTTTGACACATGCTTATAAGGGGAAGAGGCTGCTTCTGCTCTGCTCTGACCGACCTTGGTGATTCCCTCGAGAAAAGCTTCCTTTGCCAGCTTGGCAGGGCCGTCCAGTGACTTGCCGTCATCTTCGGGTCCCCAGCTGGCGCTATAAATGTGGATGTGCTGACGGTTGAGGCTAAGAGAGTGGGCCTCCACGACATCCGTCACCTCACCATCCAACATGCGAACTCCTGTAAACCGAACATGTGATGCAACACATGTTAGTTTCCACAACTAGAAACGTAAAACACAGTGCCGAAAGAGTGACAGATGGAAAGAAGAATGTGAACATTTGTACTGGGGCTTCAGATGGAAGGAGAGATGTCAGAAAGTGAGGGGAAAAAGCATAGCAAGAGAGTGGAGAAAGAGCTGTCAGAAAGAGAGACAGACAGACATCGGACAAGAACTATTCTATTTTATCTTCTGCCACAGAAAGTGAAAAAGAAACAGCAAATACAAAAAAAAAAAAAAAAAGAAAAAGAAAAACAAAACACTTCACAGACTTTCAGTTTTAATGAGTAACTGCAAAGCGTCGCCCGCTGGTGCCGCTCCAATGGGCACACGCTATTTTACCTTTACATGAATAGAAACCAAGCTGGTTATTACAGCAAAGACAAAAAAAAAGTCGCCTGCATCCTATCAGTATAAAGACATACACGCAGTGATATAAGGTAAGTAAGCGCATAGTTTCTACAGCCTTCAACACACTTGTGTCCACAGGGCAGCACCAGATGTCACCTTTCATCATACCTGAACACAGCCCTGTCTGCACCTTTGAAGTGAGCAGCCTCAGATCAGTCGTCCCAACGCTAATGGCTGTAGAGAGGCGTGAAATGACAGCCCCCTCCCTCAAATATGGCCAAATAAGGTCCATTATAGAAAGAGGACCTCAGAGGCAAAACTATGCCTGATTATGTCCACATTAAGATATCAATAATCTGTTTTAGACAACCTGCCAGGACCTATGGGCACCTGTGTGAGCCAGTAGAGCTGGAGCAGAGGGAGTAATTGCTCTGCAGGCGTGGGTATTCTGTGTAACAGGAGTTTGAATACTGAGTAGCCTGAAAGCACTTACCTGGGCTAAACATGTGACATAAAGAGCAATGTTTTCGCTCGCTGATCATTATGCGCAGACGGTATTGCAGCTGTAATGGTAATCACTGTCGTAACAATTCTCATCAACTTCCCGTGGCTTGACGACGCCTTATTAAGACGCCGCTGTGCGAGTTCCCTGCAGCTTCAGGAAGTCAGAGGTAGCAGGTAGAGATGCAGTGTGTGTATGTGTGTGTGTGTGTATATATATATGTGTGTGTGCGTAGACAGAGGGAGGGGAAGTATCTCATAGGGAGGAAAACACACTGTGTGCCAAGTAGGGTCAATTACAGGTTTTTAACACTAATTGCTGATCATTTCTCAGTAAGAATTCATATTTTTATGAGTCTGCACAAACATGCCTGCTTGTGCCTCCGTGTCCACGTACACACTTTTTGGTATTGGGGAGAAAATCACAGCTGTTTATAAAACAATCCGTTGACCCCATGACGTGAACAGATTCACTACGGTGTAATTTATGAGAACAGGGCCAACGCGCCTCTCCGGTGGGAGATGAATGGTAATGAAGACAAAGAAGGAGAGTTATGAGTAACATCTGTGAATGGGAACACTCAAGGCTCCACAGGCTCCGCTGAGTCTTGTTGGCTGCCATCATGTCATTGACAGATTGTGTTGTGACAAAAGTTCCGAAAAACCTCTTTTTCACACTTTATCAAATGCAAACATTTTGAAGGGACCAAAAAAACATAAGGAATAAATAAATAAATAATCTCCTTTCAGACTTAATTTGTGGCTCACGTTGAAATCAAATGAGCTTCTTGAATATCTTTGCCTTTGAATTGATACCTGCACGTACTGACAAGTTTATTATTATTATTTAAGAAATGATTCTTCTCAAACAAATGATTCACCCTGTGAACCAAATATATCTGTTGTGATGTGAGCTCGGTTTCCTTGGCATCAGCAGTATGCTAAATTAAGTTTGCTGTCACAAAGGACTGAACAAAACACTTTACATATTGAACTACTGTTTTTATCTAATTGGCAAAAGACAGATGGTTAATTAAGTTAAAAGGCCAATTTTAACTAATACCTTACCCCATAGTATTTACTGCAGTGTGAGCTTAAATCAACATTATTTGCTAATCCCCTTTGTCACCATAGACAGAAATCTTAAATCTATAATTTTCTCCACTGAGTCACAGTTCCCAGGCAGCATTTATTATCTCAGTAATACTTCTATCTTGCAAAATTTTTCTTCACATCTTTATGTCAAGCGAAAATCAATGGAGATTGAAAAGGCAGCAGTCTTAATAAAGCCGTGAGCTACAAATTTTCCAGTGAGAAACCTGAAGAAAATAGTCAAAAGTTATTTTTCTCAGCAGCAATGGATGAAGTGTCCTTCACTGTTCACTGTTTAAAAGTGAGGAGTCTGCTGAGGAAAAAAAAGAAGACTATGCTTTAAAAAGACTGGAGTGGAAGATAAATGTGATTCAGGTCTCAGAATAAAGGTAACCTCAGCCTCAGCAGCATTAGTGCAAAAAAAAAAAAAAGAAGCAAAACAAACAATATATACATATATTTTACTTCAATAAGCGTGAATATAGATATTATTATGCACATTACACAAAACTGGCTTTTCTTTATTAGTATATCTAATTAAACACTTCTATAATCTCAGGGGGGCAATTCACTCACCTCCAATTTTAGCATTGTAGGCAACACCCACACCGCACACACCGTTGTTGGCTGCAGCTGCAACTTCTCCTGCACAGCGAGTTCCATGTCTGAAAGTGAAAGTGATAGAAGTGTGAAAGATGAAGAAAGGAGGAACTGAAATGTGAAACGCAGAATGATTAAAAAGAAGCTATTCACGCATCAGGCAGAAACATCTCAATAACTCAACCAAATGCTGACAGTTTAAAAAGGCAGTTATTGTATATAAGCCGCTGAAGTAAAGGCTGCAGGAGATATGCTACTGAAAACAGTCTGCAGAAACACTAGTGGTTCTGTGAGGTTTTACTGTTTCGGTGATTTCACTTGACAGATTTCTTTTCGTCTTTGCTTTCCTCGCTGAATGAACGGGCCAGGGCTCTGTCGGTGTTGTGTACTTCAGTTAGAGGTAGAGATACACAATTAATGGAATCACAGTCTCAGCTTGTGCAATTATAGAAACTCAAAAGGCTGCAATTTGAAGGTCTGCTGTGTGTGTCTGGAGATTTTTTGGATTCAGTGAGAGACCATTTTATGGAAGCAGACAGAAAAATGAAAAAGCAAATTAAAGTTACTTTTTTTTTTTAAAGTCTACTTGCTTAAGTTTGCCTGTTTTAATAAAAAACAAAACAAAACCCCCACACATTTCAAAATGATGTTGATGATCTGCATGTTCATATAAAAACTGCAATCACAACAATGTCCCAGAACAATCACTATATGACTTTTTCAGTAAATCGTGCCGCCCTGGTTGGACTTGAACAACATTTGTGCAAAGTGACAACATCACAGTCCTAAATTACACATATTATCTGTTTTTTCTAAAGTTTGTAATTCTCTAAACTTTGGCTGCGACTTACTAAGTTTCATTCACTCTATAACTAATCTAGTAATTATCAATACTCAGCCAAAATATATTTTTTTAAGTACATCTCTCTTTTATTATCATTTGTAGGCTTTGGTTTGAGTGAATGGTTCTTCTACATTGTATAAAAGCAAATAAAAAATTAATATATGTACGTATCTGTGACAACAGTGAAGGAAAAAAGGATCTAACAATCCCCTTTCTGATAAACACAGCCACATTGGTAAGCTGCTCCTTTCGCAATTTCTGAGAGAAAATATTGGAAATCTTTCCTATGGTTGCACAGGCTACAGGATTACAAGATCTTCAAATAAAAATGACTGAAGTGAGACTAGGGAACAAATACAAAGACCTGTCTAAAACTAACTTTACCTTGGCAGCCAGGGGCCACAGGCCATCCAAATCAGAAATGAGACGTTATCAATGCACATGAATAATTCACTCAGTTTCTCATTAATACCTTAGAACTGTCTTGAGTTTCAGAGAACAGGAGGGTTCCCTATTGAGTACTGCCTGGATATCAAAAACGCCAACTCTTCACCACTGAATACTGCGCCGTTCCCACAAACAACTAAAGATCAGATTCTTCAAAAGACAAGGAAAAGTCTGAAGCAAAACTTCTGCAGCTTTGTATCATTTGAGGCAAAAAGGTAATCATTCGTTAAATTCGTTCAATAGATTTCTGGCGTGACGGTGGATGTGATCAGGCTGTAAATGGATGGAACTGAAAGAGCATTTGGCATTTAACACAGGTCATTAAGATCGTCTCCTGATTACAGTGCAGATATCTGATTACGAGGTGCACAGTTTCACACCCTTTTCTGGGACGTGCTGTGTGAATGTTATCGGAACAAAGCTAATTACATCCACAGTATTGTTTTGGAAGAGCCAAAAATGACTTCCTCTTTGATCTCCCCACCTCCCCGATGATGAGGCAGAGGACAAAGTCGTTTCACAGGGTCAGAGCACGGCTGTGTGCCTCCAGCTGGGATCCTGATTAGACTCTGAGTAGAGCTGTGATGTATTACCCACCTGCTAATTCTCAGATTTGTTCACTCTTAACAAATTTAAGCCAAGGATTACTTTTGTTTTCTGTCTGATTCATTTTACTCCCCCTTTTGTTCTACAGAAGTCTTTGTTTACTATTTCAAAGAACAAGAAGGAAAGTGGAATAAACCCAGCTTGCAATAAAATGTAACTTCCTGACAAATCATTTATTACGTGACCTGGGCTGTCAGCAACTACAAGCATTAAAGTGATTTTCAAACAAGCAATCAACTCTCCTGACAGGACTTATTTTTCACTGACAGATATGCCCTTACACAACGACCGTGGCACAACATATGGTGAGGTACAATACATCAGAAAAGCAATTAAAAGCATATCATTGGTATCAAGAGGTTAAAGCACTTTATATTACTACTAACTAGCTTATTTCATTTTTTATTAATGGCAGCAGCCAATGGTGACGTGACGACTCCCGATAGAGCGATTAAATGCACTCAGGGGTTAAACTGGGATCAGTTGTACTAGACTATTGCTTAGCAGTGATCGCAAGGGGACAGTAACGTAGCAGTTTATGCTCTAAGTATATTTCCAACTAATGCAATGATCTTATAAGCACAAGAGAATCATCGCAATATACAAATCAGCTCATCTATTTGACTATTAAATAAGCATCACGTATATGAAAAAGCTTGAGGCATGAGGCACAGGCTTAGTTAATTAGATTATGCTTATGCTGATCTTTTTGCATCAGGAAATCTCTGTCTGCTAGTAAAGTGGTGAGAGGATCTTTAAGTTTCTATTGTTTAATCAAAATATTAAAGGCCACAGACCTGCCCACTTATTACATTTTAGCTCACCACTGTGCCACTGACAACTGACTGACTGCTTCTACAAACTCGTCTACACATATCAATCATGTTTTTATGTGCTGAAGTGCGGCAGAGTGGGTGGTGAATGGTGACTGTCAGTCACCCCCTCCTCTCAGCCCTCCTGTTAGTGACTGGCATGTAAACAATACCTTTTTTCCCCCGGGAAGAAAAGTATGAGTGAGATGATTTTATGTGCCGGTAGATGCCAAGTGGTAGTACTGTTTAATGATCAGATACATGCTATGGACAGATCCTGCACCATTTAATCTGCTACATATATATTTTATTGCACTTTAACATAAAAGACAAAGCACAGACTTGAAGACACAGAGGACACAAAGTACCACTGTGTCATTTAACAGAGGTCAACGCTTCACTGTGTTAATGCTTTTGCAGGTTCAACTTAATGAGCTGCATTTTAGAAAATGACCATAAAATAAATGATAAAGACAAGATTAGGTTTTGCACGTTGGTTTACTCTGAATTTTGTCACAGTAAAAAGCAATTTATGAGTCGCATTTCCTACTTTCTTGCTTCAGAACACTGGACTCTACAAACCCAATTTTAAATGGGGGCACGTTCTTTAGTTCACTTTTAACACACAGGCCAGAGAGCCTGCAACCATGCACACTGGGCAGAAACAGAGAGTCAGCACTGTGGCCAGCCAGATGGCTTGGCTAAAAATATTACATGCTTGCACTGTGCAGACATTTTCTGTTGAATTACACTGGAAATAGAACTTTAAGTGTGAATTGTCAGCAGCTTGTGTTCGTGTTATCCTTATTGATTCCCATAGGCTAATTTGTCCTTTGCATTTAACCCAAGCTAAGTATTAGGAGGAGCCAGTGGAGAATTAGCCTAAAATACATGTTTTTAATCAACTGGGACACTCGTGCAACTGGAGAAAACACGCATGAATGTGAATACATCGTGCAGTTTCCACACAGAAAAGCCCTGCAGTCCAAACCACTGAGCCACTGCAACACTGTATGTTTAAACTTTAAATATAAAGACCAACTACGATGTCAGACTACAGCTGGGAAACAATCTTTCGGTGCCTTGACAACCCACAGTTTAACTTGAAACAGTGATGTGTGCTATTTTTAACATTCCATGAGCTACATTTTTTTGTTTTAATGAGACATGTCATGAAACCTGATAATATGACATGAGGTCTGAAAAGCCTTCAACTGCAAATATCTCCACATGCATTGTTTCCTCCACAGTATTGTAAAAGCCCTTCATGCTCCAGACAGCACATATCTTTAAGCCAAGGAGCTGAGGCCACAGATGTGATGCCAGTCAGGGGATTCAATCTGGATGGGCAGACTGAACTGTGAGCCAGAGGCCTGGGAAGACATTTAGAGAAGGGCCATAAGCATCAAGATGCAGCTGCTTTGAATACTATCTGCATGTGCACATGCATGCCTGTGTGTTTGTGTGTGAGTGAGTGATTGGCCTGGATGGAATTCGGCTAAAACAGCCAGACAGCTTAATATATATCCAGGGAGGCTTAGATGTGCCAAAGCAGACAAAAGGATTTATGACAAAGCCACAATTTTATGTGTCGAATGTCCATGAAATTAAACTATTTGACTTTACTGAATGCCTCCATTCTTTACCCTTTTACAAAAGATGGGAAAGACTGACAGACACTTGATGACACAGTGAGGTCAGGCATGAGTGTGCTTTAAACCAGTAAAAAATTAAAGCTTTATGTGCAAGACATGGGAAAACATCAAAACAGTGTCGCGTCTTCTCTGAGAGAAAACAGTCACAGTAAATAAATCATTAGTATGCAAGCTTTGAGACAGTAAATGCTACAAGCTTTGACCAAAAAGGAAAGTTATCTAGAAAAGGCCCAATGAAGCTCAAACACAGCTTTGATAAAAGGCTGTTGAACTACAGACGCACTATTCACACAGTCAATGTGACCCCTCTTTATCTTATCAGAAGGAGCAAGGGGACAGGACGAGGTAATGCATTTATCTCTTTTTCTCAGGACCTCAGCTTCATATTTGGTCAAGACATTGTCTTGGCATTTTCTGGATGATGTAAACAATAGATCTAACAAATATGCCTCTGAACTTGAAATAGTGAAACCACAGAATATAAACAGTCATTGATTTTTTTCTTTGATTTAACTGTAAGGCACCTTGGATGTAACATAAGCTTCGTGGGGAAGCTGTAAAGTATGATATTAAACTGGAATAGAGCAAGAAAAGCAAAGCATTTGTCCACACAAACACAGAACCAGTTTTCACACAGAAATAGATGATATTTGTTCTGGGACTTTTTGTTTATAGCTACACCAGACCACACATAGTCCCGCTGTATTGTTTGCAGTGTATAGAGAACATATGACTCTGTTTAAATATGCATCAGTGTGTAACCAATGTCTAACCCCTTGCTTGGCTAAACAGTGGGATCTGTCTCTTGACACTGCTTTGTTGGGTTCTATCTGTTTTTAGAAGGACTGAATAGGGTCCGTTATTTGGAGCTGCCAAAAGGATTAGGCTATTTTCTGCTCAGCTCAGCTGTGGCCTGAGGCAGGTCTGTTCAAATGGTTACACTGGTGTGTGAAGTGGAGATCTCTTTATTGTGTGGCCTACCAAAGACATGCTGCTACCATTCTTGCAGAGAAGATGATCAAAGTAGATTGTTTATAATTCCAGATTCTGATGTTTCTGCTTCGAGAACCCCATTCATTTTAGATTGGTTCTACTTACTTCTATCCAACAAGAAGGGCACTCTGAAGTATTTCAATCAAACGGACTATCATGAAATGCTAGACTCTAACATTGCACCGCTCCACCCTTCCATCAAGTTTCAAGAAAATCAGTGCAGAAGCTTTGAGTAATCCCACTGACAAACAAACAGCAAAGGAAACAATGTCATTGGTAAAAACCTGTCATCATGCAATCTTCATTCAATGAAACTTGAATGCACAAATGTGGGTGGTCTGTGCACCTCCATGAATAGAATATTTAATACTCTGCTGAATGCTGCACTTGCAGCAGAGAGGAAATAAACTTTTTTTAATGGGGCTGTTGTGCTTCAAATGACCATTCCCCAATGATAAGTTATCTGAAAAAGACATAAATGAAAACAATGAGATGCTCCACAGTAGCTCAGAGGGAGTTAGTGAAAACAATTTACTCAGTGTACCAAACAATAAAGAATCTTACACTGATTTCAATTTTTCCTAAAGCAATGAAACTAACTTAATGGGGAGGAAAGAAAACACTGCTTATTGTCATGAAGCATGTCTCAGGCCCCGGCCGTACAAAGATGGTTTCGGTCGCATACACAAAAGTTAAGTATCGGATAAGACTTTCATCCACACAAAACTGGTGTTTTCATTCAATGAAGCCGCAACTTTTTGAAACCGGGTCCCAGAGTGCATCTTCATCTGTATGACCAAACTGCAACTTTTCTTAAATGATGATGTCATAATAATAATAATAATAATAATAATAATAATAAACTTTATTTATACAGCACCTTTCATACAAAAATTGTAGCCCAAAGTGCTTCACATTGATTAAGAATTAA
>JAPTYQ010000024.1:10069564-10083178 GCA_029814465.1 Ostorhinchus cyanosoma | reverse complement strand
AACTTTATTTATATAGCACCTTTCATACAAAAATTGTAGCCCAAAGTGCTTCACATTGATTAAGAATTAAAATCGATATATGTCATAGCCCCACCTCTCTACCCTTTCACCCCGGAAGCAAATGTCACTTCACAATAATAACAACAATGGTGGACTACAGAGTAGTGCTCGTGCCACAACAGCTATTGAGCTTATTGGAAACACTGAATCAAAATATTCAGCTACTCTTTCATTACAATGAGCAACAAACAACCATAGCTAACAATATTAACTACATGCTCTTGGATCTACCGTGGAGAATGGCAACCAGGCAGAAGGAAATACTGGATCAGACCCAGTAGAATCAAATAAGCTTTATGCGCATGCTCCATGTCTTCGCCATTTTTTGCGATAGAATTACAATGGCACATACAGGCCTGACATTTGTACTACATCATATTCAGTAGTTTCGTGTGGACGCATATATTTCCCAAAACGACTCCATATTTACAGAGCACTTGTTTGAAAATGACAAAGAAAAAGATCAGATAGGAAAAGATGCGGTTTGGTGTGGACATGGCCTAAGCTGAACACAGTGTTGACAAAGCTGCTTTAACGTCCTATTCAACTCTACCTAGCCAAGTGAGAAGGGTGATATCGAGTCCCTCCAGGTAATCACTAATACTTTATAAAATTGGCTCTGACTTAAGACCACCACCTTCAATTGCCATGGGCTGAACCTTGCTGAAATAAGTCAAAACACTAGCTTTCACTCACAGTGTCCTTTCCTTTGTCAAAACTAATAATAGTAAGAAAGCCAGCAGAATGGGGTGCAGGAGTGAGGTTCCTGCCAACATCACCTCTCTGCCTTGCTGTCTGGAAAGTAAACAAACTGTCCCCTCCAGAATATAAACAAGACAAGGGGAAGTAGAATTACATAATACAGGTTTGACAAAGGGTGGCGCTTTGTAAGCAATAATTGATAAGCTCAATAAAAACAGAGAAAGTCCTTAATCTGCAGCATATGGGGGCCAGAGTAAATATTTTTTCGTGCACATTCCCCCACCCTCACTGTTTTTTTATAGTTCTCTCTCCATTCCCACTGCCAAACACCCATTAAGAGTCTGAGAAAACTTTAGTTAAACTGTCCAGTGTTGGACTCAATGATGACAAATGGAGTCTTATAATAATGCTTACACAACTTTCTCTGTTACTAAAGTATATCGAGTCTTCATTAAAGCAGATTTTATATGTTTATTGGTTGGATGGAAGGAAGGTACTACTTATAACAGCTATTCAGACATGAAAATACCACACTGAAAGTTTGTCTCTTTCAAAACTTCTGTTCACTAAACCTTGGAGAAACAATTATTTTTTTCATGTTGGAAACATACTTGACATGAGAGCAAGCGGTTTCTAGAGGAATACTGATTCTATTTGACGCTGTCATCTGAAGTGTGTCACCAGTAAAGTCAAAGCAGTGCAGGAGGAACCTGCTGAGTAAAACACTGTAACAGAGGAGCTAAAGCAGACAACACAGGAGGAAGCCGTCTATTTTGATTTCTTCTCTCCTTCAATCTGATTTGTCCTGTATCGCTCCTTTGACAGCACACGTTTACCACCTCTGCACGGCTGCAGACAATGCATGTGCTATACAGCATGCAAGACTGGCCTGGATTTACAGAGCATCAGGCATGCGCTTGCATTTGCATCCTCATATTTAAATCAGATATGTTTTAAGTTGAAAAAGCTGCCTCTCTGTCTTTATCTGACCAAAGACACTGTGCCCTCATAAAGTATTTAACCCTATTTCCATTTTCTCTTTTTCTGGGGTTGCAGCTGTAATTTAAATTGGATTAGGATTTCTTTACTGTTGCTGAACTAAATGAAATACTCCACAGAGGCACAAGAATGTTTTTAAATAAACAGTTGGTGGTGAAGTTGGAGAAACATATCCCTGCAGAGTCAGTAAACTCATAGCCTGATTAACTACAAATCTGCCAAATCAGCAAGAAAGTGTTAATGAAGAATAGTGATCTATTAAGCAGAAATGCATTGAAAAATAGAGCAGCAGCATGTTGTATTCATCTCCTTACAGATACCTTACCAATGCATATATTTATAATTCACACACACAATGCATTAACTGACTAAAGCGGGTAGTAATACCATCAACTATAATTCTAAAGGAAAATTCATTCAAACCCGTGTTAAGCATTTTTTGTTCTTTAATTACAGCTACTGGTTTCATTGCTGTTTTTAGACACTATAAGCTTCTTAAACATTTATAGAAAATATATGTAACATCCTGTTGAAGCCAACTCTTATTTTCCTCTTAAACAACTGCAGTGTTTTCCTCAGCAATCTAAATGCATAGACTGCTTACCCAGCTTTGACTAATGTCATCAGAAATTTAGATTTAAATGAACCTACTGTCATGTGCTCTCCTCAGGAACTGGTGTCGAAGCTTTCACCACATTCCCATCCAGTGTACTGCAGTTCTGCTGAAGATGCACTTTTATGGTTGGTGAAACAAACAACCATTTGCCATTAAGGACAAAGAAATCTGAGGGGGCGAGAGGCGCTTCCAAACACTTGTGGTGGCGTTTTCAATGCCATCACCCTGATTAGCCACCACCTCTCTTGGTTCTTCCTCTTAGACATGAGTTTCAGGCATGTTAGTATTCTGGAGCTGATGGTGTAGGTTTCAACTGAAGGACACACAAGGCTGTGTTGCATGCCAATCATTTTTTTAATAAAGGCTGTCACTATGCAGTCTTATCATGCTGGAATGTGCATCTCAATTAATAGACCCTCGTGACAAGGTCCCTTCACAAGGTAATAGCACTCTACAGCAAAATAACAGGAGAGTTATTGGGACAGAAAAAGCCTTGCATACTTGAGGCAGAGGGTGTGGTAAGGAGGATGATTTGTTATGTTTGGTTACATAAACAGATATGTGCTCTAAGACAAACACAGGTTGGATACTCTATATACGTATACTTGAAAGGGAAATGATTCTATTGTCAAAATAGCACAGTGTTTCCCTGTCAAGTAAACTTACATAAGTCAATGTATGTAAGTTATAGACAAAGCCAAACATGTTGATGATAATTTATCCGTTCACCCAGCCAGGATTCTAAACATGAAAAATTCACAGCCCTAAGTTACTGCCTTCAAATAATTAATGTTGTGATTAATTGATTTACAAAGCTCTGCGATTTAAAACACTGTGGTGCCAGTTATTCTGTTTTCGGTTATTCTGTGTAATTCAGGGACGAGGTTCTTTCTAAAACAACAAACAATGAGATGAGCAGTAGCTAGTATGACCAAAAGAAACTTAGCATATGAGCTTCATCACATTTGCTTTTATTTCTCTTTTATCTGGAACTTCCATACAAACAAAACACGAGACAACACTTGGTTTTTCTAAATCCAAACCATGTCCACAGAACAGAAGTAGCACCCACACAAGATCTTCTCCCTCATGTTGGGTCGTTTGCAGTGCCTCCTGCTCTGTATTTACAATTTCACTTTCACTCTCCTCCTCCATGTTTTCTTGTCACCCTCTTCCTCTGTGGTGATTGGAAAACCAGTTAAGAGTTGCATCTCCTTCGCCAACTGTCATTCTCACGTCATGTGAGTAAGTGCTAAATAGTCCTGCTGCCCAAATTATGTCACCTAATGAGGCAGTTGGATTAATGATACTATGAGATCACACGAGACTTGCAAAATCACGGGAGAATTCAACCCTCATTTTCTAAACAGTCAGCGCTATTAAGGGGTAGCTTGTGCATTGGAGATGGTATTGCCAAATTTCCACATGAGGACAATATCCATCGTCAAACTGCCAAACCTTGAATAAACTATTTTCTGGAATTTCTTATAAACTACACCATGTTTATCTTGTTGACATTTCTGACTCTTAAAAAGCTGTGACTGACATTTCCATCACCATGCTAAGAATTATATCTAGTGTGCTGCTCTCTTGATAAAAGGGCCACTAGTTTATGCACCAGAGGTGAAATCAATTCTGCTATC
Source organism: Ostorhinchus cyanosoma (assembly GCA_029814465.1). NCBI lineage: Eukaryota > Metazoa > Chordata > Actinopteri > Kurtiformes > Apogonidae > Ostorhinchus > Ostorhinchus cyanosoma. The sequence continues at coordinate 10,079,158 of JAPTYQ010000024.1, read as the reverse complement.
TTTTGCACTGTATCCATTCTTACATCCATCACAAGCTGACATATATGAAAATAAGTGTAGGAAAGCAGGGGTAAGAAAAAAACACTCTTTTGATTGAGCACAAATGGATTTCTTGCTTGGCCAGCCTTCAACTTAGCCTCTTCAACAGACCTGCCAATTCGAGACTACCCATCGTTTCTTTGGAAATTGTCTGAGGAAAAAAAAAAATCTGCTTTGTGTGTCATCAGTAGAAATGAAGTGGCTATGGAAAATGCCCACCTCCAATTCTAGTCTGGTTTTTGTTTCCTATGAATATATTCATACAATCTCATTGTGAGGGGGTTGAGCGCATTACTTACTGTCGTCCTGTATTATTCTGGTTTGATTTACACAACTCATTGGATATAATTTGTCCATAGGTCACTTTAGTCGCTGTAGCTCCACACTGCGGACAAAAAGACACACCCTTGCTTGTCCATAAATCTAGTTCAAGATAATTGCACAGGTAATTTAACTGATGGGGGAAGTAGAGTGTGTACAAATGCGTGCACTGTGTGTTTTTGTGAATGTGTGTTTGGTGCAATGGTATGGTGTAGTGGCAGATCTGAGGTGAACAAGAAGCAGGGAGTAATCTCCCCCAGTAGTGCTTTGTTCCATCAGCAGGACAGAGTGGGATCTACTTTACACCGACGGGTCGCTCTGCATGGCTGCCCGAGTTGTCGGCAAGGACAAGAAACAAGGCCTCTGTGCAAAAAGCTGCTGATGCCAACCACTTCTGAGATGAATAAAAGCTGTATATGAATACATCACAATTCGGAGGAGGAGAGAATAAAAATCTACCTGTATGCAGTGGCTTACAGAGATAAACAATTTTCAAAGTTCAAATCTGAAGAACAGCACAGTTGCGAATCTATTTTTCATACAAGAGCTTTTACAATCTCATGAAAACTTGTTAAGCTACTTTAGTTTCTCCCCCTGACCAAGTGCAAGTGGATGCTGCGCTTTGAAACCAAAATAAATAAGAATAAGAAACAACAAACAACTACAAAAAAGACTTAGTGGCAACCATCCCAGAAAAGGGAGATTTGAAACAAATCCTGCTGTGCATTTTCAGAGGCGGGGTGCTGCTTCTCATCTGCTCCAGAGGGATTGGACAAAGGCAAAAGACCATAGTGTTTGGAGAAACAGAATCAGGAAGGGGATGAAGGTTTAGGATTCACCCTCACTAGAGCTTTTGTGTTCCATCATTAAATTGGGGTGAACATGTTTTTATGCGATCACCAAAGACTGGAAAGAGTAGAGTATAAATCACCAAGGGCAAGTAAACAAGTTTTGTATTAGCAGCAAATAAGTGCCAAAGTGTCTGTAGGCCTGCATGGGCTGGACCTTGAAATGCAGTTTAGAACAGCTTGGCTTATGTTCTGAAGTAAACAAAAAAAGTCTTTTAAGATGGCATCAATGCTTTCATGCTTTATATAACTGTGTTCCAAATGTAAATAGTCAAGCCAAAAGCTCTGAAACAAATATCATATATGTGGTATTTTTTTCATCCAGTATGAAACTACTAATAGTAAATTGTAGTTATATTATTTCTCAGGTCATGGGTGTCCATGCTCACTCTCTCAGTGAAATGAATTATGCCTATGCTTCTGCCAAGTTTCCATAAAAAGTTTGAAAGCTCATTTTGGAGCAATTATAATCAATTCCTGGTTACGCTACTGCCAGATTACTGTGTGGTTGCCAAGTTACCTGTTCTCATTTCGTTGTGTGTATCGTGGTTGAGGGTCAGCATCTCCATCATTTACATCATAGCTTGCTTCAGGATCCTTGAGGGAGAAAGAAACCAATTATAACATGTTCATTTTCATGTTATGATTAAATCTTACTGCTTTCGTCTCAGCACAACTGCAAGTGGAAAAGGATGCTCAGTGGTCAGACTTCAGATTTGTACTTACATAGTTATTGATGAGATCAGGATGGTCTTTTTCAATTCCATCATCTAAGATAGTCACCACCACACCTCTTCCTGTGTAGCCTTGGGCCCAGGCTATTTTGGTATTCAGGTCCTGATGGGTTGGGGCAGACTAGAGGAGACACAAGGCTTTTGTTCAGCTGTCAATCTGCTGTGACTGACACTTCCCAGACAAACCCACAGATAAAGCCTAACACTATCTTAAATCATACCCAAAGACCTTTTACCCGTTGCAAAATGTTATAAATCAAGCCTCAAAATGACTAAAAAAAACCTCCCCACCAAGCTAGCACTGGAAGATCATAGGTGGGTCGTAAACACTAAAAATCCAATTTTAATGCATCACCCTGACAAGTTTGCCTCCTCAGGCTAAGCTGCCCAGTATGAGCAATCCCTACTGTAGTTACGCTGTCAGAACAAAGATGGACAACCTGTTGCAGGTCAGAAATCCTGGGGAGAGCATTTATCTCTCTTGCAGATAAAATAATAATCAGCAAGCAATAGGGAGTAGGAAGACAAATATGGCAAACTGAGTGGTACAGCGTGATGTGGATAAAAGTGTGAGCAGTATGAGGTGATGTAAGTGTTAGAAGTGAGAGAGAGGTGACGGACAAAACAGATAAATGCAGCAACGGAGAAGGATGACAGAAACCCTTCACCTAGTTCTTCAGCTCATGCATACATGTAGACTAATGCGTGTAATCCAAGATGCTTAGGTAATCTGAAATCCTTGCATGAAGGCCTCTGAATTTGTCCAGACACCATTCAAAATATATTTATTCAATATATACATATTTAAATGGTTTTCAACAGCCTAGGTCCACAACCAAAGAGACATAAAACCCAACATAAAAGGGCTCTAAGTACAAAAAAATTGGCTATTTGCTGAACTGTCGAGACAAGGCTTCTTTTCTGGTGGCATATGCCTTAAGCTAAACCATCATTTGTTGGTTTTAAAGTCAGAGCAATGTAGAAAAAAGGTTTAAGTCCTCAGAAGATTAAAGGTCTAATGCTGAATGGCAGAGGTGGTTTCACAATTCCCATTCACTGGTGATTTATGTCTAGGATAGTCAGTGTTGTCATTAATCCATTGCAGTGACAGAGGTTATGTGCATACAAAAAAGATTTTTTTTTTTTTTTTAAAGGAGAGATTAGGGCAAATTGAAGCATCTCTGAGAAAAGTTGTGAAAAACCAGACATAGAACTAGGATAATTTCCTATGCAATGTTTCACAGGTGATACAGTTTAGCAGTCGATACAACTTGACATTTAATTTAACATTCAATCCACAATCCAGGAATGCAGTGCATTACATGTGCGAGAAGTAGGAAAGTTGGAGGTGGAAAAGAGGAGTTAGTCTTACAGACAGCAATTCAATTTATGCCCATTGGACCGACCATAAGGGAATTAATAAGTTCTGCCACTGCGATAATGAATACATCTTTAAATCAGGGATCCTCAAGAGCGTCTGCAGAGCTGAAAGTATTGAGTGCTATACTGCTCAGACAGGGCTTTACAGAAAGGCCTTTAAGGTTTAATCAAAAATAATTACCCAGTAGAAAAGGAAAAATGTCCACCTTACCAAACTGTTATTTACAAATTTGAGTGTACAGTAAGACCTTAGCTTATGGTGAGCTTAGAAATGTTAACTTCCAAACTGAATGCAGGATAGAAATGAAAAATACTTACATTTTCTATTAGCCCTTTAGCTACTTGTATTTATTTGTTACACTGACGCAGTTTTTTTATGCAGCTAAGGCACAACACTGCTACCTGACAATGAACTAATCAACTGGATTTAGTAATATAAATACAGCCTATTTATGTTTGCCATTTTAGCTCAGGAGCCGGAATTCAATGCTTATAAAAAAATAAACAAGAAATCCGATCGTCATTATAATTTGTACCACATAGCTATAATGGCTGACTAATGAGGTCTCGGCTGTGAACACGAGCATTACGCACCAGATACCACTGCTTGGGGAAATCAGGGTCTGTCGGGTCTTCATAGACATCCCTCTTTCTCCTTTTTTTCACCACTTGCTGCTCCGCCCATAGAACCTGAAAAACCAACACACAAACACACGCAGGCAGAGAAAATCCATAATTTACACAGTTGTCCTCGCATTCGACTGTGTCATTAGTAATGTTCTAATTTTAGGGGGGGAAAAAGCAATGTCCAATCGACTATTAACGTGGAAAAACACGGCCCCAGCTGTGTTCAAAAAGTAATAACTAGAAGAAGAGGCAGAGATGTGAAGCAAATCTAATTTATTTCATTCCAGAGATGCAAAGGAAAGTGTGCACTGTACAGTGTGCCAGAGTGCGGTCGCCTTTGAAGTCCTGGAGGCTGCTTGGATATGCAGAGGTGGATGACAGTAAACGCTTAAATCTTACACTGTAAAAGTCATTTCAGAGTTTTTTTTCCTCAAGCTGCTGAAAAACAATTGCAAACATCCTTGCCAAAAACCCCAAAACATCAAATCCTTTAATATCTGTCCAGCTGTCAGTTAAAAAGACTCTTCCACTAAGCATTCCTTTTTATGCTTTGGTGCTTACATATGAATATAAACACATTTCTAGAGATTCATTGCCTTTAAGATGATTGACAATATCAAGATTAAAACAAATAGCATTTAGATAATTTTTAAAACACACAGACAACATCAAATTTAGATGATAAAAAAGTTTGAGCATTCATTTGCTGGGGCCACGCAGCATCTCAGTCGATGCTTGTTTTCACTCATTAACAAATTATGCTTCTGATCTATAGAGAAAGTTGGTTCTGGTGGGTAGAGACATATGGTCTTGCTTTCCTCCACTTTCTAATTAAAGAAAAACAAGAAAAATCTATGCTAATTTTCCAGAGCAACACTTTCAAAACTGTATTTGGAGACTTGAACCGAACTGTGGCAACAGACAGAATTTGTGAAATGACAGCGGAGACGCTTACCGTAAACAGCAGTTTAAGCAAATGGTCCTGTGTGTTATTATTGTCACAGTGATAAATGAAAGCTTTTCTGAGGATTTCCTGAAGGTGAAAAAAGCCTGGACTGATTCGACTTTTGTAGCAGCAACTCGACTGAAGTGTAGGCCTAAATTTGTGAATATCCTCTATGATACCTGTCACATTCCAAAAGAACAACTCGTTATTTAAGCCGTATTTGGGTGTTTCGTCTTTTTCCAGTTGTTTTTCTTCTTTTCCCCAATTTACACATTGCTGTCAAAGCTATTTCCTGTAGTGAGGCTTCTCTACTACTCTGATGTTGTGATTGCATGCTCTTAAAAAGTGCACGGCCTGAATAAAATAAATAAAAAGTGCAGATACTTGTGTGGGGTTTGTGTAGCTACTCCCTGGCTGAAATGTTGGCTCAGAGTTAAACCATTGACCTAACAAGTAACCCTAACGATTATCTCATTTCAATTACATTCATAGCTGCACATGACCAATCTCACTTTACGCCATAATATTATCAGAGCATAATAACAATACAGAGTAAACGATTTCATATATCCATATAGTGTAATGTAATATAGAATGCATTGGCTTTTGAGTGTGTGATTTATATGGTGAATAACTGCAAACCATTAAACACCAACGCTAGCAATGAAATACATAAATATATATGTGCAGAAACTGAGATGCATCAGTTCTGCTAGACCTTGTAATGTCAATAGCTGAAATAAGAGTGTGTGGCTTTCTAAAGAACAAGCAACTGGTGAAAGACTAAAGAAAAAAAAAACAACACACCCCGAGGTCTAGGACAAGGACATAAAGAGACATACAGTACACAACCACACAAAGATTGAGTCATGAGACACCGAGGAGGTCCTCACATGGCCTGGATCTGCAAACTGCTTAAGCAATATACTATTTGTTCTACGGCCCTGGAGGCTTTCTTCTCTGATGACTAACGAGAGGCAGTGCTGGTGTCTAAAGCACACAGACTAGAAGAGAGATACTCTGCTTTAGTGTATTATTCAACAGTACATGAAGAAAGTAGATGTCTTAAAGGTCGGATAAAACCTATATAATGAGCAAAAAAACCCCAACAACCTACTAATCGCTATTGTGTATAAAGAAAGCTTTGTATAGCTTAATCCTATGTATAAATGCTGCATTTCTACAGCCGGTATCAGCTTGTGTCACACTGACTTGGCTTAGTTTGGCCACGGTTCCACTGGAGGTATAGTCTCCCTCGTCATAGCTGGTTGTCATAGCCATGCAGTAATTTATTGTGACATTATCTTAACAGCAATGATAAAAAAAATTAAACTTAAAACTGCAAGTAATAATTTCCTAAATGAAACTGTATAAGATTCACCACTGAGACTTTACACTGATTGCAAAACACGTCCCTACCTTGATTTAAGTAAGTAAATAGTTCAGATCTAATCTAATTACAAGATAATTACAAGAGTGATGAACATACTGGATGTCCCAAAAATAAATTACAATCGGACTTTCCATACTGATCATTTTCAAAATATTTAAACCATCCAAATGCCATTTCAGGGTACGAAACTGAACCTTATTACCAACATCTTGCAGAAAACCCCATTTAATTTGGTTCAGTGGTTAGGGAGAAATGTGGATCTTTGTAAAACATGTCATGGGTTTGTTTCTACCAAGTTTGGCACTTGGATGCTCTTGGCATCCGCATGAATTAAAATATTTAGCTCATAACTGACGGGGCAACAAACAAATGAATTCAAATTCTGTGCATAACATTATATCAGTGGTGTGTCGTTGTGAGGTTTTGTATTGATCTCTCAATTACCATTTTGGATTTGTTCCCTCAGAAGCTAACATCTCTTGACAAGCATTTCACTTTGATTCTTACCTATCCAATTCTCAAACTGCAAATTTGGTATGGTTGGTGAGCAACTAACTCCTGCTCAAAAGAGATATTTTTGTGCGAGAACACAATGAACAACTTCTTATTTGTAAGGTGTGAACACAGTGGACAATGAGTCTCCTTACAAAACTTGGAGGGAATGGACTTCTGACATGCTTTACAAAGATCCACATTTCTCTGTGACTACTGAAGCAAATCGAATGGGGTTTTCTGCAAGATGTAATAAGTTATAGTTTCATGCCCTGAACTTGCATTTTGATTGATTCACTATTTTTAAAGTTATTATTGCAGAAAGTCTGATTGTAATTTTTTTTGGGACATACGGTATTTCAGCTGCAATAAAATCTAACTGATGCAGTGAGTAGCTTCTAATTTCTTAAATAACCATCAGTTTTCTAAAGAGCATAAAGGTTAGAGTATGTTTCAGTAGAAAAAGGTTATGTGGTCTGATGAGTCCAGATTGACTCTGTGAAAACCTGTGTGAGGCAGATGAAGTGATTACCCAGCATGCCTAGTGTCTACAGTATAAGCCTGTAAGGGGCATGTGTTATGTTCTTCGGTTGCTTCAGTTACTCAGATCCAAGTTTAACACTGATGAGTCCAATAAATGTGACATTGCATAAGCTTAACCAAATGATACCACAGTGAATTTGTGCCATAATCAAAGTTAAAGGTGTTCCAGCAAAATATTAGAGTGTTGTACTTTTCCTTTTACCAGGCTGTGTAGTTGTTTACACAACAAATCTGTTCTCAATTTATCAAAACAGAGCCAATGTCAAAATTTGCTCTATATTTTCAGCGATTCCTCACCCACTTGGCTCAGTGTCCTATATTGCAACATGATGGCACACATACAGTATGTAGCTATTCAATGTATTGCTTTGATTCACTCGAAAACATCAGGAAAAAGTTTAACAAAAACACTTTCTGATAGGATTTAGTAATATCTGCTCTCATGCAGTGAATGAATGAAAATAACCCATTCCAAATTAAGGTGGGATATGCTACTACCAAGCCACCCAATTACTTAAAATAAATGAACTATCCTATCTTGGATATTCCTTTATTGTAATTGACATAAACACTAGCTACAGTTTAAAGCTGCAGAAGCTAAAATAAAAAAAACAAAAACAAACCTTCTGTCTCCATCTGTCTACTCTATCCAAATCCAATAAACCATATCCCATCAAGGAGTAGATAGTCTACATCCTGAAAACAGCTTCCAGAGTAAAGGGCAGACTTCCTGTTTCCTCTCAGGCCACTTGAATTACAATATACTGAAAGGTAATTATGAAATTTGACAATGATACCAAAAAACTATTGTGCAGCTTTAAGGCTGGCATGATCATCAAATCCTGAAAAAGCTTATGAGTATAAACCTGAAACAGTTTTCTGAATAAAGTTGGTGCAATTGGCAATTTGTTGTTTTCTGTTTTATTTATTTAACCTTTATTTAACCAGGTAGCTTAGTTGAGAACTGATTCTCAAACATAAGGAGAACATGCAGACTCCACACAGAAAGGTTCCTGCTGTTGAGAGTTGAACTCAGGACCTTCTTGCTGTGAGGCGACAGTACTAACCACCACCCATTTATACTCCACTTTATAATAGCATATTATTATTATTATATTGATAATAATTATTAATATTATATTACTAATATTATCTGTATCTGTATTTTCTTCTTAAATTGTTTGTCAACTGTTTTATGTATTGTTCTGTTTTTCTATTCTGTATTTACTGTTGTCTGTTTACCTGCCCAGGGACTGCAGATACAAATTACCTCTTAGCTAACTCTACTGCAATCATGTGATTGTACAATGTCCCTGCTAAATAAACGATAAAAGTAAAGTAAAAAATAGCATAAATTAACAGCAGTTTAATTTTACACAAACACCCTATAAAGACGAACTTCACTGGCAGTAACCAGAGGATAAAAACAGAGACGGAAAATGCACAGGCTATGAATACGATAAAGTTACATACCTGTTTGCCTATTAGACTTTGCAAACAAAAATTGCACAGAGCAGATATGTCATGAATAATAACCTATATATACCAAGCCCATTACCCGGATACACAAACAAATTAGTGACAATGGCAGGTAGTCAACAATAAACAATATACTGTGGCTAAAACAGGCTATGTCATTATCATCCACAGCCAATCATGCACCCTACCGCCTACAGTTGCCATTATGCAAGTTAAGCACCTTGAGATAAACAGTTGGTATCGCTAATTCTCCATTCAGGTGCCATTAAACCAGAGCTGAAGAAGGAAGCACAAAATGAGATCATTAAAAAGGGCTTGTCACACCTCAAATGTTGGAAAATTATATGGAAATAATGATGGAAATATGGCACTTCTGCTAACTCCATCTGTCTGGATTTACATAGGTGAATGGAAATAATTGTAAACAGTTTGCAAAATGATATTAAAAATGCACTCAGGAGTTTATTTGATTAATTGTGAAAAGCCTCTAAAATCGTATATATTTCACATTTTTACAATGAAAATGGAGATTTAAAGCTGAGTGCACAGACAGGCAAGATAGGTCAAAAAGTATTGAGAGATTAACTTTTTATTGTTACTTCTTGTCTTTTTTGTGGGAGTTGTTGCCAATAAAAAAAAATAGAAGCATCAGGAGCTTTATCCTACAACAGTAAGAGGTCAGGAACCAAAAAATACACTTTATTCCAAAAGCCAGAGACTTACCCCGTAAGAGCTTGTGAGACAAAGGGGGAAGAAAGAGAAAGAGAGGGAGGTAGAAAGGAGAAGAGGGTG
>JAPTYQ010000024.1:10054362-10069534 GCA_029814465.1 Ostorhinchus cyanosoma | reverse complement strand
GGGGGGGGGGGAGGTGAAGTCTCTCCAAAACACAGTACGCTGCCTTACACTGCGGTTTTTTTTCAAAAGGCAACAGCAGCCACCCCAAAACAAATCGATTCCTTTCCTCATAGAGAAGGTGCGGGGTGTGGAGAGGAGATGACAAACAACCCTCGCAAGCATAATGGTAAAAGCTTATGCAGCTGCCAATGTCATCTTGCTACTGTGCGATTATTCAAAAGGGATGGTGATAAGCGGCATGTTAGCACCACAGTACTGGGGAAAAAAAGACAATAGTGCTAATGTGAGAGACAGCGGACGGATTACAGGCTGGAGACACTGTAACAAGCTCAAAGCTTAGCGGTGACTAATCCAAATCCGACCTTTATGTTTTCATTGCCTTTTAAATGTGCTTTTTTAGCCAGGTGAAGCAGAATATTTTTTCTCTCTGCTTTTCCCAGGGATCAGATAGTCTTTCACACATATGAATACAAAAAAAAAAAATGCACATTCAGAAACATATGTAAACATAAACCCACTCATTTACACTGCGGTGCTTTTGGCAGTGTGCATGATTTGCCTGAGGTTTGACGTGTTACGAGGGGAGTGGGTGGGTAGGTATTCTACTGACAAACTGTTGTTCCTTTGCCAAAAAACCTCATGCCCTGAAAAGATGGAGGTTCAAGTGTGTTGTTAACGTGAATCTCTGGACTGAAATGAACCCTGGAGAGGGAATTGTTTCAGTCAAGATTTTCTTAATATCAGATGAGCCTGTGTTACATTGGTTCTGCTGTCAGGGCTTTAGTTTAAGCTTAAGGTGGTATCTCTCTCATCTGGTAGGGATGTGCATCTCGTTCACTGAGGCCAAAGCTATACACATCTGACTGCACTATGAAAGACCTACCACTGTGATAGGATTTGCCCCTATTGCAATGCTGTACAAACAATTTGATTTGAAACCATAGAAAAGGACATGATGCTGTGAGATGCAATATGGCACATATGGCTTGATTTTATTAATTTGGTGCTTAAAGCTGCAGGAGCTAGATAATGAAAATACACACTTTACGCCCCGGGCAAATCAAAAGACAGGAATTATAAAGATAGAAAACCTGATGTCATTCATGCTGTCATGGGAAAGTGAAGCCATGAGTCATGTTTGGGTTGCATCTGATCTGCGTTTGGTAATTATAGTTGTCAACCATGAATCTCCCCCACTGATGTGGAAAAAACCTGTGATTTGCCAAAATTGGAATGTCAGAGTATGGATTTTCTACCGTCTGAAAACACAGACAACGAGGTAGATGTAGAAGTCTCATGTTCTCCGAGACCATCTGAATTACAATAAGATGAAAGGCAATTATGGAAATTTTGTCCAATAATGTTAAAAACTATCAAGTAGTGAAGCTTTAAGCAGACAGAAATTATAAATTAACTGAAAACTTGCATCTTTCAGATCTCATTTATGCTGCTTCTTTTTGACTTCTCAAAAAAAAAACTTGGCAGTTTCACAAATAAAGCCTTTTCACACTGAGAAAAATCTCTCAAAAAATATTGAATGTGACTAGAGCTTCTTTCTCTGTTTCTGGAACACGTAGGTCTTCCTCCTCCATAATACTCTGTATCTCACCTGGACACATTGTGGCCTCTATTGCAGCCTAAAGCCTTGGTTGTATAAAAAAACAAAAAAAAAAAAACAAGAGGTGTTGGTACACCAATGCAGATTGGTGAATCATACCATTCTCACTGTTTGACATAAGAGCACTGTAGTCATAAGATAAACATCAGCTCTACTTTCTGTGATAGTATAGAAATTATATTATTAGACTGTGTTAGGAATGCTAATTTTGAAATATAATGTAAAAAAAAAAGAAGAGGAAGAAGAAATATGTTTTAACATTTGATTACTTTTTGATTTGTTTTTTAATATGTTTTAAACTTGGTAATGATGTAGAAAATCATTTTATTTAAAACATCAATTTACACCAACGTTGCACCATTATGCTAGAAGGAAAATATTGAATTTGAGCGCTGAAAGGTGTTCTTGTCCTACAAGCTGGCCTGCCTTGGTGTGATTTTATTCTACACAGATTATAAGCTTTTGACCGAAAAATATATAGTTGGATATAACCCCTTTGAAATCACTAACATTTTCAACAGAAACTGTAATTTAATTGCATTTTAGACTACATTTTTATTTATCATTAATAGTAACTGAGTCTGTAGGATGGCTGTCTCTAAATGCTCATGTTGCTTTGTATGACTAACGGATTGTTGGATCGAGTACTTATATCTCCAGTGTCTTACCCTATTGTTCTCCTGCAGCTGTAACTACAGCTTTAGATTGACTTCTTAAAGATCCCAAGGTGTATTCAGCCCTCGGTAAAAATGCTCTCTTTATTTAAGCTCCATGAGAGTGGAATGAATTGTAAAACATCACTTCACTTGAAACACTCCCGTCTTTAAATACCTCTAGAGAAATTTTGCGTACCGCTGTAAAAGAAACATGTTGCTGCTTTGCATAACTTCTGTAGAGAGGTGCGAATAATGGATATCACTGGTATGGTCTGTTTGCCTCTTTCTTCTTTTATTCTTTTTTATGTATTTAGTGTGTTTTATAAGTGAAATAGTTTTCCTTAAATGAAACTATTCATTGCTGCCCTTGAAAAAGTTCTGGTACCTTGGATAAAAGAAGGATAATTAAGAAAATAACATTTATAAGATAATTCAACTAGATGGGACATCACCTTTCTTACTAGTCTTATTATTGTGGCTGCAGTATGTGTTGTTTGTTTCTCTACCTGCTGCACATCACTCTAAAATCCAGTATCGCAACAATGCCTCTTGAGTAGCAATAAAAAGATTCCCGTCTGGGCCATTACCCATATTGTATCTTATTTGTTGTATATTTCGGAGCATATCATACAACACTTTGAGTTGTGTACACTCCCAGCTTCCCTGCCTCTGAACCCATGTGCTTTCAGAGCCTTGTTAACAACCATTCTGGCTGACCCCTGACACCGCTGGCCTCAGTAAATGTCACTGTATCCCGCTAATGATGTCTTGAGGCCTCGGCACTTGTCACACCACATAAGTCCCCCTTTCAGCCAGCTCGGCTCGGGCTCAGGAAAATCTGGAGAGTAGTCCTCGGGCCCCGTTTGGCAGGCCTACCTCGCTACAGATGGCACAGGTCCGCTGTCACTTTCTAACTGCCCCCTTTTTAGCAGCCATCAGGTAGCTCTTAAGATGCTTTTAAATAGCTGCAATTACCTGTGAACCAGAAAACATGTCGCTGGGTCAGGTGGCAAAAACACTGAATGAGAAGGCGGAACTTGTGTACACACATTTACCTTCTGCTGCTCTCTGAATTGACTGTAATTCAACTTTTCTTGCCTATCAGTTTGACCAGACTATTTCATTCATTGAGCTTCTGAACTTGCTTTATCCTCACCAGGGTTGCAGAGGGTGTTGGAGTCTATCCCAGCTACCTGTGGGCGAAGGCAGGGTACACCCTGAACGAGTGGCCAGTTCATCGCTGAAATATTATTTTAATCTAGACAGTTGAGATCTTTAGTTTAATCTTTATAGTAATTAGTAGTTAATGTTAAATTAGGATTCCTTGGTTTCACTAGATTCCTTTGTTTCACTAATGAGTGGTAAAGTTGTTAGGGTAGTAGGGGTCACATCTTGGTTGACACAAACTGACAGATTTATGAACACAGGACTTAGGTTTGCCTTAGGCACATTTTCAATTACACATGCCCACAAAGGATTGTAAACCACAGGAGATGAGATGTAACACACTGTCAGTACAGTATAGGGGTAAACATCTGTTTCACTTAGAGTCAGATAGCACTGGCCCATTGTTGGTGACCCGACCCATCTAGCCCACAAGGGGTCAGCCCATAGATTGGGGATCAGTTTACAAGGATATAAAAGTGATCTGTGTTCGAATATCTTGGCCCATCAAATCTCCTCTGTGGTGGTGGGTGGGTCCTCAGCTGAGTTATGTTTTGTTTGTGGTTAGATCAAGTCAAAAATAATAAATTTAGAAAAATGAGACAGAAAAGAATCCAGACTAATTCTGGGAGCTTCCAACAAAAGAACACGCTAACGTCACAAGGCAAACATATAGAGACGAACAACCAATCGCTCTCACATTTACACCTATGGGGGGGGGGGGTGCACTCATCTGCTTTTCCACATCAGAAAACAAGAATTAGCGTCCTTGAATATGGTCCATTTCTCCAATCTTCGATTAAAAGTTCCAAACCTTAATCCTCAGAAGAAAGGTTAATTTTTCCATAGTCTATATTCCCTCTATAATGTCCAGTCATTGCTGTGGCTGAAGAGGGTCACTTACCTATGGGCAATTTTAGGTTGACCAATTAACCCATCAGTGCATGTCTTTGGATGGTGGGAAGAAGCCGGAGAGAACCTGACAATTTCATTTGAGGTAAATATAAAACATAACATTCCTAAAGACAGATTAAAACAGGTCAACTTCATAATCTTACCTCACTAATGCATAGAATACAATAGTGGCTAACTTGTGAGTGTGATTTTTTTAAAAGGTTCTGAATTGTTTTCTGCTGTGCATCTTGCCGACACTTTTGTAGAACTGCAAAAAAACAACTTGTCTGCATCTGCGACTTGAAATATCACAACAACACCAACATCTAATTTTTGAGAATTAATTTCCTCTCCAAGCAGGATGAACTAGTTCAGCTTTCTACACTGATAACTGGAAAACAATAAAACTCCTTCACCACATATTCTGTAGAATACCTATTTATTTCTGTTCCTTGGAACCATTTAAGGTATTTTTCCACTCAGGTCTTGGTAACATTTCCTTCCTTGGTGGCTCAGGTGTGAATAAAAGCACTGGTGTTCATGAGCACAGCATGCAAAAGGTTATGACATTCTTGGATTCCAAAATATACCTTATTAACCTTTGTGCTTGTCACCACTATTCCCATCTGCACAAAACCTTGAGATTTCTATAGAAGTATTTGTATTTGTTTTGTTTCTTACAAAACCCCTTGTGTGCTTTGTTGATCACATAATACAACCAGAATAATTTCAGGCTCTGATAGTGTGCAAAGTTACATTTTTTTTTCATAGAGGCCTCTCATTAGCATATCCCTGCTGCCTTTTGAGAAGCCAAGATAATAATCTGTAAATCTCACATCTAATTACCATTTATACACAACTAAACATTTTGGGAAAGGTACAACTACGGTTTCCTTGACATCATTATTTAGTCCTGTGGGGGCTGGATTGGGTGCATTTAGCTAGTTTAAAAGTTCAAGACTGGAGTGTAAAATCAAATGGTTAGTATTAAAAAGCAGCACATTTATTGCTCTAGCCAGTGCATGAACTTAAGCACATAAAAAAATTTAACTTTTTAGACATCAAGAGAAGTGTTTTGCTTTTAATGATAAATAATTCACAGCAGGACTGAATAAATCTCCTTGCTAAACTCCCTTTTTTTTATATATATATCTCACAATTTTCTTGTTAAGAAAATACCTGAAAAAGCCAATTTGACAAATATTTAATTCTGTTTTGTTTAAAAAAAAAAAAAAAAAAATCAATACAGGCTGTTTTATCACTTCGACCAGAGTTATGCAGAGTACTGGCAGCTTTCCTTTCCTGTCTGGAATCATGCAAACACAGTATAGATGTATGTCTGGCACAGACTTATCTCTTCATTCCTGGTAAGAAAAACACAACTCTCTCTACTATTATGGCCAGGCCACACTGACTCAACATCTGGTTTTCACAGAAGCTGAGATTTTGCAGAATTAGAGCACGCCATATGATGTCCAAATAGAGATAATAGGAAACTGCTCTTGTTTTTGGATGTTAGACACATTTTCCTCTCAACTTAACATTTCAGGATAAGTGATGATTTTACAAGGCTGGAGAAAAGCAAGGCCAAACACAGCCATCCATGCACCCAGCTGTGGTGTTGTTTGGGGTAGGTTGATTTAGCATATTAATAGCGACGTGGTACCTCAGATTGGGTCAGGGGGACAGATGGAAGAAACAGTGTGGATGCAAAGAATACAGCGTTTGACAAGCTGTCACTGATGCTGGCATCTTTTTCTCTTGTTATATATACTATCCCTGTGTAATCCCATCTGTCTTTGGCCTTTTGTTGCCAACATAAGAGAGTGGCAATGAGCTGCGTGAGAGCTGACAGTCTTACCTGTGGTTCTTTCTGCAGTCTGATGTGCGTCGCCCTGTGGCCCAACAAAGCCCTCCTCTCCACGGCGTGATGCCTGAAGTGATAATAATCTCCGAAAACCTGCACAAACACAAAGGAAGAGACTCTGAGTTCACCTGCAGCAGTAGGATGGTGAGATAACACCCCGTGCTCACCAAGGCATTCATGTGCGCACAGGCAAATGCGCATTCTGGAAAGAGCTGAAAACAGACCTCTTTGGGAATCAGTGTCTGGCATATTCCACCACTATTCAAAGCAAATCCATTACCGCTCTGGCTGGTAAATATGCAAGCATCTATTCATATTAAAAAATATAGACAATCATAATTTTATTAGCAATAACAACATCCTCCATGGGTCTGAGCCTTAGGTGGGCTCTAAAAGCCTCAGCAGTATTAGTGTTTGAATACCTAAAAAAGGGTGCTCTCATTGTGAAAAAATGTAAGTTGTCCATATTTCAATGACAGTATGACAAACCTATTTGTCGTTCTATATGAACCAACCAGAACCCTAGATTTATGCTTTAGCTTTTGAAAAATAATGAATAAGACAACCTTTTCCTCCCCGAAAAACCATAAAACATAGCTGAGCCTGGACGTGGGGAGGAAGAGATTGTGGCTTCTGTATTAGCGAAAATGTCATACACGCACACACACATAAAAGCTCACCAACAGAAAGACATCAATCCCACAAGTGCAGATGGACACTATCCATCAAAACTGATTAGAAGCATCCATTAGAGCTAAAGTCATTTCAAAGCTAAAGGGGAGCATTCGTTGCATCACTGTCATTCTTTCTTCACACGTCTTGCTCATAAAAGAGCTTTTAGAGCTCCAAGGCAGTGGATGACAGCTGCCACCAAACTGACCTAAAACCTCAGGGGGAGATTTCTTTTTTGTCAGCCTTATTCTTTAGTGACAAATACAACAGCCTGCCTCGGTAATGGCCGTGTGACCTAAGATGACCAAAAGACCGACCAAATAATAAAGTACGTATGTGGCAAAAGATTAAAAAAAAAAAAGTGGAGAAGGCGTAGGAGAAGGTGAACGTGGCCACTCTTTACATGGGTATTCACAAGAGAGCAGCCTCCATTTGGAGAGGAAGCATTGCAATCTGTACAGTAGTGCCACTGGGGACTGGCTCACCTTCACAAGCCCAGTGGAGCGGAGGAAGATGGGGGGGGTGAGAGAAGGAGGAGGGTGATGGAGGAAGGCAAGGGAAGGGAGGGTTTGACAGGCCGACCAGGCAGGATGGATGTATGTGAGGCGGGAGAAGAGCAGACGCAGCAGGATGGAAGGCTCTCCTGGGGCTGCAGGCTGATTCTGCAGGCTGGCTGTCTGCACACCGACCAGACTGGAGGCTGGAGCTCTGAGGCCTAGTCTGGCAGTGCTGATATAAAGCTGCTAGCTAAGAGCCAGCCAATTTCACTTCATTTGTCAAATATTTGTAATTAAGACTTGATTTTAAATCCGCTGCTCTGATCATTTCTGCATAAACTGAGGAAAGATCAGTCTTAAATCACTCAGTATTACGATATTTATTTTTTTTTTGGTTGATTGTTTTGGTCTAAGAGGCACTCACAATATGGCAGCAAAGATGAACATGGCTAGTTTGGAGTGGAGTGATGTAAGTGCAAATAGAAAACACACAAAACCATCTCTAAACGAGTGAGAATTACCTTAGGTATTCATGTAAATCAAACCTGATAACAATCATTAAAGCCTAACACATGAGACTGATGAGACAAATTGTAACAAATAAATATACAATGAGCCTAAAGGAGTAATTATTAGAACATATTTCCTTGGAAACACAGCTGTGCTCAGTAGGTGCCACTGGTGACATATCACCTAAATTACACAATCAGTGGTAACCTTACAGGTTCCCTTATCTGGAAATGAAATCAAAGCTGCGCAAAGGGAAATAGCCTTTGAACGATACAAGATTGAGGTGTGATGAAGGATGTGACCCAAGAAATTAATGGCACCCGCTTCCACATTGATTGCGGCAGGGCAGCAGGCTAATTTGTGCTGCACCGGGGTGGCTTTTCTGTGGGACAAACCTATTTCCTAAAGTGCTGATGTCCACATTTAGACCAAAGTATCTGCAGGTCTTGGGAAATTGAGATGGAGATGGAAGCGATGGTGAAGAAACCCATGAGAGCGGCTGAGTCATGCCTCCCCTCACATTCTGAATCACACTGTGTGTGTGTGTGTGTGTGTCTGCGTGCATGCGCGTGTGTTGTGTGCATGTGTGCATGCATGCCAGCAATAATAATTGAGAGCACTGTGGGTCATTAGTCACCCTGCCACTGTGCTCTGAGTCTGCATTAGAGGCACACTGCTCTTTACACTCCTCATTGGGCAATGCTAGAACTTGCTGTCTCATACGTTTCTTACATTAGTTGTTCCATTCACGTGCTTTGTGTTTGTTACCAGCTTTGTCATGTGTCTGTTTAAACACTGTCCAAGGGTAACATGTTGACCAAAAGAGACAAATTTGTGAAAGAAGTTAAACATCATTCATTACAAGATTACCCAACATAGTGAACCCTATCAGTATTAGCAAACACAACTAATAATTGTTTCCATCATTATTCAACATTTCCCTCATGAAAGGAGTCTTCAGACAGCTTACTCCATCAACCAACAGTCTAAATGATACTTTGCTGGGTCTCATGCATGGCATAAACAAAGAAGAAAATTGGATAAGTGTGAAGCAAAGCCTTTGCATGTTTTAGCTGTAAACATACATGAACACATATGCCTGGATGTTAGTCAGATGGCTTGAAAAAGTGGTCACTGAGACTGTTTTTACTAAACAATTAGCTTAATTGATTAGTTGTTGTTGAAAATAAGTAGCTCTTGAAGATATTTCTGGCATTTAGACTACTATATACAAACCAGCGTCACATGTAGAAAAATCCTCCAGTGTATTTTTGCTGATAGTGTAGGAAAGGAAACTGTGGGGGAAAAAAATCATTTTTAGGATGTGCCCAGAGGTTTGGACATAAAAAAAAAACACTGCATCCTTCAGAAATGGATTTCCTGAGGCGTATATGTAAAGCAAGTATAAAAAGGAAAAATGAAACAACACTGTCGACATCAACAAGGATATTGCATTAAATATTTTTAATAGCATTATACAGCATGTGAGTCAAGGACAGTCAACAGTAGCTGTGAAAAGATCTTTATATAGCTTAATCTTTATTTCAACATGGGAGGTTACTGACAGTAGAATGATCTGCATTCATAAATGAAGAACATGATGGTAAGTTTTCCCCATTCAGGAAACAGCTTTCATTTCCATGTGTCAAAGACCACTTCATACTTTTAACCTTACACCAAATGGTGCTGAGAAATGTTTACATCCTTAATCCACTTATAAGTACCCTCTGAGAAAGAATAGCATACTCTTGAGGAATATTTTATCTGCAATAAATGGAGCTTCATAGCATTTAGTCTAGAGTGGAATATCTATTTTTTTATTATTATTATTTTTTTTTTCTTTCCTTGCAGCACATGTACCTGAGCTCATATCACACGTCACTGTTCATTTTTTCATGATACATTTTAAATCCCACTGATTCAATTAAGCATTGGATGAAAAAAGCCTCCTCTGGGCTGGTCCTCTGCAAAACATCACTTTGATTTTAAATTATGGGTTAATTTACCCAGAAATATCAGCTGAAACACAGGCTTGAGAAAAGATAAGATAAATTTACAATTCACAGTGGGACTGCCCCATGGTACGGTGGACTCGATGGGAGTTCATCAATGAGTCTGCTATCACAGACTGACCCAACTCCCTTAGATCTGAGATATTATGTTAATAAGCATTCAGCATGGAAAAATATTCTTCTATGCTGCTCAGAGTTGCTGAGAGAATAAGAAATCAGGCATTTTCTTTTTTTTTTTGTAAATGACATCAGTTATGAACTGAGATTTGTCAAAATTTGGTTTATCTGATGTGAATGTCACGTATTTCAAGCTTGTTATTTTTTTTTTAAAGAAAAAACTTTCAACTTACAAGGGTGAGTTCTTGTGTGAGACAGAGAGAGAGGGAGCCTACACCTTGAGCGTGAGCGTAACTGACATTAAGATCTCTTATCAAAAGCCTTCTGTCAGTCCGAGAGCTATGTAAGGCATCAAAGAGGTATCAACCAGTTGGAGTCTGCTTTTATTTATTTTATTAGCATTCCTCCTGCCCTCTCACCACATCAATGTTTTACTTTTTTATTTTTATTCCTCTAATAATTCTTTCCTGTCTCCATCACTTTTAGGGCTTGAAAGATAAAAGATGCAGTTTACTACAGCACACACAACAGAGGTCATGCTAACAGTATTCAGCTACACTCCACCAGGGAACCCCAGCTATCTACTGAAGTTATCGGCCACAGGGGATGTGAGACTTCTAGCTGACTAAAATTAATGTCATGGTGTGTCCTGCATCCCATTTTCTGCAGTGTCCTGTCCTCATCTCCTCCATGGTGGCTGCCTTAGCGTCGGGCCACCACCGGCCACAGTTGTTAAGTCAATATTGGCCAGAGGGGATTGACTTCAGATCAGTGATGCCGAAAAAAGAAATATAGCAAGCTCTCACTGGGCTCTAACCTAATGTCATTTCATGAAGCGCTACTGTTCACGCTGCTATGCAATCAAACTGATTTAGAAACAAGGTAAAGTTTTATTTCCTCTCTCATCAAAGCAGTAAGGATAAAATTATGCACAGTTTTTGTTGGGAAATACCCCTGAAATTAGTTTACGCCAAGCACGCTTTGAGGGTTGTCTCAAGTGATAGCCGTAAAATCCATTCTTTATCACAGAAGAAATTCTGCTGTGGGACAACAGGAAAAAAAAATCCAATATTCAGTGAGGTAGTTGCACAGAGGCTGTAGAAAATGAATATGTGAGTTGATTCTAATGCAGCGATACAGTATGTCTACGTTTGCATGCATTTGGCACAAGAGCTGAATACAAATAATCAAATAAATCAGTATTCAGCATGGGACCGCGCTATGCAGATTCTGACTGTGGAAGAATGCTACCTTAAGAGTATTTCTTCAAGTCTGGGAAAAAGTGCACAGATGCAAATCCATCTTATTGGAAATGGCGTCAATCAGAGCCGTCTTTCAAGAAAAACGCTGGCATTGATGGCTGGTTAGAGACACAGCAATAACAGTAATTCACTCTAACCACAGAGCACCTTAATTCACAGCCTGATATATAACTCCACTAACCTTATTGGAAGATGCTAGAGTAGGCATATAAATGCGTGAGGCGCACACCAATGCACACAATGCTCTGGTGCTTCCCTCTGTACAGTAGGAAGGCACTCAGAGGCAGCTTCTCTTGTATCTGAGATAGAAATGTCAGCAGCACATTGATTGCCACACAGCTCACAAAACCTTTCTCACCTTCCCTTACCTTCTGCCTTTCCCTTTATTTATGTTGCTTATTCACACAAGCACATATCAATGCAAAGCCCCTACAGAAATGGGCCTTTTTTATTGCTCACAGGTTATATACACAGCAAAAGTGTTGTTGTGTTGCAACACTAGCTGCTGGGATAATAAAAGAGTCATGTTGTTGGCGTCCATGGAGCCACTGGGCTGCAATCTTTTGGACTAATTACAGCTGAAACTCTAGGGTTCCGCTTAGTGGGAGAAGCTCATTATTTTACTCTGAAATAGAGGCTAATTGAGTGTTTTCAAATGAAGGGTAATTATTTGTTTGCATCTTAGCTCTAATTCTGCATGTTGCCTGCCTCAAATGCATTCAACAGCTCAGGGGACTTGTTGTCTTGGGGAAAGCTCAACCACAAAAAAACTGTTTTGGCTAATTATGTGGTTGAATAGGAAAGATTTAACATGCCTATGAAAACCATCCTTCCGGCAGTGGTTAAGTAACAAGACATTAAAGGTGTGAAAATGGATTCACACCATTATGTAAATTTTCAGAAATCACAATCGAGAAGGGTATGTCGAAAAATGGCCTCAGAATTTGTCCCAAAAAATATGTGTATTGCATTTTCACAAACTAAAAAATAAGATAGACAAATGTGTTAATTGATTTTCTCTGGGTGTTGACACATACTTGTTCCAGTCCACACACAAATACCAAGTAATTCTAACAAATGTTGAGCAATTTTACGTGAACATACAGATATTTTAATCATATATTTGCAATAATTCCAATTCTAGGCTAGTCTATACACAGTTGCGGAAAAAATGATTAGACCATCAAAAGTGATCAAAAACGATGGTCATGCAAGTACTAACTCCTGTGTGTATCATGTGACTAAAACAGACAGAAAAGAAAACATGGAATGCCTAAAAGCACTGCTTTTGTCAGTACAATTTCATAGATATTGATGTAAGAACTGAAGTGATTTTGGTTATTATTAAGAAAACATGGAAAATGGACAGATATCAGCTCTGAAATTAAACTGTTAGGAGCTGTTTTTGTTGTTATCATTATATTTGTCCAAATAAATATACCTTTAGTTGTACCAGGCATTAAAATTAACAAGAAACTGAAGAAAACAAGGGGTAGTCTCATAATTTTTTCCACGACTGTAGTTTACAGTTGGGAAATGAATATTTTCTAACCAAACAGTGACAAATCAATCTGTCAGTTGAATTTAACATGAAACAAATGAAAGCTCAGAAATAAGCAGAGCTGTGTGGACTTGAGAACATGAAGAGTGTAAGTACTTATTATGTAAATGTAACTGCAGTCATGTGTGTCAAGTGATCAATGTACCTACAGTATGTGAAAAATATGCACCTAAGATGATTTTCCAAACTGCAATGTATCAGATCTGTGAAGCAGAAGGTAGAATATATTTTGCAGCAATTCAAAAAACAAACAAACAAACAAACAAAAAAAAAAACCCAACACATTCTTATTTCTGGAGGAAGTGGCAGCAGGTAAAGATGCTCATAAGTTGAAGTGCAAACAAACACTTCAATTATCCAGGGAAAAGGGGTTTTTAGTTGGGTAGCACTGGAAGATGTGACAATACTACAATCATGAACTGCAGAGTTTGCTCAAATTCCAGAGCACGACATAGAAACAAATGGAAATGGAAGTTTCTGAAAAATCAAAATAACCACTTCTTGTCTAGGTTGCTATTTTAATATTCACTACTAAATAGAGTGATTTACAAATGTGCAAGTAAAACTTAACTTCTGGCTTTCTGACCTGACCTAATGTTGCCTGCTTTATTTGTGTGTGGATCATTTGATTTCACTACAGAATATTCTGACCCACGTCTTCCATATAAATGTTAATGCTTTTGTAAATGCTGTGGAGGTGAAGCTTGTGGTTGAAGGTCTATGTGTAAATATAAAGATTTTATAAAGTATGCATTTGTAGAATTGTTGTACATGACTACACATTACTTGGTATTTCTGTGTGGGCTGGACTTTGCATTTATGACTACTCACAAAATTATTTAAGATCACAAAATAACCTGAAATTATTTTCTCTGAGCTCTGACAAAAGCACAAAGACCTTGAAAGACGAATCTGAATTATGAGTGGCTGTATTCACCTGCTCTAAGAAAGACGAATGCAGTGGAATATAAAAGAAATGTGAAGAAGGACAAAAATAAATAAATTAATAAAAAATTCATGAGTAGAGATTAGTGGGAAAGATGAAATATTAAATGAGACATGATATTAAGTGCTTCAGTTTTGTAGTAGCATGAAAATATAACACACATTTCAGATTTATATAAGAGTGAAACTTTAACAGGTCTCAGTATTCTTTGTGTACATGTATCCTGAATATGTGTCAAGAGATCTGTGCACAGAAATGTAATGAACTGTAAAAAAAAAAAAAAAGAATATTTTTGTTCAATGTGCATAGTGAAATTGTTTCACATGACATCCACTTGCTTGGTGTTTATGTGCAGAAAAGGGCCCATCAACACCCACTGTACATTTCACTTCAGTTGTACATATCACAGCTTCCATTTGTGACTATTTGGAGATTATTTTTTTAATACAAACAGCTGCAACAAAAGCCCAAAAATCTTGAGAGAATCTGAATTGTGAGTGACTGTGTCCAGCTGAACCTATTCCTATTCTGGGAGAGCAGAATGCAGTGGAATATCAGACAAAGGAGGGGAAATGAAAGAGAGGAAGGACAAAGACATATATCACACGGAAAAAGATTAGTGCACAAGATGGAAAGCCAAGTAGGAGATGACTACATCCCTGCATCTGTAAAACACAGAGTTGAAGGTATAGTTTCTACTGATCCTTGACCTTTGACTGATATTAGCATAAAACTTAATTTACATGGCTCTGTCACTGCCAGCGACTTCTGCCTTGTAATTCTAATCAATGATAGTATCGCCCTCTGTGATTTGAGGCTTGAATAAAACATCCTGATTTTTACACTGTATCTTTTATGCCTGGATGCAATGGCTTAACACTGAGATTAAAGCAGAAAATTAAATGGCCCGAGTGTATGAATCTTATGGAGTTTTTGCAGACATAAAAAAGTAGAAAAAGTAGCATTCCTGATGTAGCTTATCTGTGTGGCTTGATTTTTTTTTAGAGAACAGATAAGGAAGAGAGGCTTATCAAAAACCACACACATACACATACACACACATACACAGCTCGCATGCAAAGTAAAGCTTCATCATCACTTGGCCAAACCTTGCTCAGAGTTCAGGCGGCATCTTGAACTCACAGACTCACAGCTGTTCAAAGCAATTCACACATGCTCACATATACACCCATCTAAAGCAATGGCCTTGAGAAAGGGAGTCGGAGACAGATAAAAAAAGACCTTGTAGCAGAAGCATTTGTAGGGGGTGTGTGTGTGTGTGTGTGCGTGTGTGTGTGTGTGTGTGTGTGTGTCTGTGAGTGTGTGTGTGAAATAGAAAAATATTAAATATTTCAGATTACTCCTTGCATTTTTAATTTAAAATGTATCACAATGG
>JAPTYQ010000024.1:10018708-10054262 GCA_029814465.1 Ostorhinchus cyanosoma | reverse complement strand
GTGTGTGTGTGAAATAGAAAAATATTAAATATTTCAGATTACTCCTTGCATTTTTAATTTAAAATGTATCACAATGGGCTGATTCTTCAGTGTTTAATCTCTGTCATGGTTATTGTTCGATAACTGAAAGCCAAATCAGTAAACACCCAACTGCACTGAGCACTTCTGTGGTCATTTAAGTTAGGGCAATTGCTTTTTGCAATGCTTCAGTGCAGCACTGAGTCTGGCTTGTATAGGTGATATCACTCATCGTACTGTTATCCTGCTCTGATATTATAGGGCAATGGCCTGTCAAACCTCGGGATGTGGCTCTATGTAATGCTCCTGTTACCATTCATTGAGCAAGACAGAGAGACAGCACAAGAGACAGAGGGAGGAAGAAAATGAAAGAGAAAGTGATAGACACCGGTGAAGGAAAGAAGGTGGTGGATAAGAGGAAGACTAACATCATTTCAAACAACACATGGGTAAACCGGATAGTTTTTCAAGTGGGGACACAAGGGGCCTGCTCCCTCTTGCGATGAGGAAGAGCAAAGATGTAATATGAAAACTTCAGCAGAAAGCGAAGGATTGAGATCAAACTGAGTTAATTTTCAAGCCACTGGGAGAGGGCAGAGTAAACAGACATTTAGAATAGATGAAAAGGATCAGTGCGCTGTGCATCCGAAGAAGCAACAAATGCGCCACCATGGTGAGTGCATTTGACAAAGAGCTTACGCAATGAAGCATAGCATTATGGAAATGAGAATGAAAGCCAAAAATGGACAAAAGAGAATCAGGAAAAAAAAAAAAAATTCACAACCAGAAGCCTGATGAAATATTCAATGTGTTACCAGGTTTAGTATTCCAAGGTGTTGTGCTGCGGAAGAACAACTTGTGCGCTGCTGGCCTTTAGTTTATGCCTAAAGGCAACATGTCGCCTTGATTGCCTTGTCATAAAAATTTAAAAGCAATTTTAATCCAGAGTGAAATGCACGCCTATTCTAGACTTGACTTTCACATACAACCTCCCCCCCAAAAAACTCCAATCTCATACAAAAGCCTTTTCTTGCTCTTTTTACTCCACTCATTTACAGCTCTAACATGACTGTTAGAACATGTTCTCTGAAGGGTCATGAAAGAGCATGCTTAACTAAGAAATGAAAAGCTGAGTCCTTGTTAGTGTTGCAACCACAGTCCATGGAAAATCAATGTAAAGAACACTCAAAAGGCCTGTCCTATTGATTTTTCATAGACTCAGATCAGTCAATCTATCAATGGATGCAAGAGAAGAGGCAGGAGCACTAAGAAAGGCAGTGGGGGTGTGCAGCAGCAGTGATGGACTACTGAAAAGGAAATGAGCAAAATGTCCTCTGACTAGTGAGTGCCCTTCACTTCAAGGGCTCGATTTGGAAAATGGAAGCCTACAGCATCTTCAGACAAGAAGATGCAATCGTCCTGCATGAAAAAACAAAACCTTTGAGGCAAAAATCACCCCGCACTCACTTAAACATCACAGAGGGATGAAGAGACACATGCACACACCAGCATTCTCTATATCTCTGTCTTCCACTCTCTTTCTGTGATAGGGTCAATAAAAAAAAAAAGTCAACTGCAGCCTCCAGCTGTCCCCTCAGGCACATTCCTCAGACGGTGGCCTGTTTAAGAGCCCTGGGATTGCATGGGACTTGTGGATTATTCATTTTGCAGAGCGTAACTCAACCCGCAGTTCTTTTCCACATCACCTATGCTGAATTCCCTAGTGCCAGAACAGCCTCTGTCAGGTTCCGTCACCCTAGTTTTCGGGAGCTGAAGTAAATGGGTTCCACTTCCATTTCCATTTCCACTCAGCATTCGTCAGTTTAATTCTTTTACTCTCAGTGTCATTCACGAACCCTCCTGCGAGTCTCCCTGTGGTTCCATCTATTAATGCAGACACGATCAGTGGTTACATTTTATCCCTCTTCTCATGCTGATATTAAAATCCTTCATGTCGTCCTATTTCTGGGGTATAAACTGTGCGGCACCTGACAGATTCAGGCTGCATGTTAATTACAAATACCCACATTTATCTATCTGTAAAAATGGTTCTCTATATATTCCTGTTGATTGTGGATGTAGCATGTTTCTGTGAATTTTTTTTCCGTAAGTGAAGGCTTTTATAGTCCTTTCAGCCATTTCGGAAATTTCTGACTTTCTGTGCACAGCAGTTGGTGGGGAAGAGCACTAAGTGAGTGTTACAATCCAGCAGCAATTGCGATGTCAAATTGTGCTGCCCACTTTGCCAGTCGCCTCTGTGTGGTCAACAGTGCCATGTGAATGTCTTTGCTGTAATCTTTTCTCTTGTGTAGCCAGCAAAGCCACAAGGGGCTCCTTTTCTGCACTGGAGCTGCTGAAATTATCC
This sequence comes from Ostorhinchus cyanosoma, assembly GCA_029814465.1. NCBI lineage: Eukaryota > Metazoa > Chordata > Actinopteri > Kurtiformes > Apogonidae > Ostorhinchus > Ostorhinchus cyanosoma. Next base: position 10,051,879 of record JAPTYQ010000024.1, on the reverse strand, counting down.
ATATGCCCTCAAATGCCTCATAAATTCCTCTTTGTGGTTTTGGTGCAAACAGTGAAAATGTGTCATATTGATTCAGGAGTAAGTGGACAAATTAGAACGATTATGCATTCTTTTTCAACAGAGTCCAATGGTGCAGTGCATAATTTGAATGATGTAGATTGTCAAAGTGCGACTTTATTGTAGATGGCTTGAATTAGCCTGTGTGGGGTGAAAAGAGCCAAAGCCTGGGCATTATTCAAAGCCTTTGCTGACAGTGTATGGTGATGTAATCCTTCCCTGTTTCCTTGTGTGTCCTAGGTCCGGCTCACTTTACTATCCTCTGCAAATTGAAGCTATGTTTACCCCAAGAGCAAACAAAAAGCAGCAATTAGATTACTTTACTGAGGAAATACATGACTTTAGACTTCAAAAGACTCCAAATCTGATCAAATAGTCAGAAGTGAGTTTCAGTTTCAATAGAGCGTTAGAAGAGACTATTTTCGACATCAATATGTGATGAGATCAAACATTAAGCTCTATGATCAGGTGTAATTAATGCAGAATGTAAGTCTTACTCTTATCTTCTTTCATGCGCCGCTACAAATCTGCACATACACACCCAAAATAGATATAGCAATTGATAACATTCAGGCTATTTCCTTTTTAATCTGTGTTTGATACTTACCTCTGTAGACCTTTTTTAACTTTCTGCTGAAAAATGTGATAACACTGCAAGTTATCTAAACTCACTATTCACATCGTTGACACAAAGAACCAAAGATAATTTCATATAAAAATACATGATTTGAAATATAAGAGAACAACAAGACAAAAAATTATTTAGACCAGGACATGAAAGAAGCAGCTGAGCAGCCAAATACTGTAGCTGCAGAACTAGAGCGCTCAAACCTGAAGCTCTCTGTTTGTTTCCTGCGAGGCGCCCCTGAGACAATGCACAGACGCCGTGGAAGAGCAGAGGGCCGTGTGTGCCTTTGAACCAGGCTTTGTTCGAATTCATGAAACATTATGCACCTTTCTTGCATGAACGCAAAGAAAGACATCACAATGTAGTGTGAAAGTTCAAGGAACGAGTTCACTGTGTATTGAGAATGGGGGTTTGAGCTGTGAATATTTTCATGACTGCCTGAAATAACCTCTGTAGGGAAGCTGTGCCCATGACTGACTGAATAATGAAGCAATTTAAAGTCATGGACTACTGCATAAGCACATGGACATGCATAGAGGGTACTCTCTGGGTAATAAAAGCTTTATTAATAGATGGTAAGCTAAAGTAATTAACAGTTTTGCTGTGATATTCACATGTGATCTAAGTCATAATATAGGCATACACAAATAAAGGCATAAATTATCACTTAAGGAAATGGGGTTTATTTTATTAATGTGCTATTCAGCCATGTATTTGTGTGATACTGTCCCAGAATAAAACATTCCTCAAGGACAACACACTTCAAAACCACTTCATCTCAACAAAACAGTGTGATCAAAAGAATCAAAGACTTCCAGACTAAATGCCCATAATCATTTTACAAACAAGCAACATGACATAAATAAAAAAACTGGTGTGAAAAGGAGAAAAAAGTGAAATGTTCGCAATAGAGTCTACAGAGTTAGAGCTACAATATGTTCTTTAACAAAGGATTTAAGAGTTAAAAGATATATTGTAGCAGAGTATATAAATTCAGTGCAGCAGAAATACAAGGCCTAAACAACCACTCATATTTGCTATGCGGGGTGTATGCATTTGTGTGGCAGCACTGAAAATATGAGCGAACAGAGCACTTATTATAAAGGACTCTTGTGCAAGGTCCCATGATAGCCTTCATAACAATGATAAATGGCTGAAGCATTCGGCTAAGCTACATCATATGACTTGACTACCTTTAGGACTTTTTCTATTATACACTTGGGGCAGGAACATACCGGGAAGCCTTTATAGCAAAACACAACAGGGCATTAACTTCCTGGATTCATTATGTATTGTTAAAGTAATTGTGTTTTTCCAATTCCTTCTAATGCATTCTTAGCTGAGACACACAGATTCTCTTTTCATAATCCCCCCACAATGAAAAACAATGCCGCTAATAGTGCAAAGCCATGAAAAGCTGGGATGAACAGTGAGGGTTTCAGTCAATATTTTGTCACGCATATAGTTCACAGTCTGTTGGAAACATTCCCAATTATTCTTGACTGTCCTTAAGGCCGTCACAATAATTACATTTTTGCTCATGATAAACTGTCACACAAATATCTGTGATTAACCATTTGTCTTTTTCCATTCCATTTTATGCTGCCATAAAAATAATCAGTCAAACAACAGCTTATTTAAACACATACAGTAGAACTAATGAAGAAAAACAGAAGCTTATTGGTATTTAACACTGGAGCACATAAATTAAAGTTCTATTTGTGTTCTGCTTCTCGTGCTTTGTGAACAGAAATTACACAGAGCAGGTTTGGAGTACTGGAAATAACTTGAATATAGAGAGTGTATCACTGAGATACAAAAAAATAACAGATAATGACAGGTATGAATAGAAGTTGAGGATGTTGGGATTATGTCATTAAAATAGTGAAAGAAAACCTTGTGGATGTAGCAAAGTAAAGTAAAGTGGGACAATCATTCTGATTATGCAATAAAATTATGGTTAGTTCAAATTAGGGCTGGGCAATGTAATGAATTATGTCAGTTAATTGAGTTTTGATATCTGAAAATCATGAAAAATGCCTCAAGTCAAGATTACTCCCCTCTTGCTCAAAAAAGATATTCAAATATGTCCTGTCTTTTCTTTGGAATATATTACTTGTCCAGCCTGCCGTCATATATTGCATACAGTGTTAGTAGAAAAAAAAAAAAGTAACAGTATTTTTTTTTTTTTTAAATGTTTCGTTTGTTGTCTGAAAACATTTCATGATCATCATCTGTTACATTGAAAAGTGTTTGAAAAATTTTGGCCATGTCACCCCACTTTAGTTCAAATAAGTTCATTGAGGTGATTCTATATGCATAACACTCTACTGATACAACCGTGATAGAAGCATTGCATCATGGTCTCTGTGACGGCGTCAAGGATAAAGAACGAGACTTCTTAGTCTATTCAAGTGTAAATGAGAATTCAGCTGGTTAGCAAAGTATGTTCACCGAAGAGAGATGCCACTGGTTGATACTGTTATGGTTAACCATTCTCCATTACAACATTCCCAATCAGTTCTACAACACCGCATCTGAAACAGAATGGCCCGCAGTGTCTATTGCAGTCATAATGCAGCACAGATGGAGGACAGATGCATGCTAGAGGGAGCTTCTCAATTTCCACCACAATATACACAAAAGTAGACATAAATAATGCAGTCATATTTCCCATTACAGTCTAATGTAGACTAGAAATTTATGGCGCTCACTATTCTTTCCCACCTCTTAATGAGAAGGCATTTAAGCAGTGAGTGCATTATTCTGCAGCATGGCCCAATGATGTTCAATATAAAAAGACAAATGAGATAAAAAGCTATGCTTCAGGTGGTGAACGCTTGGGTGCATAGTGACAAAATTAAGTTTCAAGAGAGATGGGCATCTTTTAACACTAACAATACATTGAAAAAAAAAACAAAACAAAAAAACAATAAAAATGTGCAAGTTAACATATGAATGCAGACAGACATTCGGCATTAGATTAATGAGCTCCGTGGTCTGCTTTTCACAGTCCCAGTTTAAATTACTGTATATCTGAGGCAAACTCTTTATCAAGGGCTACGAGCCAGAAGGTTGCAAGAACCATTTGAACGAAGAGCCGCTGGTGTGTTCTGGGTCAATTGTTCCATTCTTTCATGTCAGTTTTATTTTAGAGTATACGATTTGAAGAACCCCTGCATCGTTTAAATTTTCGAGAGAATTGCTCATGCGGCACTGCTCTGTCGTTGCCCACAAAGGAAAGGAGAATGAAAATGGAGGGAAGACTATGAAAGAATTCTACATTCATCCTCTACTGTGAACAGTATCCTTTCCACATGGCAGGCACTCTTTCTGCATTATTCAAGCTGAGAATGATCTGACTGCATTAAAACTACAGCACAACTCCCATCTCTGGATGAGGACTACATGATAGCACCTACGCACTCATTCACATGCACACTCTAATGGTACCACATGGCTCATTAGCCACTAATTGCACAAATGCTCAAATTTTTATTAGAATCTATACATTTGTGAGAGCAACTTTAATCCATGTGGACTTTATTTAACTTGCATTAAATACAAATTAAGTTTTTGGAAGCACTCTGTTATTACTTAGAACTTCTAAGATAATAATGTTACAGTTAAAGAGGTTCATCTTTAAAAGGCAATAGTTACCTGATCAGCAACATAATCTGAGTAAGGCAGGTTGAGCTGCCGTGTTATTTCAACATCAGTATCTGTCATGTCTGAACTAAAATTGCATCAGTCTGCAATTGACCAGGTGTCACGCTTCACAGGAGAGCCCGGTATCTCCAGCCTCACAGACCTTTTACTTCTCCATTCGGCTTTGCTCAAAAGGTCATATTTTTTTACTTATACTGAGGCAAAAAGTACATGTTGCTCTGCACAAGTTTTCCAGCATCATAACCCTTTATCAGACCTTTCTTTAGGATAACAGAAAAGAAGGGGGTGAAAACACACAGACCACTGTCTGGGAGCTGGCTGTGTATGAAAATGAATCCTTGTATTCTACAAGGATTCTTGATTTACCTATGAGTTATGTGTGGAAAATAAATCCATTATTTTTCTGCCCACATAATCAAATGAACAAATGAAATGCAGCAGAACACAGCAGGGGGGTTAGGGACTTGGTCATCTGTATACTCAAGCGGAAAAGTAATGCTCCGGGACTGTCAGTGGTTTTTCCATTGAGTACATCAAAACCAGCCGGAATAAAACGAAAAAAAGAAAGCAGGGTGACATGCTGGTTGTTGATTGATGCACCAATCTCTTATGGAACATCAGCAGCATCACAGATCAGAAACATCACGCACAGTGAAAATCTATAACCGAAATGTTCTTCGATATTATAACCCATGTTTCTACAAAAATAATGGTGAAGTTAGTTAGATGGCTCATTCGGTACATTAATGAATACATCACAGATGAACAGACGTCTGTTTCATTGAGTGAGTTTCGTGTGCAAATGTCATAAGAGGGTGTACAAGGCAATATGTATGCAAATTCTTTTTTTTTTATTAAGCATGCAAGATTATCACACTAAAAATGTTAGTCTACAGCTGCTGTTGCTATGTTTTAAACCACATGACATTTTGAAACAACATTCCATCACTTTTGGCGGTGCAGTTTTTATTAGTATCTACTCAAACCACTGAAAACTAATTATGAATGCAGTGCAGGCATTTAATGATATGGCCCTGCCGAACTTCTGTCTATAGATCCCTTTTATGAAAATTAACTAGGCTCTAGTTTGCTTTTCATGGGTTTTTAAAAAATAACTTGAATTAGTTTAAGATATTCTTGTCCAATTAACTGCATACACATAAACAAGAACAAGGAAACGCAGGAGATACAACACTATGATGCTGAAACATAAAATGAATCAATGTACAATGCAGAAAAAACAAATAACTTCATAATAACCTGTCTTCTGTCATCTGTCACAGTCCTATGACTTACTGTTCATACATTTTGCTGTTTTGTATTTGATTGGAGCCTGGATAAAATAAGGTATTCTCTCATGCTGGTGTAATACCAGCTAAGCACTAATCTGATCTCTCTCCCTCCTCCAGGTAACAATGTCCCCAGTAATGTTTTATTTCTAATTTCTGTGCCCCTCTATGGCCTCCTTAATAACCATTCATATTAAACTTCAAATACCTTCTCAAAGCCGGGATTGAAATGCTCATATGAAAAAGAAAGGGAGAGGAAAAAGAAAATGTCACGTGTATTTTATCAACTGTACAGTAGATGTGAATGTTCATGCTTAAGGCCTGCATGTCAGGCATGTACATGTTAAACATTTGGTACATCCTGGCAAATTGCTGTGCGGCAACAAATAAGCTGCCTCTATTTATGCGGACTGTTGTTTAGCATGCAGGATGCTCGGACTTCTGTTAAGAGCCCAAGGCTGACTCAAGGTCTAGTTTTTATTCATCCTTTTTATAAAACCTGTGGGCAGGATCAAGGAGCTCCCAGAGTCTACAGCAGAATCGCAAGGAAAAAAAAAATCATCATTGGGTGGCTGGCACAACAGTGATTTCATGTAATTATTCAATGTGGCAGATGTAATTATGATTCAGTTTTTATCTAAAACTAAATTTCATTCTGGGAACAGCGACAGCATATTGAAGTGTTGCTAAAAACAGAACTATTCTGAATTTTTACAAATTTGAGCTAAAATGCAAAATTATAATATGAACAGAAGAGCACAAGGAGAACTTGGGAAGAAGTGAACATTTGCAGAACATATCAATGTTAGTTAAGCTCTGGGTCATTTGTTCGCAGTCGGAATCATTTCAATGTAACACAAAACAATGGATTAGCTGATTGGCAGCAAAGCTTCATTCATATAAAACAAAATTATGAGAAAATAGTGAAAGCAAGACAAAAATTGGAATCATTGCTTCATAACATAAGTGGGTAACGTGGGTTTTTGAAGTTTTTCTTTGCTGAGAAGGAGGGTCTAAGGACGGGTGACGCCTGGGACATTAATCAATAACCTTCATTTGCTGTTTATTTGACTGTTGTTTGTTTATATTCAACTAATTCTGTAAAGCCCTGTGAGACAACCTTGTTATGATATGGGGCTCTGCAAATAAAATTGAATTAAACTGAATTGAATGTAACCTTTATTTTTGCACTTCTTTGTCTCATTCCGTGAATTTTATAACCAGAGAAATGAAACTTGCACTGCTGGGTCTGCTTTGTGTTAGCTTAGTGGTGCAATGTTTGTTGCATTGCTCTTTTGTTTTATGAAATTACTCATGGCAAACACTGGCCTCGGACTGTTCAACATTTGCCCATTTAAGTTCTTGTCGTTTGGATTACATTCTGCTGTCTAATACTTGGTTTTCTAGAGCTTTTAGCCAATATTCTTCTGGTTACATAGATGTATAGCATGTGTATATAGCTACAGTACAGGCGTTGCATAGCATTACCATGGCAACACAGATGGAACAGCGCCCACTCTCTGTAGCCTCCGGCTCTGGGGCTACAGAGAGTGAGCAGTTCCTAAACACTATATCTGAATAAACCAAAATCAAATTAAACAGACATCTAATGCTTGCACTCTTTCAAAAAGAAAATCTAATTATGCGTATTTACTTAACAGCCATGTCTGTTTCGTTAGTAGTAAAAAGCATTGGTTATGACAGGAGGCAGCTGTAGCAGTAGTGACATTAGTTGTAGAAGTCATAATATTAATATTATATAGAGACATAGTGGCAGGGGAAGTGGTGGCAGAAACAGCAGTGGCGTCAGTGCCAGCTTCAGCTTTTTAATCCTGGCAGAGGAATCTTTCATTTCAATTTCATTTTTGTAATTCATAGTGTTTCCTATTGATCACTGCTGAAGCCAGAGTGATTTGATTTGATTAATTCCTCTGGCAGATCAATACATTGAATTGGCTTAATTTATAACTAATGCGTCTTGGCAGCCAATAAATCTTTTCACAGTTACTGGTACTATGTTTCACGGTGCTGAACAGTGATAGCATAAATATCTGCAGACAGTGTGACATGATGGGGATCACAAGTCAGAGCCACCGCAGCGAAACACATCAGACTGCATGTCATACAGACTGCTCAGCTGCCGGTGCTGTCATTCACTGCTATACAAATTATTCCTTAATGTTCAATGCAAAGAGTTTGGATCTATATCACGCCTCAGACCTGCAGACACATATATTACCTGTGATCTACACCCCTGATAGTCACACCACATACAATCAATTTCCACAGCGCAAGACCCCTCAGGAATTTATAGTGGAGAGAATCAAGAGGAAATAAAAATAATTTCCCTCCGCTTCCACCCTTCCCTCCAAAAAACAAGATCTACACTTTGTAAAGCCATGAAATACTGTTCTGTAGAAGCACGTCTTCTTTAAAAGTAGTCTGAGTGCTCGGTGTTTTTGTGAAAGTGTTGATTGAGCCTTTGTTTCACTCTCTAAACCCAAACTCAAAACCTTTTAAATAATGATAAAGGTGAATCAACATCGCTCTTTGCAAGAAATTTCTAAAAACACAAAAAGAAAAGCAGGTAAACAGCACATTAAAAAAGACACTTCTAACTCGGGTCCTTGGGTCTAAAGCCTATTTATACCTGCTAACCAAGTGGAATTACATTTTTTTTCCCCCAGACTTAACCTTGAAACTTGCTTGTTGCTAAAAGAAATAATTAATGGACAAGTGTGGCAGCAGACTGCTTATTAAGGGACTCTTACGATACCTCTAGTATCGCCTAATTTCTCCAAGGGCCATTGTGTTTGCTCCTGTGCAGGTTTTATTTCTGGGAACTGGGATAATGTGTAAATACCAACATACATCAGGAAAAAATGTATCAGTAGACAAAAAAAAAAAAATCTGATGGTAGGTTTTTAACTGTTTGTTATGAAGGTGTTTTTGCAAGAATGTCCCCTAGAAATGGAAAACCTTTAAACATACAGTGTATGTTACAGAGAGCAGCTGTGGGAATTAAATATTAAGGAGGATATCAGCCGGCAATAATGGTGGATACTGTGACTGAATCATATTATACCTATATTCCTGGGTGAACAAAAGTCAAAGCTATACGAAGCAATCTTCAATTTACCCAAAGCCATTCTAAGTCAATAATGGCCAGATTATGAATGTGAGTAGCCTTAAAAAGCTTTCCCCGGAGAAAGAGAGTTCAATGAAGGCAGACAATGCACACATGGCTGGCTCCATAACTCAGAGGTTCAGAGAGCAGTCTGATAGATAATCCTTTTCCACTTACTTCTTCTATACTGTCTTGTCTTTATCCATCCATGCTTTTCACTGAAACAACTACCTTCCTTCTGCTCCAGTTCAAACCTGACGACAATGTTACCAGACCAAAGTACCGGCACTGCCTTTATAGGTCAAAGCTTCTTTGGTTATAGAACATGGTTTTGAGTACCTTTTGAGGAATGATTTGTGTGGATCTCTGGCACAGCACCAACCCATTTGTTGCAGACATTTTTGGAAACAGCTAAAAGGTTTGAGGCTGCAGGCTCCATATAATGAAGTGGTCTGTTTAAATGAGAGACAGCTCTGGGACAGGTGGTACTCTTCATTCAGAATGGCAAACAGAGAAATAAAGTGAAACCAAGAGGACAGAGAGAGGGTAGAAAGGACAACTGTGAGAGCACTGGAGACTGAAGACAGGAAAGTCGTAGGATGGTCGACTGGACATCAAGATCTACAGACAACCTGCAGATATTAGAAAGATGGTGAGCTGTTTAATGAAGAGAAGCCACATCCCGTATCCCAGTGGATTTTAAAGGACATGAAGAAGCATGAAACTAACATAGAATAGATAGCTCTAATGTTCAAAGAAAGCACTTGCCCAAAGTGTTCATAAATTTAAAACGTTTAAGTATTTATAGAAAAGTACATATTCAAAACAGGACGTTTGGGTGAAAAATGAGACACAGACATCCAAATAAGCCTCTCAGTTTGTCCTATTAAGATCCTAATTTACATGTCCTAATTACACACAAATATCAGAAGAGGGTGGGCAACTGTTTTAAAGCCAAGAGGGTTTGAGATCTAGGGGGAAAGAAATGGCATTGTACTGCAAATAAAAAAAAACCCTCCCAAAAGCGAAATATATCAGCAAGAAATAATATGCTGGCAATTTTCTCCATGGCAACCTATTGCCAGTACTGGCTGCAGAATAGTGTGCCAGCAGGCAGAACGTCACAAGGGCTTTACTGTATGACTGTGAGGCAGTGAGCGGGAGCAGAAGGTTGCACCAAATCCTAAGAGACAACTGGCACAAAAACAAAAGCATGTGCACACACTGCTGCGTTTCCATCACTATCAGAATATATAACATTCCACAGCTTTTTTTTTTTTTTTTTTACATAATAATGATTTAGTAATAATGCAGTATGGTGGTCAGTCTTTCAATTTAATGTACAAATACTTCACATGGAGCTGGGTGAGCAATGTGAAAAATGTCTAAATTGCCAAATCGACATTATTACTCCTCTGCTGTCACCCAAATGCCAGCACCAGTAATTCGCTATGCAGTTCTTCATAGAATGTGTCGTCGGCTGCAGCGCCAACATCAGAGAGCGGTTAATTGTCAGCCGCTCCGGTGTGTAGTGTAGTTTATTTCGACTCTACAGTGGTTAGTCGCTGCCCCCGAATGGACCTGCTGAGATAATCAAGGTGTAAATTAAGTCTAATGCACAGAAAATAAAGTGTTGAGAGGTGAACCAGTGCACTCACACTGATCTGGATATGCAGGACTACTTGTGGTGTTGTGGATAAAGAAGTGATTTGTCATGTACAGCCAACCAATCATTATAGTAAAATAAACCCCAGCAAGGTGAAACAGGACTCAAATGTGTAACAGAGAACAAGAGAACATAATAATATGTTTCCAGTTTAGCTGATGCTTATAACTTACTAATACAGTAAATATGTTTTCCCTAAAATCACAGCTGGATATTACAATATTTGCACTCCTTAAAGTATCTGAGTTAAGACAGACACTAAATGACCGCAGCTACAATGCAAAGGGTTGAAAATAATTTTTACTCCTTAACAAATTCTGCATATTGACAACATAACTGCTGCTGTTTTGTTTCTTCTGTGTTGATATTGAATACAGCACATGTAGCATATAAGCTTACAGTGTTAATAAAACTCAACATATTTTTTCGCCACACTGCCCTGCTCAAGCATGAAATTCCTTAAAATGATGATACACTGCAGAGACTGTACGTGTTAAATCAGAAACAGACACAAAAATGTTTTCTTTAAAATTCTGAACTGCTCGACAGCCACAGTCAATGCATTTGTCCACTATTGATTTACCGACAAGTCATGCGGCTTAGGGCTCCGAGTCTGGATGACCCTTTCTGCGTGTCATTCCCCTCTATCTATGCCCTTGTTTCCTATGTCTTCTCTACTGTCAGCAATCAAAAGTGGGAAAAACCTAAGACGAGGAGCACTTGGTGGAGCACATACCTCAACTAAGGCCTCACTACTGTACTGTTAGAAAATTTAGCAAGATACAAAAAAAAAGAGCAAATTCAGGATTCACTGTTTTTCTGGGTCTGCTCCTCTGTTCCTCCTTGGCCCGTATCTTAACCTTTCTCCATATTTTCATGAAAATACTCGTCCATCGATCGATCCTGCAGTGGTTTTGTGAAATAAATATGAAAAAAGTAAACCAATGAGCAGACACAGGTGCAAACATAACCTCCAGTTCACAAAATATAGCTGTATAATGCTGTTTGGATACACACAAAGTATTCAAGTCTGACTAATATGAGATTTTTGGGATCCATGCTGACACCAATATTGGGGGCTAAAAAAAGCCAATATCTGATATATTTGCCAATAGTCTTATATTAGATAATGGTGAACATGTGAATTAACAGTTGCTTCTTTGTTTATCTCACAAAGATAATTTAAACAACTTTAAAACACTGTATAATAGTATTAGACTAGTATGTGACCTGTGGGGAACTGCGGGTTATAAATTTGGTAGTTTTTATGCTGGGGAGAGCAGGCTTTTGGGAAAAGATGTGTCTGTATCTTATATGTAGTGACATAAAAATTGTTTGGTAAATCATTCTTTAAAATGTAAGCGACAATTAATATACAGTATTAATACTCAGGTGCGCCTGCAGAATGAAATTGGGAGGTACACAGGAAGCACATGGACGGGGGTGGGGGGTGAGTAGCTCATAAGAAAGTCAAACTGAAACTGAACACGCTTTACTGTTCGTCTAACTCTCCGGGCAGCACAGATACACAGGAGCAGAGTAACAGAATCTCCATGCAACAAAAACCTTAATACATCAGTTACATATTGACCGATACCGATTAATCGGTGATACACTATAATTGGGCCAATTAATCAGTGGCCTCTACAAAGTATGTCAATGTTTTGCTGTATTATTTGCAAATACCTGACATATTCGAACATATACTGTGTATATTGTTCATAACAGATCCCCATCAAATAGGCTGCCATTTTCCTAAAATTGCAACATTATCTGTGATAAACAATTTTCTGTTTTTGGAGTGTTGCACATCTCCTTCTGGTTATGAAGTGATGTGTTGTTACTGCTTCATTTTCCCCTAAAAACATGATAATGATTTTGGGGAGAAAAAAAATAGCAGGGAGGGAAAGGCATTCAAAGCCAAAAATGAGAGAGACAAAATATAAAAAGATGAGAGATCCAACAACCCTTCCCCTAGATATTTGTAGGCTTTCAGAGCTTCTTTCATCCCTCCTAAAGATATTTGTGAGGAACTGATGCTGCATGAGCACAAATAAATTCGGGCAATGTGTGTCAGTTGTTATCATAAGAATATTTTGTATTAGTTATGACAAATCCATGGTACATCACTGAATAAGCAGATCATTGCTAAACATGTTCAAATAAATGTTGAATAAAGCACGGCTCTGCTCCATTTCAGTTAAGAGCAAAATCTACTGACAAACTCTGTGTTTAAGATAATAATTATAACCATGTTAAATGTGGACTGTGTAAGATAACGCTGTGTCTAACTGAAGGATTAAGATATACAGTTTTTATAATGCATATAATAGCCAGGAAATTTAAACTTCTGTGTTTTCAGAACTTTAGAAAGAGCCACTCATATCTACAGAGAGGTAACCTCCACAGCCTACGCTTATAAAGTACACACTTCTTTTTTACATTTTTGAAGTGGATGACATGTAACATTAAGGTACACTGCAGTTACCTGCTGTTTTGGCGTTTGGACCAGAGTTCTCCACTTCACTAAAACACTGCATCTAAAAAGGACATTTCATGTTTTCAGCAGCCATTGTCACTGTAGGGGAGTGTGAGGGGGTATTCAGCTGTTGTATTCTGCAACTTCACTGTTGGTTGTCACTAAAATCTCACCTTTGAGTGTTAAATTTTCTATTATGACACAATGAAGTAGTTTAAAATAGCGATGCAGACTGTAAAATTCTAGGCTGATACTGATCTGTCTAAAAAATGAAAATTTGTTCTTTGATATCAATGTTATTTTCTGTTTGGTTGTTTTCTGCTCGTTATTTGTTCTGTTTGTTATTTGTCCAAGGGAAAAGTAAGAAGTTGTCATTATAAAACAAAAACACCTGTTCTGAAATTTCCCACACCTTCATCACACTGTCTTTAACACAAATTTTTACGTACAAATTAATTAAACTGCTTTAAATATAACGTTACAATGTGACATCATCCACTGCACATGCTGACAAGATTTCTTGCAGATGTCAAGTCAAGTAAATGGAAAATAAAACACTGTTTTTAGTATCTCAAAAGTAATAATTGGCCACTAGCTTTGATGTTAATATGAATTCTTATTTCCATTAGGGGTTACACTATTTGACATTCACATATTTACATCTGTTTGGATGTCTCCCCAATGAGAGGTAAAATAAAAGGAAGAAAATACCACATGACAGTTACAATAAAAAGGCAAACAAATCATTGTGAAAATGACTTGAAATAACAGTGTGATAAAAAGGCTTTTGCTAAGAGGAAAACCTATTCTTTCATATAATAATATCTGTGTACCATTATAATATATTAGCACCTCTGCAGGCTCTTTCTACTGAGATTCGTTAGTGCCAACGGCAAGACTTCACAGCTTTTATTCACAGAGGCACATCTTTTTTCCCCTTCAAAGTCCTGTGGGAAATCGACAGCAAATACTGCAGGTGCCGGCATAGCCTGTCTGTATGCTGCAGAACAGTATAGTATGGTTTTAGGAGTGAAACCGGAGTGGTGAAGTGTGGGCATATGAACAGCTCAGAACAAGTACACTGGAGGAAAAAAAAACAGATGCAGAACCAGAGAGTGGGGAAGAGGGATACCTTTGATGTCTTCTTTAATTAAGTATTACCTTAAATGGTGGATAAAAACACAGCACATGCTTGACAAACAAAGTGTCAAACAAACGTGTCCATGCACACACAAACACACATCATGTACAGAGGAGCTTGTGTCTTGTTTTCACACTCTCTTTTCAGACTCTTTCTGCCTCACAGTTGCATGCCTGCACCCAACAGTCACGTCTTACATTCATGTCTCTCCAGATTCATAATATATTCAGAGGTGACTTTGAAGGAATTTAATGAAAAGTATTAAGTGTACCATGTTTTGTAGAATGGAAGTTATCATTACACAGGCATGATCGGTTTCAGTCTCATTTCCAGTGAGAATGCTGTCATCACTTGGAAACTATTTTTCCAGAGGATTATGAAGACTAATAGAGTGATTTGTCACACAGTGCAATGGCAATCATCTGAAGCTCAATATCAGTAAAAACACAAAGCTCGTGATGAACCATAAGGGGAACAAAAGGCCTCCTGTTGTGGTCATCTTCCAGGGAGTGCAAGTGAAGAGGGTGGACTCCTACAAGTCAATAAAACACTGGACTGGATTCAAGATACTGAAGCCCTCTTCAGCAATGATGAGAGCAGACTTTTACTCCAGAGGACATCCCTATCCATTAGTGTGGTCAAATCCTCTATTAGCCTTATATTAGATGTATAGAAATAAAATTGATTTGAGTTGAAAGCTTCGTTAAGCTTTGCTTTTCTTTTTCTGCTATGTGTCTTGTATTGGTGTGTAAGTGCAGCAATTGAATAAAAAAAAGGAAGTCCCTTTTATGCTTTCACATGAATGCCCAATAAAGCTGTCACAATTAAATTGACACTGTGGTCGTAAACAGTATGCCAAATATGGATGTTGCTGCAAAGAACATTCATATTCATAAACATGGATGCATCACACACACATTTTATCAACTAAGGAGTGTAGAGGATCGACACGGTTCAAAGGTGGGAACCCAAGAATAGTGTCACTAAAGTAGGACTGAACCAAATGCAAAATAAAGATACAGAACTTTATTGATCCCTAATGGAAACTCACTTTTTTAAATCAGCTTAATAAAAAAAAAGAAAACTAAACAAAAATGAGTAATATGATCAATAATACCCTTCTGCTCATGATTTAGGGTATTCAATAATGACAAGAAAAGGGATTTTACCAAACTATTATGATTTCAAAATGAAGTTGACCTTTTGAATCCAACATGTCATCATTCCATAATGGTAGCCATGAAGTGCATTTGTGTGAAATGTTGTCATACATGTAGCATGTGTTATATGAGGTATGATGACTGTGACCTTTAGCCATACAATTCTAATCTGCTCATTCTTGCATTGCATTGGATGTCTGTAGCAAATTTGAAGAAATTCCCTTGAGACATTCTGGAGAAATTACATTTGTGAGATTCAGTCTGGAAGGACAATCCATATAGAGGTACAATAAAAGCAGTGACACTCGTTCACTTTATAAATCACATTCCATCATGGAAGAATCAGATTCTCCTCACCTACAAACCAAAGTACCATTGCGCATTTTAAAGAGCCTTAGTGCCATTTCTTAAGCAATAAAACACGAACTGTGACTATTTCACAAAGCTACTGCATCAGTGAGTGAAAGTCATATTTCTTGTATTTAGTTTGCTACATGACATGCTGATACAACTCATTTAAATGAAACAGAATTTTATTTAAGACTAAATTGTCCAGCAGGCTGGTGTATCATAAAATTGGCAGAGCATCAGCAGAGCAATGGACAAAGGACAGTTGAAATGCTTATTTTTCACCCTCAGAGAGCAGGAAAATGTGAATGTGTGTTAAAAAGGAAGAAAGGGAAGGTATGAAAAATTACCTAAAGAACAAGGTAAATAGACTTTTCCTACAGCAGACTTTAGGAATTGTTAAAGCTGTAAACACATGGCTATAATTGGGATCAAGCATGCATTAGATTTTTAGGTGTAAGAGTATCAGGCAGCGTGCATTCTGGCATCCTGGATCAGGTAAATGGAACACAGCCATTGTTCATCGCATCACTAACACCTGTGCGCTTTCCGCTTTTAAAAGCCCAAATGTCAGCTGTGAAAGAGGTCTGTTGGAGATGGGGTTTTTTGGAGGAATATTATAGTATGATGAGCTGATGAAAGGTGACTGAGAATCAAGCACTTACACTCTGGGAGGGAATGACCTGTTAGTCTGTTTTTTTCTGCAGTTTGTGACGGAGGCTAGAACAGGTGCAGCACAGAGTACGAAGTTGGACCTAAATCTTGTGTTGCTCGCTCCCAATTACACAATTCGAGTAAGTTAGTTTTGACAAAGATTTACAGCTAGCAAGGGAGAGACAGGACAGGGATAAATAGAGGGTGGATCCAGCATTAGATGTCTACTCCACACAGTGGGGTGATTCAGTCTGTCAACGCCCACAGAGCCTGCCTATCCTCATAAAAACAATGAATCTGACTCGACTCACCAAGAACGCAACATGACATTTAGCTCAAAACCCTGGTCTGGAACTCCTACGCAGGCACAAAGGCATTATTGGAAAAAGACAAAACACTATGGAAGACATTACAGAGAAACACAGATATAACAACCTGTGTGACAACTTGTAAAATGCGACTCACGCTAGGAAGTCAAAATGGCATTTACGCTTAAACCCGCATGTTAAACACATGCACTTAAACACACCCGCCCACACACTCCAACAGACTTTCTCTCCCCTTGCACCCACTCGAAGGAAATTAAGCTGAGACATAATGAGTGGATCTGCAAATTTATAAATATACATGCAGACGATAATTTTCTGAGCACTGCAGTAAACAAATAATCAGTAACGTGATGATCCCATAATCATATTAGTGATAAAAAACCCATTACCTCCTGATTATACACCAGCTTTGTAGTGCTCATTACGTGCCCTGTACAAAACCCAAAGATAATCTAAAAATGACGGAGCTGTTTCCTCTTTCTCTCCTAGGTCCAGGAAACCCACCCTGACCTTTACAGTATACCACCTTTACAGAGCTTCCATACAGCACATACCCTTTATATCACAGTGCCCACTTGGGGACTTAAAACTAAAATAAAACTTATTTGTGTGCCTCTATGAAACAATGACAGAAGATGTACTCCCACTAAATCTAATTCCAGAGAGTGGGTAATACTAAATTTCACCCTTCCAGCCATCTAACACTCATGCTTTTTCGGCCCGTAATACCATATTCCATTAGCCATCTTCCATTTCTTTTTTTTATATTTTTTTGCTACACTCCCACACGGCCTCACCACCATCCTGCTATCACTACACATCTCAATTCTACTTATTTCTTATTTTTCCGATGGGAAATTGTCAATTATCTCAATTCCATCTGCACCCCTACTCTCCTTTTATTATCCATCTCACCCTCCCTAAACTTTGTGACATCTATGTATATCTACAGTTGGAAAAGCTGCGAGTAGAAGATCCGTTACAGTATTTCATTAGGGGAAAATAACATCTGTAACGGAGACAGGCATCTTGTGGGCTGTGGTATCATGAAACTCAGAAAAAGATGCTGTTGGTTGACTGGGATGATATGAGGAATTTGTTTTTAGGTAACACTTTATGAAATGGGGCTCTTCACCACAGCCTAATATCACATAAACTAAAATGGCAAGCAGCCATGTGGCAACAGACATTAAGTAACAGACAGCCATCTTTATGAAGTCATTTAAAGCCTATGTGTAGCTTCACTCCTTAATCATTAATTAATGGAAGGGGGAAAAAATAAGGCTATAAATCTCCCCATTAATCTAGTAGTTGAATGGATGGAAAACAGGCTGGGCTGCTTTTGTGTTTTGTGGACTGAGGGAAGTACAGATAAATACTTTCTCTAAAAGTTTTTAGAGAATGTAATCACATAAGGGGAGGATGAGAGACACAAAAAGACTCTTTTTGCTCCATAGCACTGTGTCCCTTGGTGATTATCTAGAATATGTGACTTCTGTGAGCAGAATATTGAACATTTCATTTCACCCAATTCACTAACCCTAGACATTGATTCTCTTTCTAGAATTCACAGATGCAATTAGGAGTACGTCTGTAAGTGACCGTTATACCTAATGCAATCCTTTTTCATACAACAGTACACCAGTTTCCAAGTGAACAACTCTTACTATTAGGATCAATACTAAATGAACTCCAGCCTAAGGTAAGATTTCAGTACTTTGACGAAGCTTCACATTCATCACGTGGATTCAATTTAATAAAACACAGTGGACAATAAAGAGTATTTAATAATGACATATAATCTCTTCCAGATTGCTGTAAACCCATATGACATCTGTTCACTTTGATAAGACGAAGACTGAAAACATCTGGCTTTTCTCTCCAGACAAAGCTGCGTCTTTAACAAAATAAAAAAAAGCAAAGATAAGCCTGAATTAATTTGCAACCTCCTTTTTCAGAAAATCCTCTTTATTTAAGGTGGAGAGAAGAGGGTTGGGAATAGGCAGAACCTCCTACGCATATTCCTAAGAAGTAATCCAGAAGGCTGTTCACTGGCGTGTGTAGCACTC
Organism: Ostorhinchus cyanosoma; assembly: GCA_029814465.1. Taxonomy (NCBI): domain Eukaryota; kingdom Metazoa; phylum Chordata; class Actinopteri; order Kurtiformes; family Apogonidae; genus Ostorhinchus; species Ostorhinchus cyanosoma. Next base: position 10,033,263 of record JAPTYQ010000024.1, on the reverse strand, counting down.
AGGCAGCTCCACAAAGAGGCATGCAAATGAAGTTGAGTCTCAAGTGGAGCAACAGGGGAAGATGGGACCAAATAGCAACTCACTGTCAACTGCTTAGCACAAATATGGAAAAGCTTAGCCTTGGAAGAATTGCGATATTGTAAAAGCCTAGTGCACCATTAAAAGAAGGCGAAGTTATTTCTATGTTCTCCACCTCTCCTGACAATTGTTTTTCGTTTCTCTATTTGCTACATGTAACACCCAAACTCAACCTGACATGAAAGCAGAAGCTAAAGTGGCGGCAACAAAATTAAACTACCTACTCATAATTAAATATAGCAACCGTCCTTTAGACTCTAAAATAACATCCTTATTATTCCTGTCTATTTCTACTCCATGAACACAACTGTCTGCCAGTGTGTTGGACGGTCTGCCCCACTTAGGCGTACAAGCACTGGAGGAGGCCATACTTTTGCAACAGACTGCACAAACAGGATGGCCTGGAGGTGTCATGTCAGCCTCTGATGCTTAGCTTTGATGTACTACAACTTTTTAAAACCAATCTTCGCCTTCACCCACAAGTCACGTCTGTATGTCGATGGTGCAGATTCCTATTAAGTACAAACTCAGATTCACACAGTAGATTTGAAAAAGAACTTACATTGCCGAGGTTGATGAACCCATGTTCCCTGGCGATTCGATCAGCCTCCTCTGGGCCCCCATTGATCTGCACAGCCCAAGCGTTGGTGTAGACCTCTGCAGCATCTATCCACTTTAGTTCTACTGACAGAAGGACATGGACTGTCCATAGGTGCAGCAGGGCCACCCTGGCATCCATGAAAAGGAGAACACTTCACAGGGCGGTCGATTCTTCTGTCTGTCACTGCTTCTTCGGCAGAGTGGAGCTGCTCTACCTTACAGCAGCAAAGTAGAACAGTGGCCTAGAGATGAGAGGACAGAGCTAGTTATAAACACAAACATGGCCTTCTTAAGTGGGTCAAACTTGGGCTGAAATTACCTACCACAGATACCATTCAAAGCATACACCAGAAATCACAGAAAAATTGAAAAGCACAACCCGAGCCCTTTTCATGCATCGCACTTATAGCTCACTGTCCGCTGATGAAACCGTGGATGTGCAAATGTCTAAATAAATCCACCGAGGAAAAATATTAAGTCTAAGCAGACAAGGGCCCTGCCAAAAAACCAGAATTATTTTTCAATCCTCCCTCATCTTTTTGAGATATAAAATGGTAATGTATGATAATGAAATACAGTAGGCATGTTGCTGCAATACAGGGCAGGCTCCAAGCAAACCAGTACACAGCTCGTTGTGTCAGGTCGGCAGGGAAAGCTAATATTTAAAGAGAATATTGAAATTCTTACTCTGACTTTGGTCCTAATTTGAAATCCTTTGAATTTGTACGAAATTTAACAGGATGTTTATCAAACGCTGAATGGATTTTAATGGAAAAGAAAAATAACCGTGATAAAATTAAATATTATTTGAACAGATGTTCCAGGAAAAACGAGATAATCTTACTGGGACACACTGCAGGCCTTTGATTTGAAACTCTTTGAGGTGTAAGAACGGAGCAGGAAAGTCACACATTAAAAGGAAAGCTCTGTAGTAAGTCCACTGACACTGAGTGAGAAGAAAGCTGATAAGGTATGGGAATTAGATAAAGTATCATTTCATCAACCACAATAGTGACATTTTGCAGTTTTTGGGGTTTTTTTTTCTAGCTTATCTAAAAATTTACATTTTCAGAGAGAATAGAGGACAACACCTGAGAGCACAGGCTGGGTGTTATCATGTATCACTTGCAAAATGTGAGTCAATCAGAGAATAACCCTAATAATTAAACTGCAATTATCAGCAAGCACATCCATACTTCCTTTATTTCGGACATCCATGTGCAATTTCATCATGTTGTAACAATAATTTTGCCCAGAAGATATTTAATTATCAAGTAGGAAAATTGTCATAAACTCTCCTCTGTTGTTTAAATCCCTAGTGGGAAAAACCATTAACATGAGGTCCTTCCTTTATTGTGCAGCCCCCAGGAAAATTTTCATCATTTTCATCCCAAATTACTTTAGGGTTGTGACAAATACAAAATCATTATTCTAGTGTTCAATTCATAAATTTGTTGGCCAGTAATGAATTATGCAGGCATTTTACATTCACCCTGGGTAATGAATTTTTGACAAAAACAAAAACAAAGAAAGACTGTGAATGAGTTTGTTTTGACTCTTCATAGCCATTAAAAGGTGACAGAAAATAATGCACTTTCCTATTACACTCTTGTTAAGTGGTGGTTAATTTTGGCCCAAGGCCACAGTGTCTAAAAGCAGAAATCTTTTCACCTCCTGACATCACTGTTCTATAACAACTGATGGTACATGTTTACATCCAACAAAAGGAAAAGGGCACAATGTATTGACACACAGAAGCCTGTTGTATGAAGAAGAAGATTCAAGGATTTGTCATTTTCACTGTGCACTTACATAAACAAGAAAATATGATTTCATTCCACAATCTGTGACTACAGTACAATAGCAACATCAGTATATAAAATTAATATAATAATAATAAGATAAAATGGAATAAAAGCATCGTAACAGAAATAAAAACAGATACAAGCAGTCAAATCTTCCATGGTGCAAAAGTGCAACGGTTTTGCCACATAATTATATATTACCATCAAATAAATTCTGTCTTAAGTTGTTATTACTGTAGTTCAAAGACTAATGGGACTCAAATCCTGCCTGGACTTCTGCAATAGTCTCTGTGATTTACCACAAAAGTCTCAGTAAGCTCTAAAATATCCACAACTCGGCAGGTTGTCTATATACACACTCTCAGACCTACAACCACATCTTTGCTGTCCTCTATAACCTCTACTGGCTCTCCCATCCTCCAGAGAATGCAGTTCAAAATCCTCCTTATCACCTACAAAGCCCTCCATAACCTGACCCCACCCTACCTGTCCGAGCTTCCCCTCTGAAAAACTACCACCCACATACTCCGCTCTGCTGATGCCAACCTCCTGCCCCCTCCCATCTGGACTAAAAACAAATCCAAAGGTGACCGGGTCTTTTCCATCGTTGTCTCCTCTATGACTTACTCCCAAAAACCATCAGAGACTCCTCTTCACCCTCCACAGTCACCTGTTTAACTCCAGCTTCAGACACTAAATACAATATATTATCATCACTATTATTATATTATTAACCCCTCACTGTTTATTGCTATAGTCTATGTTCATAGTTATATTGTTTAGTATTTATAATTATATTCTATTCTATTTTTGTTTTTTTCTACTATGTTCATGTTGCACTGTGGGGCCTTAAAGTCTTTTAATTTCAATTTTCTGTAAACGAAGCACATAACCTGACAATAAAGCTGACTTTTGACTTTGATTATTATAATTAGTCAAGTAGCAACAAGGCAGAGTTCTGTCATAATTGTAAAACTTTTACATGTTTCAACATTAAAACATTTTTATTGGACACAACAATGTGGCCTTCCCACAGTTTTCGGGTATGAGTCCTTACATTTCTGTGACCCATGGAGAATAAAATCAAGTAATCTTAATTGAGCAAGTGAATAATTTGGTAAATAAATGTCAGGCAAATTGTTGTTAATATGCAGATTTAATTTAAAGCCCATAGCCCAAAACGGGGAAGACATTATGCAAGTTTTTATCTGGGTGTCCAATAATTATTTCTTTGTCTGCTGAAGGGGACAATCGTGTTTTCATGCTAGTCAAAAGGGAAAATGCATCTGTGGCTTCACAGATAAATTTTGGAGTGGGTGTGATCAGAGCGCAGTAAGAGAGGTGGCAGAAACATGACCAGGGGCTGTCACTCTTCCTGTGGAGCAATTCTTCTGAGCTCATTAGATGCTACGCTGGAGTCACAAAAACAGTAGCAGGGATTCTGCCGTCACTGAAGACTGGGAGAAGGAGGAGTAGATGGAGTGAAAGAAGGAGAGAGATAGAGGGATATCACTCTGTTATACAGCATTGCGGGAAATAACGAGTATGTAATAACCCGACACACAAAACACCTTCTCTCAAAACACAGCCTAGAGAGGAGTTAACAAGAGGCTGCTTACTCTTACAATATACATCAAAGGCCTAAAACTGAGATGAAACTTCAACCTTCAAACCACAGGAGAATGTGAGACGTTGAGACTCTAAACTACAATGAAAATACAAAATCAGTTGCATAACCTCTTTGGAGATTATAAACCACCCTTGAGTTAGTGAGGCGTCTAAAATGCCGGGGGTGGATAAGTGACCTGTGATATTCTAAAATACATGACAGCTTTGAATTATTAATTCAGAAAATTCCTCTGATTATAGTTACTGACATACCTCTAAACATGGCTCGCTATCAAGGAGTGATGAAGACGGCAATAAATTTTGATCATAGGTGACTATTTTTCCAAAACCTTTTTCTTCCTCGGGGAGCTGAACAACAGTAACAACTGGTTGGTCCTGTCATATCACTTTGCTTAGACATTCTGTTTAAAGAACACATTTTGTAAACCTTTTCTCTACCACAGCAACGGATGCTGAGGAGTCCTTAAGGAGTACAGTGCACTTCACCTCTAGCGAAGCTGCTGAGTGGCCGACAGAGCAAAACTTTGCTATACAATCTGACCACAGACTGATTCCTGTCTTTTGACGCCCCCTCATTTTTCAACTAAAGTAGGGTAGAAAAGACGATGGACCAGTGAAGCAACTGTGCTGGGCATCCTTTTTTTAATATTGTATCAAATCACTCGGGCTATAACCTTTAAACTTCTGGATATGGTGCAGATTTGAAGCTTTGCATTTAAGGACTGATTATCAAGTGTAGTTGGATTTATGGGGATATTTAAAAAAGAATTACAATAATATACATTTATATATAGCCTATTTGGTTATAAAAATATGGATCAATACTTTCTTCATATGCTGCCTGAAGATCTTACAGAATGTGTTACAGTAATATATAATATTCAGTGATACATCAGTAGGATATAAATTATTAATATTCCATAGTGGCTATGATTCATACTGTATGTTGGCAGATGTGCCGTCAAGTCACAGTACATGTATTTTTATAAGCTGTATTTTAAAGTATATGTACCCAGTGGTAGTTTGTTTTACTGCTGATGTGTTTTATTTAGAGTTAATATTTTTAGAGTTCAAATATTGCTGTTAAAATGTTCTTGTCAAAATATATTTCAAGTCAAAAAATAGTACAAACCCACCATAACATTAACATATGTGTCTGACTCACTGTGAATACATTTCATGCACTGAATTTCATTATTGTGATGGGACCTGATCAACATAATGCATCAGAACTACATATCTCTTGATGGAAATGAATAGACCATTTCTACTGGTAATGATAAGCACATGAAGCTGTGACAGACCATATGCAGTACTCCAGCTCTATTTCAGGCTGCCCAGCAGCCAAATCAACACCCACCATGTGCTCTGGGCTGCCCTCTCATAGAAAACCAAGGCACAGGAGAGAGCTGCAGCATTTGTTAAGTACCGCTGATAGCCAAGCATCCTCTCCTGAGAGGAAAAATTGCTCCAAGTGAAAGTGTGATTGGAAAACCAGAAGCACTGTACAGACACGTCGAACACAGTCACAAAGCTGGAAGTGAGCTGTACGGTGATCATTTCAGGCACATCGTAAAGCAAGAAAGAAAGTCATGACTCAGAATCACTGAAGCCGGATCTATCTCAGCTCACATTCTCTACGAGGTGCAAAGATGGAAAAGTGTGATAAAATGTTGTCTGGGGCCGCAGCAATGTGTCCAAAAGACGAAAAAAAAATCAATTGTAAGTAATGTCACACAGAGGGATCCAACCCAATTTTTAACAGCCATCTGAATCTTGGCATTGTTCCCTATGTCAAACTTCCCCTCATCCGCTGCATTCTCTGCCCTAGTTTATAGATGAGTTATACTGTTGACAAGTTTGTCTTCCTACTTCTTTCTCCTCCACTGCATTCCTGTTTTATGCTTCTTATAAAATGTGTGCTCTTAACAGCTCATGGCTGAAGAATTACCAGTTCTGTTAAATCCAGAACTAGCAAGGAATCAATAAACGTGGAAAGGTGGTGATGTCTAAGGCTGACCGTGTATATGGAGAACTCCAACTTACTCTGGCAATGAGAAAATAAGCCTGAAACATCTGTTATCTTATAACCTGCATGGCTAAGAGTTAAGCCTAACAACATGACACATAAAAGATGAGTTTGTAGGGTAATCTTTGCTGTGGTGAGGTGGTGTAATCAGGTTCAGAGGAAAGCTTGGAGTCTTGCTGTGAGCCTGAATAGCCAGTGACCTTGACTTCCACTCTTATTGAAAACTCAGTGGGAGATGCACAGGAGAAACTAAGTCATAACAGTAGCCAGAGGATAAAACAAGGAAATTATGATCAGTTGGAGTTGAGTTTCCTCCCGCAGAATCGGGTTGCTGGTTCAAACAGAGCACTTTCTCTGAAAACAACCTCATACATCTGATGCCAGGGTGCGCAGCGAAGTCTCTACAATTTCTGTGTTCCCAGTGAAGCACAACTTAGTGGAATTTATTATAGTAATTCCCACCTCACACAGATTAAAGTACTTGATGAGGGATTTAGTCTATTAAAGCTTCTGGATGGAATAAGTAAAAGAAATTGGAAAAGTGTGCACAAGAGACAGAGGGAGATGGAAGAAAGCTGAGCATAAATCTGAATTAACTGAGTCAAACGTGACATACTGCATTCAACAGCACTGTAAATCAGCCTTAACAACAAACATGTCGTTACCTTACCAGCTATAAACTTCAGAGGAAGCGCTCCGGATGCTCAATTACCGGTTTAAGCCATGTCTCCAGCAGCTGTACAGGGGGAATAAAGCCCGTTCTCCAGCCCGGAGCCTGTTCACCTGACTGGGAGGACTGGTGCGGGCTGTCGGCAGGGCTGTCTGGGACTTTATGCCTCCACAGCCTTCATGCTTTCCGCAAATACACCCGTCTTTGTTCCCACCCTCTCTTTCTCTCGCTCTCTCTCTCTCTCCTACAGACCCCCTCCCTGCTTTAAACACACCTAACTCGTGGCTTTGGAAACAGTGAAACCACTTGAAAACCGTACCGTGTCTGGACGGATCAGATGCCAACAAGGACCAGGACGTCATGCCTCCTCATCCTCCTCTGGCTCCGGGCGGAGACTCCCTCTTTCTCCTGCGGCTTGACTCTCAACTTTACATCTAACCTGACGCTGTACGTTCACTATCAGGTCCAGGGGGTGAATAATGATGCTATCCGCACACACCCATTCTTCTCCAAAAGTGATAAATTCAACTATCTTGCTTTGCTTATAATCCGCCACCAACTTGCCACCATTACCATGGTTAAATTTAACTTCACCCGTCGTGTCCACTTATTTCTTTAGCGGCTTCTTTAACCGTTTCAGTTATTTCACATGCTGCCAAGAGTAAACAAGATGAATTTACACACGCAAAGTACAAACACGGAGAGAAAAAAAAGGTAGAACAGTAGGGGGCCGCGTGCCAATGCAATATAACGGGTTCGCACTGGATGGAGATGACAACAAACTGCCACAAACCCTTTTTCTCCAGGAAATACGTCACGTACAGAGCCCATCGGACTGTGGGTGTATGTTTGATTTGTTACACCGCTGGTGTCAGCAGGGGCGGGGCTTTGTTTCCAAAAACCAAATGCAGCAAAACAAATTTGACAAACATCACATTTGTATGTGTTTTATTGGATGTAAGTACAATTAATATTGGCACAATAAAATAATGTATCCGTCCGGTAAGTGTTTGGTTCATGATGTGAATTCCTAGCAATATCATCTCGTAAAAATAAAGTATTTGAATGTAAAAACTTGGCTTTGGGTCATTTTAAAACTTGAAAAAACTTTATTTTGAAAAAATGCAGCAAAATGGACTCGTTTTCAATAGTTTCATTGTTTCTTCGTGATGAAATATATGCCCCGGGCCACGCCTGTATGGAAAACACGCATCTTCATTTACTAGAAAGCTGGCTCGTTGTGCAGTGAGTGTGCGCCATCTTGTGGTCAATTGTCGAACTTACAGGAGGGCGTAGAGCAAAAACCGTACAGTAGGGGGGGCCATAACATAGAGTTCCTGGTCTGTCTGACTCGCATGGTTGTGCCTACCCCGTTACAGCCTGGTATAAGTGAAATCCAGCTTGCTTTCTACAGCTCCACCGTTAACACGGACCAAAGTTATCCCGGAATAAGGACAGCACGCATGTGCCGTCAACCCGGATGTAGATATTTTTGTACCCGTCTATTCCCCATTTTACGAAGTTATGACCAATTTTTGTGAAGAATGAATATCATATCCTAGAACCGGTCGGACAAAGCTTTTCCTTGCCATTCCAAACCAGTCCAAACCGGGTTAAAGAACCGTGACATGAGCGGTCGTACGTGGATGTCACATCTGAGTGACAGCTCCATATCAGTGTGTGTGTGCAGACTGGTACTTTTAATAAACGGTGAGATCAACACATGTGGGTAACGTACGGGGGTATATTTACTCATTTTATTACAAACTAAATGTCAGGGTTTTAGAATATTTAAGGCAGAATGCGGTGTTCTGGACGTTGGGGTCCCGCTGGGTCGCTTTTATCGTAATGTTTACCTATTTTGTCTTTCAGAATACATGTAACTTAGACCATGGACTTCCGCGGCAGGAGGCACGAGCGGGGCAGTAACTGGACCGACCCGGAGATAGTGGAGCTGCTCCAGCTGTGGTCAGATGAGTCCGTCCAGATTGAACTGGAGAGTTCTTTGCGCAACCAGCGTGTATTTGACCGCATAGCTCACATCCTACGGGAGAAGGGCATCTACCGCACCGGTGACCAGTGCAGGGAGAAGATCAAGAAGATGAAGCTGGAGTACCGACGGATCAAGGACAACCACAAAATGAGATCATGGAAGTTCTATGATGTGATGGACAGGGTGCTGGCCAACAGACCTGCTATTACCTATTCATCCCTGGGTGGGGCTGTCATAGCTCAACAGGTGTTTCAGAGCCCAGGTGGGTCTGATGGATACCTGCAAGGGGTTTCAACAAGCGCCTTTGGTCCTACTTCCTCAGGGGGGTTTCTGTTTGGTCAGCCTCCTAAACCTGGAGATCCACTCGATATAAAATGTGAAGATGTTGAAGAGAGCATGCTGAACTCAGGTGTAGCACCACCTGAGATGTACTATGGATCTGGGGATGACCATGAGACTGATGGACAGTCTATACTGGGACCAGAGGACACACTGGGTCATGGAGAAGGCTCCACTAATGCAAGGATTTCACCTTCAGGTTGGGCATCCAAAGTAGAAATGCATCTTTTAGTTTATTATAAAATGAGATCAATAACTGCTAGAGGTTTGACTCTTCACTGGCTTCATGATTTCATTAAAAAAAATCACCTTTAAACAATTAGTATATCCAGAGACTTTCAGCTTATCTCAATGTGTCACATTCTCAATATTCTATTTGACACCACATAACTCCTTTTTGTGTGCAGTCAGGTAAATCTGAACACCACTGTATTGAGAGTGTGCTGTCAAAAATGGGACAACAGATGATAATCTTTTAATATCAATATCAGTGTGGCTGATCTCAGCTTGTAAACATAAATCCCTTTGCTGTATATTTGGTGTGAATTTACACTGCCTGGCCAAAAAAAAAAAGTCGCACACACAATATTTCACTGCACCACCTTTGGCTTTGATTACAGGAGACATTCACTGGATTTAACAAACAAATAGTTCAGATCCTTCCATCGAGAAATACTGCAGTGGTTAATAATGTTTCAGCTGTAACAGGTTATTTAACTCTAACTGAAGCAGTAAGTAGCCTCTCGTGTCTTTAATGTCACAAAGATTGGACAATGCCAGGTTTGATCAGGGTCATCAGGCTTGTGACAGAATGGTTCAGGGAGAATGAGACATCATTTTCACACATGGATTAGCCTCCATAAAGTCCAGACTCTAAGTTGAGATGTGATAAAGACTTGAAGTCTGATTCTCCATATCAGTAATCAAAAATTAATGCAACTATGAATGGAAATATTATCAGGGTTCCCACGTGTCCTGGAAAACCTGTAAAATGATTGACTAATATTGTAGTCATGGAAAATGTAAAGGTCAAATGTCCTGGAAACGGTTAAATTATCCTGGAAAATTATTTATCCTCCCCCTGCCTTGTGGCTTTGTGTGCTTAAACTGAGATTAAATAAAGGAAATAGTTTTTCAGTGTTTCATTGAAAATATACAAATATTTTTAGAGGAAGTGCAGGAGAGAAAATAAGAGAAGAGAAAGTTGAGTTGGAAATTACCCCACTGAACATTGGAACTCCAGTTTGTCAGGCTAATGAAGTGCTACGCTGTAATCTGTAGGTGTGTTTTCATTATTCTATGATACATTTGTTATAATTATTTTTCACAGATCAATTATAGCCATAGACTGCACATCAAATGTCTGAGTAATGAACGTAGAAACAATCTGGGTAAATACAAGTTACAGCTGTAGAAAAGAACATTTCCATAGAATGAGGGGGACAGGGGCATAGATTAGTGTATGATGTGATAACTTGTCTCTGTAGCGGCTGAAAATGTCCTGAAAAATACCTGGAAAATAATTTCAAAGAAAGAGTGGGAACCCTGATTCTGAACCTTATTGTGACACTACGTAAGCAATATGTGGCCAAAAAGATGTCACAGTGAATGTCTCCTGTAATCAAAACCAAAAGTGGTTCTGTCAAATATTACATGTATGACTTTTTGTGTATTTGATATACTCTCCACATCGCAATACATCTTCAAATCTCCCCATCTCTGTTAAGTTCACAACCTTTTCTTATGTGTTTTTTTCCCCATACCTACAGGTTTTAGTGATCTAAATATTGTCGGCTCTGCCACAGCTGGTGCCAATGCTGCTGGTGGCCCTCTGTCCCATGACCCAGCTGAACAGTCTCGCAAGGAGGATCATCATCCAACAGCAGCTATGAGACAGAGGAAGCGCCGCCGGGCCGGTAAAGCATCCTGCACGCATGGAGGTGAGAGATGTGGAGGTCAGGGGCGTCTGGACAAAGCTCTGGCCAGCTTCCTGAACTGGCAGCAGTCAGCAGAGGAGCGCCTGCTCTCCCTGGAGGAGGCACGACTCGAGAGGGAATTGCAGGCGGAGGAGCAGAGGGAACAGCGGGAGGAGAGGCGGGCAGAACAGGAGCGGCAGCATGAGCTCCGCCTGTTCAGCATGCTGACAGGGGCATTGGTGGCTGTCAGACAAGGTGCCCAGACTTCAACAGCTAAACCGGATGAACCTTCCGTCTCCTCGCCAGCTAACATGTCGGCCTCACTGATGACCACAGTTGCCCCCTCTGTCTCATCATCTTTATCTCCGCACCCTTCAGAAACTCCTACTGCACAGGTTATTTCCACTCAGGAGACAACAAAGTCAGCACCGCCTACATCTGTCAAGGCCTGTGAAATGTCTCAGAATATTTTGGCAACGCTGAGAGGTGCTGAAACTCCTGGGCGTAGTGTGTATCTATCCAACCGCGGTAACAGCATCCGACAGCATCAGGGTATTCTCCAAGAGGGCTACGCCAAGTATGGAATGGACAGACACCATGACACAGACAACCCTAATGTGAGTGTGGATGGTTTGATGATGTTTGATGGTTCTGGTGTTTAAAAATGACTCTTTGATTTATTTTTATGTTGTTTTTTTTTCTTACTCCCAGGGCATTATTAACATGGGAACTAGTGAGAATAAACTATGCTATGACCTCCTTCACAAACAGGTAAGAGAAACACTTTGGTAATAGTGATTTAACAGCATTGTGCCTTTCTGTATATTCATTATTCTAGATTATCATAAATGAATCTTGCATTCACAAATTAATTAGATTTCTTTTCCTGATACAGCTGACCAAACCCAACATGCTACATATTAACCCATCCTTGTTGCAGTATTCAGACTGGACGGGACACGCATTGTAAGAGATTAAAGTCTGCATTTATTACCATTTTATTACGAGGCACACAATTACGTGTCCTGTAATAAAATTAGTTTTTAAGAGTTTTTAAAGCAAACGTTAACCCTCATACAAACTGATATTCTGTATTACTCTGCTTCAGCCTGAGAGAGGAGGTGGCAAAGTTCCTGACCCATTACTGTTGTTCTCCACGCCCACTGAAAGCTGACAGCGTGAGTGACGATTAATGCTGCTTTTTGCACTAGAATATTGGAGTATAATATCAGCAAAATGAATGACCTTTTTAGGCAAATATGCAAGAAATTAATCCTGAGAGAGTTTTTGGAGAGTGTATAAAACAAAAGGCAAAGGTGAGAAACTCATTAACTCTGCTTCTAGTCTGCATGCTTCTGAGGTATTATAAATTGTGTAAGACTACATTATTTAGAATTACTTATAAAAATACATCATTGCGTTTTGCGTTGCAGCTTTTACATGGACATCACACAAATGAGGTTTAAGTAGCATCACATCCCATCAAACATGAATAATTCTATATAAAGAACAATTTTACCTCACTAAACACAGGTTTAAATAGATGTTCTTTACATTTAAATGCATGAAATTGGACTGCAAGAGTTTTACATTTTCTGTTTTAATACCCCATCCATCAAACACAAGGCTGTGTAAGTATTGACAAGCTAAGCTTCATATAAACTGTTTTTGTCATTCTCAAAGTGAAGGCAGTTGATTGAATTCATTTATTTTACTCATAAATGAAAATAAAGATGCCAAATTGTACAATGCTTATTATAATAGCGTTTTCGGGTAACTCGCTTAATTTGCAAATGTAATGAATGGCTGTTTTAGTTGGAGGATGAAGCCATAGCATATTTATCAGGCCTCCTTCTGTGCCTTAATTGGGTCTTTTATAACAGAGCGGATGTGTGTATTTATTCAGGTTGTGGTGATGAATGGCTGTGGTTCCCTCTTCTCATCTATTGCTGCAGTAATTTGTGACCCAAAAGGTAGGTTACAGTACATCCGTATTTACTATACAGAATGAATACAAATCTGCAAACAGTGGCAATATGTATTCTTCGAGTATTTGCCTGATTTATAATAAAACTGTAATCTTATAAAGTATAACAGAGAACAGGGAAGATGTAGCATAATAATATAAACAAAACACTTTCAAACCTATTAAAGCTTCGACTTACATTTCTTAATTTGTAGTGTCACGGCAAAAGCGAGGCCTCATTTTCGGCAAAGTAATGTATTTGTTTTGCTCAATAAGCTGGTTAATGCAGAAGAAATAGTTTCTAAACTGGTCTTGGAAATTAATAACCTCAACTGTACATTACATAAAGCTCCTTTAGATGTGTCATTTATGCCAGTATTTAACATGTACAGTTAAGTATGATATGTTTATATGTGTTTATGTACAAGGAGTGCTTTCTGTTGTACTTAAGAAAGCTATATTCTGAGCTGTTCTTTCTTCCTATAGACGCTATTCTTATTCCTACCCCGTTTTACGGCGTTATCACTGAGGATCTGCATTTATATAGTGATGTCAGACTCTTCCATGTGCCTCTTGACCCTGAGGTAGGAGTAGCACTTCAGTTTCTCACATTACTTATGCATTGTTTTGAGATGTTTATTCAGCAAGTCTTCGCAGTGCCTCACTTCTTATATGTACATTTGATCAAAGCCACATTGTTATACGCTTCTGTCTACATCATTACTGTCTACATCATACTGTCTCACACGGTGAAGTGGGTTGTCGAGTGGATGTCAAAGTAAAAGTCTTTTCATTTAAAGGGAAATGACAAAGGCGGTCGGCCCTTCCAACTCACTGTGGGCAAACTGGAAGATGGACTGAAAAGGGCTAAGCAAGAGGTAATTTAATGAATGCTTCAGTGAGTCAGGGAATCACTCGCCAATTCTGGTGAAACTACCCCGGTGACATGAAAGCTCTTTTATTATCAAAGATTAGTTTTAAAGCCTTTTTTTAAAGATCATAGCGATACCTCGTATCAGTTTATTTAGACCTCGATCGTCTCTTCCAGGGGTTTATCATCCGAGCTGTTATACTGATGAACCCTCACAACCCTCTGGCTGAGATCTACACCCAGAAGGAGATGATTGCTTTCTTGGAGTTTGCCAAAAGGTATGTTTGCTTCTCTGTTATTTCATGCTGTGTCCTAACTCTGTAATCTGCAGTCCTGTGGCTCCTTTAAGCACATTTCTAAGTCACAGCAAACAATTTCTAGTTAGACTCCTTTATTTTACGGTTGAGAGCTCTGTCCTGTTTGGAATATCAAGTGCACTCAATGGAGTTTTATCACCTTTCTTTGCCATCAGCATTATCGAGTGCATGTGCCAAGGAGTCTCCTGCATCATCTATAAGTTTTCTTAATGATCTTTTCAGAGTAAGATCCTTGCAGACTCCTGATCTGTTGTAACCATAAACCACATTGGTTTTCTACTGATGACAGGTGTAGAGGGAGCTTTTTGTAGTTTTATTGCCATTTTCTTCAATAATTAACAT
>JAPTYQ010000024.1:10000248-10011413 GCA_029814465.1 Ostorhinchus cyanosoma | reverse complement strand
GGGCCACAGGTCGGAGGTCGTTCTTTTTGGGACTGAGGCGGAATTGAGTTACAGACAATTAAAAACACTAAGGACCGCCTGGACTCACCTGCAAACAGCGAACAACTTGTGCAAAGTTACGTTTGCCTGAATGCAGGTTTGGTCCTGATCTGGAACAGTATTTTTTTAAATACTTTTTGTTATTTTTCTTTTTTTTTTTCTACTATGTTTACTTTGCACGGTGTGGCCTTATGGTCTTATCATTTCAATTTTCTAGACGTGATGCACGAATGGCAAAAACTGACAATAAAGCTGATTTTGACTTTTGGCTTGAGATTCAGATGTGGAGGAACAGATTCATGTAAAATATTTCAGATCCTCCAAAGCATGTACTCGATGAAATGTTAAATTATTGCTGTGCTGCATGAGATTTTAAATAGTAATGTTCTACCAAAGAAAAAAAGATCATTGATAAAGGTTGTTTAAACTGTGTAGCAATATTCTGTTTACAAAGTGAAATGCCTATATAAAACATACATAATAATGCCAAATATCGAAGCCATTCTGTTAGCAATAATACCCTTTTAAACAGTTCTTTTTTCCTGTTAGCACTGGCAGGGTGCTGAAAGCTGTGTAGTTTTATATGTTCGGCAGATTCAAACAATCTGTCACATAAATAAAAGTTATTTTTTCACACCTGAATAACAATGTGTCTGTATTAAAAGAAAAGTCTACAAATAGGAACTTCTATTGTGTGGCCTGATGCCTCACGTTCTGTTGTTATACATCAGTGCAGTTTTAGCGAGCCAGTCTTGCATCCGGTACATTTCGTTTTTTTCACCATTTACCGAATACATTTCCAGTGTACAGTTCCCAGTTCTACATAACATCTGGACCACCACACAACAGACTGCCTCCAAATTTGTTATTTACTTTTCTCTCACACATTCCCAGGAGAACAGGAAGCACACTGATGCTGGACTGCTTATGTTTATGTTCTAAACCTGCCAAACTAGAGGAGAATTAAGTGGCTCTGGCTCTGTTAATTGGGCGTTAATCAGGTGTTGCTCTAATTAAAAGGCAGTTCCGCCCTGTTGGGCCCTGGTAATGAGTTTGTTATTAAATCCACAGAGGATTTTTGTCTCTTTTTCAATTTACCAACAGGGTACTGCTTAATTGCTGTGTAAATGAGGGGAATGTCCTTGAAGGTCGTCTTGCATCAGCACACGATCCATGAACAGAATTGTTCTAAAGAGCTTTCGCACCTAAACTTCAAATCCTTTCAATTTGCTGCTTGCTGACCTCTTGTGTCAAGCTGTGCCTCTTGGTGGTGAGCGTCATTTTAGATCTGTGCTGCTCAATTCCGATTCTTCAGAGAAACCTCTTCAAACTTCATTTGCTAAATTAAGAGAGCAGATAACCCATTAGCTTTTGTAAATAAGGATACTTTTACAAAAAATTGATTTTCTTTTCTTCTGAAGTTTCTTTTCCTTACCCCCACTGGGTGCTGTCTGGATCTTTGGAAGCGTGCAATCTTTTATGGCAGCCGGTGTCTCATAAACAAACCGTCCACTTTCACCTTCCTCCACCCTACATGCAGCTTTTCCACATTTGTGAGCGTAACAGACCAAAGGTTGAGAATGCCTTCAGAGGAAAACAGGTTGAATCAATGTGGAGATAGAAAGAAAAAGATAGTGAGACGTTTAGGCATAAAAGGAGAAATGACAGATGAATGGTAGAAGATCCTACACAGAGATAGACCAGTAGCCTGATAGACACAGAGAGATTGTAGATGCTGATTGTTGAAGGGCATTTGCTACAAAGACATCAATCAGAGGAGACACTGAGATTGAGCAGACTGAAGGCATTTCCTGCTCTCACCATGTACAGTGCAACCTGGTCTACAACACTGTTCTTCATATCAATTAGAGACCAATTATACAACCATGTCCTACTAATTATGCTGCACTGACACTATTACAACCCCCCCTAAACACACACACACACACATGCATGCAAAGTGTGTGTGAATAAGTGTTTGTCTGTGCTCTTGTTTGTCGGTGGTTGTGTTCATTGACATAAATAAATAAATAAAGTTACTGGCAGCCAAGGCGAAGCATCCTTAATCTTATTTTCAGAGCTGCAAATTTGTGTTTTGGAGGAGAGGAAAAAGGGAGTAAATACAGAAGAGACAAAAATCTGTTGTTTTCTCTTTAACCTTTTGGTGGTGCTAGTGTAACATCCCAAGCTTTGCATCTTGCATTCAAAGCTGTTGAAATGTGGAAGACACTGCTTTCATTTGGTGAGTAATGAAAGAAAAAAAAAAAAGCATGTATGCATATGTGTGTATGTTTTTCCCCCAAAAGGTGCATTTAATATTCTTAAGCATATTTCAGAGGATTTAAAGGCGCAAAGTGTTTCGACTAATATATAATGAGTCAAGTTTTATTTGGCTCGATGTGGGAGCGTGATAAATTATGAAATAAAGTAAGATCTGAATGGTTTCGCAGTGTTATCTCTCCGTGGTTTACATAATTCACTTGAACATTTGTAACTTTCCTGACAGGTTAATGCTGTTGGGTTCAAAGTGAAGACACTGAGGAAATGCAGTGAGATACAAGACTGCATGGAAGAAAAACAGACCTTAAGATATGAAAAGAGAGGGAAAGAACAAAGGAGAGGGAGGACTTAAGATGTCACCAAATAGTATCACATTGTCCCTGAATTCCGTGCATTGCGGTATGTTGTCACATTATGATGAAGTTTCATTCTTTTCATCCTTCACTGCCGGCTGTATAGCTTTGATTCCTCTGATGTGATCAAAAATTGGAGTTTGACCATTGCAGTATTGTGCCCTCAACTACACTGTCATCAGTATAAGTGAACACTCTTTAGAAAATGGAAAAGTCAGGAAATTTGATGTCTGGAGTCCTACAATCTTGCAAAAAGCAGACAGAGAGAGAAAGTGAGCATATATACAAGCAGAAGGAGAAGGGTACGCCTTGTGTCCTACAGTGGTTTTTCTCACAGGGATTTGGTTCATCTCACCTACAGAATCCTCAAAAAAACGTTGCTCTTTGTGACTGACATCCCACCCGGACCACCCCGCTGATTACATTTGTTCAGCAGAAATGAGCAAGGAGACAGACAGACAGTAAAAGAGTCTGTGCTTGGATCCCAGAAAAGAGTTTCTTCATTATCCTACACTTTCCATTCATCCATTCGGCTTGAGAGTGCAGGTGATTTTGCTTTGAATAACCCACTCATTGTTATTAATGCTGTTTCTGTGTCTTTGAGTTCAGACTTGTGAATCCCTGTGTATGCTGCATATCTACCCGCCGGTACCCTTGCCTCTAAGTGGTGTCGTCTCGGACATCTCAGTCCAGACAATGAAGCCGTAGTCACATTCTCGTCACTCTATTCATCCCTGGCCAACTGTAGACGCTCCCTTCTCTTATCTCTGTGTGACCAAGGAAATTAAATTACAAATATAATCACTTGGCACCAGTTCCTTTAACAGTGTGCCTCTGCTTTGCATATAGAGTGTGCTTGCTTTGGAGACATGTTGTGTGAAGTTACTTATTGGCCTATTTACGATAATGGGCTCTGCTCTACTAGTCGAGTAGCACACACCTTCATCATGACTATCATGACATTGAATAGCACGTGAAAGTGAAGCAAAAGGAAAGGAGGCTGAGGAAAAAATATATGAAAGACACACAGTTGGAGCCATCTTGGGATGGAAACACCTTATTTTCCTTCAAAGATAAATGTATAATGAGCTAATTATGGGTAATATTGAGACAGTGTCCAACTGGTTCATTCTGAAATAACTGCCAAACCCAACATAATTTCCTAACTTAGTGTACACCAGGCGCTGAGCACGAAAAGAGTGGAAATATAACAAAAGTACTTCTTTTTTTTTTTTTTTTTTATAAATGAATGATTAATACATTTGCACTTGGATTGAAATGAAATGCTTCTTTTCGAGGAAATTCCACTAGGAATAAAAAATTGCTCCTAATTTCAATAAAACTAACCTAAATCTAACACCTCTTTTAGAACACTCTACAATAATTAGTACCAATTTACATGCAATTTCCAAGAAACCTTCCAGCAATTCAATTCTAAAGAAATAAAGGATCCATTAAATAAAGTGTTGCCAAGTTTTACATGGGTGTCTTTCATTGAAAATAATAGGAAAGGAAGTCTTTGTGTGAGCAGATTTGAAGTAAATATGCCCACATATAAGGTTTGACTTTAATACAATTTGAATTTCCATCGTGTAGCCGTAATTCTGTCAGGAAAGATGCAATATGGTGACAAATGATTGGTCTGAAACTGTTTCTTACACTTAAGTAGTAGGCAGTTAAGTAATATAGTAAACTATTACTTGAAATAGTGAGTGTGGAAGTAGTGTGGACCCACTATCACTCCCTCACTTACTGATGCCAGCTGCTGCTGTGTGGACAGCTTCCTCCTCCGCTCACATCTATTCCACACACGTTAAACCATCTGACTGAATAAACAGTCCCTATCTCTCTCCCTCCCTCTCTGTCTTCCCTCTTCTGTCTCTCCTGCAGGTCTTTCTCAAAAAAGGAAATAGATGAAAACTTGTATATTTTACAATGATGTGCTTCCCGCGAGAAGCAAAAAAAGAAAAGTTGGTGAAAGAACAGCGTGTGAATAGAACAATAGAATTTTTTTATTTTTTTTATCAGTGTTATTATTGAGAAGGCCATCGCAGTCCTCCCTCGCCTCTTTCCCTTATTCCCTATTCACTTAGGAATTTATTTACTTACGCAGTGAGTGTTTTACTCGCTTGTACAAGCAGGCCAGCGCATGCAAAATTGTATCAATACCTTTGGATGTATTCAGTCCCGAAGCACTCTCTGAAACAGGTAGATGGTGTATTTATTTGTGATCTTTATGTATTCAGTTACTCTCCCCTCCAACTACAGGGACCACATGTTTTTCAGTCCCTTCCTGAGGCATCTCTGTGTTCTGCTGCAGTGAACAAACGCCATATGCCCCCGAGTTGAGCTCCACTGCTCAAACCTCTCTCAGTATCGTCTGATTCGCAGATTTCGCACGAGCTGATGAATCCTGAAAAGAGACGGGGTTTTGGCGTACTATTGTTCTCAAGCAAATACTGTATATGTCTGTTCCTGCCCTCATAAAACCCACTGCTATCATCATCTTCACTACAAGCAGGTTGCTGTGAGAGACCTGGGAGGTAAGATAATGGCTCCCCACTGGATCCTGTGAATCATTGCGATGACTGTTTGATAAATGCTCTACCACCTAGGCTCTGGCTCCTATAGTCATTTCTCTCTGCAACTAGACTGGCTGCCAAATGACAACAACCTCTGTGCTTGAGCCCCCACCTATCTACAGTATCACTCACAGCCCCTCCCATCACCTCCTATAATTACTGTACCCTATAAGTCGGGTTTAAGACCAGTCACTTTAAATCAGCCCTGAACCGGCGCATGTTACTTTGTCCATTGTTCCCTTGTCTGAGCTCTGGCAGAGCTAGTGCAGAAAAGGGCATGGCTGTCCTGGCATTTCCTATAATGGACTTTTTAGTTAAAAGACAGGGAAATAATAAGCAGATGTACGTGTGGGAAAAGAGCCCTTTGTGTTTGGTGGGAAGTTAAGACTAGGGACAGTTGGGGGTTAGAGTTGACAGACAACAGCGCTGCTCTTTTCACACTCCTTGACACATAATGGGACCAATTTCTCTCTCTACATCTCTCCCTAGTGGCCATGATTTGCTCATTACATTGATGGAGGGTGGCTGGGGAAGGGAGGGAGGGAAGGAGGGAGGGAGGATGGAAGGGGAAGAGAGAGAGAGGAGAGAGTGACCATTTAACAGACAAATAGCTGCAATATATTGTTGTGAAATCAGCATTATTTTTGAGAACTATACAGGTGTAAGTCACTTATTGAAGTATGTAAAAACTTGGCAAAAAAATGGGGGGTTGGGGGATTATTTGCGGGCTACCATCCTTCAGCTGACAGACCTTCTGTGTAAACCTGCATCTGACAGTTTAGAAGAAGAGGAATAATACATGATTAAACACCAGACACATCCAGTGAGAGGATGTTTATGTGACTGGAGGTCCCCTGGCATTAAGGGTACTGCTCCCCAATCAGGAAAATCTACATTTAATTAACACCGAATTAAAGAGCATTGTTATTTTGATTAAAGACACTGGTGTTGATTCCCCACTCTACTCTAGTGCTCCTGAATCTGGCTTAGGGTTTAATTTCATTGAGTTTACTGCAAGTGGATCAACATCCATCTGGATTGTCTGTTAAAATGCAGGTTTTTTGTTTTTTTTTGTTTTTTTTGTCCCGAAACCAATACTGTAAACTACCACGGTGTTCTTACTTTTATCCCTGCATGTCATTGACCTCTGTGTGGCCTATGTTGCAACAGAAATAGGATTTTACTTTTCTATTTCTTTAAAAAAAAAAACGCATTCTTAAATTGGACACAGAGTTGCTATATCTTAAGTTGCTCCCCATATTGTCTAACTCACCAGAAGAGAGGAGATGAATGGAATGGGTCCAAAACCAAAATAACTCTGCAGCGCCTCGGGGAAAAGTTTTAATGCAAGACTTGGAACGAATTAATACGGTCCCAAGACTAGACTATCCAATAAAATGAATATTTGGATAGCTGGACATGGATGATATTGTGGTGTCAGTTCTGTCAGCAGCTTGTGGGGGATGTTATTTGTAGAAGCTGTGATGTTGTGTTGTGTCTCTGCTCTCTGTTAAAGCTCCATCAGTCAGGATGAGCTGACAACAAACGCAGCAGAGTCATACAGGGTCACACAAGGCCTCAAGACAGCATCCCTCAACTCAGCTGTCCCCCGGCTGTCACTGTGTGATTATAGACACGTTAACCTGTGCTACAGAGGGAGGGAGAGCCAGTAATTAATCACCTCATTGGAATAATCACATAATTGATTATTAGCCAAACCTGAGGAGAGGGTGAAAGGAGAGGAATGAGTGGAGGGGAAGCAAGACTTTGAGAAAGACAGACATAGAGAGATGAATGAGAGGGATTTGAGTAGTGGGGTAAGGGGTTTGTTCTGGCAGGTAGCTTTGACAAATAGCTCCGCATTGAAGTCTTCCTGTTTGAGTATTAATCTACCAACACCGGGATGAGGGATAGGAGAGGTGGACAGTGGGACGCGACTCAGGAACAACTGGGATGAAGCTGTGGACGTGCAATGAAAATGCAATAGAAATTTGCATAGCCAATGCTCAGTATATTGCACGCAACACTCGCCCTCTTTACCCTGAATAAAATCACAATGCTGCTTACATTCTTCATGACATTTCAAAATACCATGCTCTAGTTTTGGTTGGTCTATTCAAATGTAGACAATGTTGACATTTCATCTGCAACGAGACAGATACCGACGGTGCTGAGGTATTCATTCATTGCCCACTTTTGTTATTGACACTTTTCCTTAAGCTGTCATGTGACTTGAGCTGTCAGAGGGTCTCTTTTGGACCTTTGGCTTACATAGTTCTGCCTGGCAGGCTTGATCTCTTCCCCCCTTTCCTTGTCACAGCCTACAATCAGCCTTAAGCCCTTTTGTGTTCTCCACTCTGAGTTAAGCCTGTTATCCTGTGCAACTCCTTTACACAAGATCACTACTCTATCCCCCGTTCTCTGTCTTCCACCTCTTGCACCTTCACTCTTTTCACTCCTCTGTGTCGTTCTGTCTTTTTGTTTTAACACACAAGCTCAAAAGTAATGATGCTGAAGTTTGGAAAGTTGGTTGTCCCTTAGTCAGCTACAAAAACTAACATAATAATACAGACCTCCAGGCCCTCCCAACTACTTTATTCTTCCCAAACACATGTACCACTCATGTCACACTCCCACTCATCCCTCTTACCACAAACACCTGCTATACTCTCACACAAATTACCCACTGGTGTTGTTTGGATTCATGAACACTCCTTCCTGCTGTAAAGCATCCTTTCAGTGGTGCATTGCAAACTCCTGTATGTCCTCCTGAACTGCAGCCCTCTATTCCCTCGGGGACAGCTCCTCACATTCATAACACCGCGCTCCATGCCAGGTGGCTGTCTCCACAAGTTCTCTTTCTCATAAATCAGACTGTCTTTGAGTTGATCAATAACAAGTCAATTAGCAGGCACAGAGAGATGAGGGTCTCAGGGGGTCAGCGCTTGTTTGTCATGCAGACATCTGCAGCTCTGTCCCTGTCTGCCACTGAGCTAGGTGTGTCGTTTACCTTGGAAACATGTTGTTACCAGGCTATCATAAATGTAAATATCAACTATAAATAGGCCTGGAACACATCGGTACAATCCATTATTTGCTTGCTCTGGTATGACGTAAAGAATGTGTACTACTAATCTCCCAGCTGTTTCTGATGGATGGAAATAGGGTTACAAAACATCACATTTGCCACTTATTTTCTTGCTCTTCAGCATTTCTTGAAGATAAACACATAGAAAAAAAAACCCCATAAAAACAGACAACAGCAGATACTACCACTGCTGTCTAAGGTCACACTAGACCATATGAATCAAATATGAGCTTCAAAACCTGCCAGTATTTATCCTGCTCCCCTGTTAAGTTGACAAGAGTGGGAGAGACCCAACTGTTGTTTGGTGCCCACTGACTGTGTATCTAATGACTTGGGTAGCAAATCCAAAGCAACAGCAACGAGCTCCCATGGCGAATACACCAGATTAATCCCCGGGATAATTACAAACAAGAATGAGCTTGGGCAAATACTCCCCATACCTACTGAGAAATTACATCAAATGATGCTGTATAATTAAAACTCATTTTGGATTGTGACAGAAAGACAGTGTTGGAGGAAATGAGTAAAATGTGAAGCCTAAATGATGACATATATAACAAACAAAGCAGATTACAGTGTCAAGAGATGGACAAAATGCAATATATATAATGCATTAGGATTCATAGCCAATAGTTTTGAAATCTAACATTATTTTACATCATACATCCTATAGTTTGACTCATGTTCAGTTCAGGTAGTGCTATACCTGACCAGTCTGTACCTCTGTAAGCTGCTGGTACAAATACTAAAATAGAGCTGGCCGGAAGTGAAGATGACTCAGTCACTGCCAGCAGCCGAAATGCTGCTGAATTAGTCACAAATGCAGTGAGAGGATTATGTTCGAATAGCACAATAAGCAGAATAATAACTATTACTCTAAAAACTAAAACAATTTTCTGCTTCATATTGATTCTGTCACTTTTTTGTCTTTCTTTTATGTCGTGCTTTGTTTTTTGTTTTTTCTCTCCCACACTAGTAAATGCAATACTAACATCAATCGACCACCATACACACATATGCACATAACACCTAAATATATCACATGAATATATCAAATTATTATTTTGCATCTTCATCATCAATACCATCATTAACCTGTTTTCAGCATAATGATCGACTTCAGTGTTTTTTTTTTTTATATCAACAGAATTATTGCATTTTTTTATTCATCAGTTTGGGAAATTATGCTTTTTTTTTTGCTCATAAATGCACATTTAAATGAAGAATGTGAATAATGTTTTTCTGCCTTTTTCTTTCTTTAAAACAGTACATTTAATTTATTCCAGGATATGTTTGCTTGTCAATACAACAGTTGTCTTTTTGCACGTTGAATTGTGTCTCATCTTCTGCCACACTGAGGCCATCTGGATGAGGAAAAACTACACTAAAGGTGCAGAGAATTGTCTCCAGCTGATTATTGTGGTGGGATAGAAAGTCGTTTGTTTGGGGTTTACTGTTGGATTCAGTAGATGCACATGTTTGCAACAGTTCTTTGGGTTTGACCTTGTTTTTTTTCCCTAAATCAGCTGCCTGCATCAGGTGGCAGGAGTTGACTGTTGGTCCCGTCAGAGGAAGGGTATAAATACAGGCCACAAAGAGGGAGACAGGGGCAATCCCACTGTATGGAGTCACATCTCCCGGTTACAGATGCCCGAAGCTGTGACAGAATTCAAACATATACAGTATTGTGCATAGTGGCCTGGCTCCAGGGCTTCCCTTGTGCCCCCATGCAGAGAGAACCCCCAGGGGAGGTGACGCCAGCTGAGACTGAAAAACAAGGTAAGAGCCCAGCTGACACACATGCACACAGGCTCAGCTGTTTCTCTCAGAGGAGAGTTCAGCATGTGAAGTACACACACCGCCAGAAAATGTAGGAGTCTGCCAGATTCAAGCCTCCCAGGGAGAAAACATAGTGCAAATGCCGAAAAGATGGATAGATGGAAGATTCCTCAGAGTGTGCACTATAGGTGTGCAATGGTAAGCCTCGACAATGGATGTAATAGTTTTTAAGATTGTGTGACTGCTTTATTGTCTGAACTGATAATGGAACGTAGATAGTATTGGGGAGATGAAATAAGGTCTGTCACAGTGTTGTTCAGTGCAGCAGTATCATTGATCTTAGCAGCGCCATATCATACAAACACTTGGCAGTTGAAATATGACTCCTAAATAAAACTCTGCTGTTTTTGGAATAATTCTTTATGATTTTTATTCAATATGATGTTTTCTTGTTTTCTTTTCCCTCCTGTTTGGTCAATATCTATGTATTATGAAATAAGTTTCCTGTGTCTCCAATCTTTCCCCTGCATTTAAAATGCCAGTCTAAGGCTCCCGGGGCTCCAATTCTTTTTCCAGCCAAGAAAATGACTAATATAAATGATTGACAGCCTTGCAGGGATAAGGTTGCCCATTTAGCAAACTCGCTGTGTCAAAGGAAAAAAGTCACAACAGCTCCCTGAGCGATGGGATTGGAGATGAGAGAAATGAAGATTTTGGTGCCGTATCGATCCCTGATGCTTGTCTCATGCATTTTACACAAGATCTAAATGCCACTTATGGTATAATACAGCACTCTAGGTCAGGGCTCAGTGTTCTCTGTTCAGTGGGATTTCAGGGTACTTGATGTATAAATTCAACAGGAATCACGTATAGCTGTTAGATTGTGTCATGGGCTCAATGCTGAGAAGGCACTAGGGATTTGAACTCTCGAATCTATTCTGTTTCCATCACTGGGTGTTTCATGGATAACTGATTTTTTTCCTTTACCTCTCCTCTCCTCTCCTCTCCTCTCCTCTCCTCTCCTCTCCTCTCCTCTCCTCTCCT
>JAPTYQ010000024.1:9988953-10000239 GCA_029814465.1 Ostorhinchus cyanosoma | reverse complement strand
CTCCTCTCCTCTCCTCTCCTCTCCTCTCCTCTCCTCTCCTCTCCTCTCCTCTCCTCTCCTCTCCTCTCCTCTCCAGGGTCTCCAGTATAAGTTGCATCATGGCAGAGGCGAGCCAGGAGACAGATGGCCCCAGATCCTCAGTGCCGGCTGAGCTCCACCATCCCCACTCTAAGTACTCTCAGTGGAAGTTTAAACTGTTTAGGGTAAAGTCCATAGAGAAGGCCCCTCTGCCCAGTGAGACACAACCTGAAAAAGGAGCCTTGTCAGGGATCTCGCCTCCTGCAGCTCCAAATATAGAGGTAGATAATGGTGTGGGTCCGGGGAGTGTTATGAGATTGTGCCTGGGGGGAAAAAGCAAAGAAAATGTGGAGGGTCCAGGCCGGAGGGTAGACGTGAAGCTTCAGGAAATGGACACCCACATGAACCACCTCAGGTTAGCACCTATTTCTGCATCATTCTACCCTTTAAAGTGGTCAGTGTGTGTTACTATATTATGTGTTTATCTATGGATCCTCACCACAGTGCCCTTTTTTCCTGTTGTGTAGGTGTCTGTGTCGTCTCTGTGGAAAAGCTCTGAGGAAAGTTAAAGGACCAGTGCATGATGTTCAAGCAGCCCTAGAAGAGTCAAGCATCGGTGCCTTTCGTAAAATGGGCTGCAAATTCAAAAGTTGGCCCGAGATCATCCTGAATGTCTTTAAAGTGGATGTGAGAGAAGATACTGAATCCATACAGCCTCTTTCTTTCTGTCATCGCTGCTGGATGGT
The DNA here is from genome assembly GCA_029814465.1 of Ostorhinchus cyanosoma. NCBI lineage: Eukaryota > Metazoa > Chordata > Actinopteri > Kurtiformes > Apogonidae > Ostorhinchus > Ostorhinchus cyanosoma. Next base: position 9,999,475 of record JAPTYQ010000024.1, on the reverse strand, counting down.
GGCTATGCGAGGAGGTGGTGTTTGCAGCTTTGTCCCAGTCAGAGTCCCAGAGTGGAAGCCACACTCTTCACTGTGCCACCTTTGTTTCCCCAAAAAGGCTTCGTTCCAGAGAACTGGGAGGAAGAAGAGGAAAGCCCTTCCCAGAGCTCAAAGCTTAGTGAAAAGGGCCAGGTGGGAACACAGCGACAGTATTGCCATTGGTGAAAACAGAGTTTTGAGACCATTTGGAGAACTATACCATGGTCCAGTGCTCAAAGGGTGGAGAAAAGCAGGTATCCAGAGAGCTCAGTGGGTACGGAACATCACCCACTGCCAGAAAGACCACCTGAGTACCAAGCTGATATCCGAGAGGCTCCCTGTTGACTTCCTTTTTTCTTTCACCTGCTTGGTGTGTGACCACCTGCTCTCTGACCCAGTTCAGTCTCCCTGTGGGCACCTCTTCTGCCGCAGCTGTATCATAAAATATATCCATGTGCTGGGACCTCACTGCCCGGCCTGCAACTTGTCCTGTACATCTGATGACCTAATCCCACCTGCAAAAAGCTTTTTATCAGCCTTGCATTCTCTGCCTCTGCTCTGCCCCAGCGACGGCTGTGGACAGCAGGTAAAGCTAGACTCATTTAAGGCTCACTGTCTGCGTCACGACTTAGATGACCAGAATCCAAAGCAGTCGTCACAACTTGACTACCTGCAAATCAATAAAGGGGGAAGACCCCGTCAACACTTGCTATCTCTTACTCGTCGTGCACAAAAGCATCGGCTGAAGGAACTGAAGTGCCAGGTGAGGGCGTTTGCAGACAAAGAGGAAGGTGGCGACCTGAAGTCTGTGTGTCAGACGTTGTTTCTGCTCGCACTGAGATCTGCAAATGACCACCGACAGGCAGATGAGCTAGAGGCTCTAATGCAAGGTAGGGAGCTTTTATAATGCTTTTGTTCAATCAAGATAACTCTGCATCGCCAAAAAAGTTAAGCAAAGACAAATGAAAACTATGATCGTGTTTGCTCATTAATATTTCTGCCCAACTTAATCATCTCATAAATAACAATGAGTTGAAAAGTTCAGTGTTGGGAAGAGATGAGAAAGTTCTCTTTGCTTGAAAATCATTTCATTATTGTCCATCTCTGCTGAGCACCATGGTTACACATCCAGCCCTTCCCTCCATCCCTCCCTTGCTCCCACTCTTACTCTCTGTCTGCTTGTCTGTCAGTCTCTCATTCTCACACTCCCTTTAATGCACAATAACAACTCTTGTGAAGGGGCTGTTAGAATCAAAACAACATCAGCAGCTCTTGTATCTGCAAATTACACAGACAGCACCATCCTCCTCTCTGGGGAATAGAAGCCAGCTGGTGTCTGTTTTCATCTGCAGCCAATACATCACTTTTGCCAGCTTCACTGATTCACCCTCTGTCCCCTTATAACATTTGAAAATTAGGAAATATTGGATTTTGTAATCATGGGCTCGTGGGCTTTTGACAATGATACATTCACATTTGGGTGTTAAATTTGCCATTCTCTCTGTCTCATAGTATAAATGACTCCAAATGCAGGATATCAAATGAGGAAATGTTGGATGCTTCAGTTCTTTTCAAAGCACAAGAAATGGGTTTCTATCATTTGGTATTAAATAATTCTCTTCGAGTCTCAGTCGCTTCCTCTCGCTTTCTTTTTGTATTTTCATTTTTATTTTGCCCCTTTCTGTCTCTCTGACACTTATTTCTTTTCTTTTTTTCTGTTTCTCTGCAGGCAGAGGCTTTGGTTTGCATCCTGCAGTGTGTCTGGCCATCCGGGTCAACACTTTCCTGAGCTGCAGCCAGTATCACAAAATGTATCGGACTGTCAAAGCCACGAGTGGCCGCCAGATCTTTCAGCCCTTGCACACCCTCCGAGCTGCAGAGAAAGAGCTGCTGCCTGGCTTTCACCAGTTTGAATGGCAGCCAGCTCTCAAGAATGTGTCTGCATCTTGCAATGTTGGCATTATTAATGGGCTTTCTGGATGGACTTCTACAGTGGACGAGTCCCCAGCTGACACAATCACAAGGCGCTTTCGCTATGATGTGGCACTGGTATCAGCATTAAAGGATCTGGAGGAGGACATCATGGAAGGGCTGCAAGAGAGTGGGATGGAAGACAGTGCATGCACCTCGGGCTTCAGTGTTATGATCAAAGAATCGTGTGATGGCATGGGTGATGTGAGCGAGAAGCATGGCGCAGGACCTGTTGTTCCCGAGAAGGCTGTTCGTTTCTCTTTCACAATTATGTCTGTGTCTGTCAAGGCAGAAGGAGAGGAGGAGGTTACCGTCTTCACAGAGCCGAAGCCAAACTCAGAACTGTCTTGTAAGCCCCTCTGCCTCACATTTGTGGATGAATCCGACCACGAGACACTCACAGCTGTCTTGGGGCCGATAGTTGCAGAGCGTACTGCTATGAAAGAGAGCAGACTCATCGTATCCATAGGTGGCCTCCCTCGATCCTTCCGCTTTCACTTCCGAGGCACAGGATATGATGAGAAGATGGTCCGTGAGATGGAGGGCCTTGAGGCTTCGGGTTCCTCTTACGTCTGCACGTTGTGTGACACCACTCGAGCAGAGGCCTCCCAGAATATGGTGCTGCACTCCATCACCCGCAATCATGATGAAAACCTAGAACGCTATGAAATTTGGAGAACCAACCCTTTTTCAGAGTCTGCAGATGAACTGAGAGACAGAGTCAAAGGGGTCTCCGCTAAACCTTTCATGGAGACCCAGCCTACAATAGATGCATTGCACTGTGACATTGGTAATGCCATTGAGTTCTACAAAATCTTTCAGGATGAAATAGGTGAGGTGTATCAAAAGGTCAACCCCAGCCGGGAGGAACGACGCAGCTGGAGGGCAGCTTTAGATAAACAGCTGAGGAAGAAGATGAAGCTTAAACCAGTAATGAGGATGAATGGGAACTATGCCCGCAAGCTAATGACCCAGGAGACTGTGGAGGTGGTGTGTGAGTTGGTGCCCTCTGAGGAGAGGAGGGAGGCCCTGAGGGAGCTGATGAGGCTCTACCTGCAGATGAAACCTGTGTGGCGTGCCACCTGCCCTGCAAAAGAATGCCCTGACCAACTGTGCCGCTACAGCTACAACTCCCAGAGCTTTGCTGACCTTCTTTCCTCTACATTCAAATACAGGTACAATGGAAAGATAACCAACTACCTGCACAAGACCTTGGCTCACGTCCCTGAAATCATAGAGAGAGATGGATCCATAGGAGCCTGGGCCAGTGAGGGAAACGAGTCAGCAAACAAACTCTTCAGGCGTTTTCGGAAAATGAACGCACGCCAGTCCAAGACCTTTGAGCTTGAAGACGTGCTGAAACACCACTGGCTCTACACCTCCAAGTTCTTGCAGAAGTTCATGGAGGCTCATAAGGACTCTACAAAAGCTCTGCAAGCCACCTTTGACCCAGTGGAGACTCAGGAAGATGAGGATTTGTCTCTGGAACTTAATGATTTTTGAAGTGTTCAGATTTGATTAATTTCATCTCACTTGGTTAATATACATGTACGTGTATGATAAACTGGTACAATATGTACAATAACATGTAAACATTTCACATTTGACAAAGAACTGTACTTTTACAGCCCAAATTAATGTTCTTCCTATATTTTCTTGTGTCTATTCTACTAGATTTGATTATTTGCATCTCATTTAGTTGTTGGTAAAAGTTGTGAAACAAGTAAACTTGCAGTGTTGCTCTTTTAGCTCTTAGTTACTTACTACAGAGCAGATATGGGACAGCAGAAGAATATAGATATTTTTCCTCGCACTTAGCAGGAAAGCTCTTTTTTTGTCTTCACCTTCTGTGAAATATGGTGCAGTTTATTGTATTGCAAGGATATGACACATTTATGAATTTATATAGAGAGGATATTTATGGAAACAGATGAAAGCGCTGTAAGTCATGGAGGGAAATTGTGTTAAAAAGACCACATTTGTGGCCACTGTATTAATATATCATTTGAGCTGGAACAAAATGCAATCACAGAGACCCAAATGTTCTTTGTTTCATGAGTGCCCTCAGAAAAAGATTACTTTAGTGCTTTATCGTGGGATCCCTGAGGGGCAGAATAGATGCCAGGTCACTTTGAACCAATTTTTATCTCTTTTAGTTTTTGCACAGTGGAGGATAGATGATACTTATTTGAATTCATCACATAAAATAAGGCATATACTGACCTTTTTGTTGATATCATAAAAATACAGTATGGTCCATTACGAGGCTTAATACCCCATGGACTCTCAGGCAGCCTGGGATTTTTCTTAAGTTCTCAGCATAACCTGGTGCTTTTTCTTTGCTGATATTTTTTCATTGCTGTGGCTGACAGGACTGGAGAGGGATGGGGAGCAACTAAAAAGACCTGATGTAAAACCGATTTGTTGGCATCTTTGTTTGATTGATTTATTGTATTGTCTTTTTCTGCCCTCACTATTTTCAATTGTGACAGGCAATTTTGTTTTTCTCATTTGACTGAATGTTTGATTTCATTTTTCTATCTTAATTTCACCACCGTGACAGCTCTGAGATATTCATATTTTGCTGGATAGTTGTTACAGTCCTTCAACAACAGCGTGTTTTAGAGTGCATTACACTGAAACATGCCGCATATTTGCTTTTTGCTGTAATGAATTGTATTTCCAAAATAATGGATGATGGATGATTCATATGATTCTACTTGTTCACCTTTCCACATGCATTTCCTCATTTTGTTTTTCCATACTACACTAAATATCAGATAAACTGTTTACTGGGGTAGCAGACGGCATTCAGTAGCATGTTTATTTTGCATCATAGCACAGTATGACAATGAGATTCCACTACTTATAACATTTTGTTTATATGCTGTTGTGCAAAGTATACAGATGTTCCTGCTGTATCATCTGTAAAAAGTTGCATTTTGTTGTATATTGTGGAAGAAGATGTTTGTCCTTTAATTGACCTTTATTTCTTTGGAAAAAAAATAAAGATAACATTTGACTATGTTTCACTTGAAGATGAAAACTCATTTTATTACACAGAAATAATCTAAATTCATCCCATAGACCAATAAGTAAATTTCATCATAGTCATTGATGGAATACAAATTATTTGTACAATCTTTGTTTATACAGTGGTGACCATGAACCATGTCTCTGCTCTCTCTTCTTGTTACAAATCGACATGGGATAACCAAATAAAAACACAAATATAATAGGAAACTCATCTATTGTATAACAGGTGAAAGAACAAAGAATAAACCCTGACAAATTAGCTAAAACATCACTCCAAACATTGGTTTAACCTTAGAGTAAAATAGTTATGCTATACACTATATACCCTGGAGAAGATTTTCCTCCCTCTTCATGCACCTCTAAAATAACTGAAGATGTGCCAGAACCTTCTACTTAAATTTGCTAAAATATTCAGTCTTCATGACTCATATAAAGTTGGGGAAAACTCACCAAAAATAAACAATAGAAAAACAGGGAAGTTTCATTTGATTGTTTATTTCCATCAGAAAAAATATTGATTACAACATCTTTTATTCTTTCATCTCTAGTTCAACTGTAGTACAATGTAATATTTATACTCAACTACTGAAATATTCAAGTATATGTGATCCTGGACAATAATATTGCAAAGGCTAGAGTATTAGATGGAATAACACTGAAGCATCATGAATATTATATGGCTGATAAAAAAAAACAAAAAAAAACTACAAGCATCATATCATAGCATAGCATAGCATAGCATAGCATAGCTTAGCATAGCATAGCATCAATCAGTCAAAGTTTATTTATACTGTATAGCACTTTACAACAATATACTGTAAACACCAAAGTACTTTTCATCTAAAAACATGATTAAATTATAAGATAGAGACCGTTTAGTCACGTCAAGTCATGTCATACACACAAAATGTATTACCAAATATAATGTTACCAAAATATAACCGATATTTTTCCATTTTTGTCCATTCTTTAAAGGTTGAAAATAAACAGGATCCTCAACAGTGACCTTCTGCTGTGATCCACAACAGAATCAGTCAAAGAGCCTTTTGAAAAAGCTCTTTTTTGCAGGGGACATATTTATCATTGGAGGATTTTTCCTGCGTTTGACTTTCATGGAGGTGCGCTTTATAGACGTGACCTGTCGAGGGGGGGTCATCTCCTGGTAGGGCAGGCCTCCGTGGTCCAGGCAGAAGTACTTTTTTCTGCCCTGGGAGAGCTTAAGCAGTAAAGTCTCAGATAACTCCATGCACTGGGCGTGGACCCAGTGTCCCTCTTCACCCCTTGAGCAGAAGATCATAGCTGGACGGTGAAGCTCTGTGGAATAATAGGGCTCCCACGTGTTCGGGTCCAGTTGACAGCCTAGGCAGCATTTGATCCAGTAGCCTGTTTGCGACACATCCTCCTCATCCTCCTCGTTATACGTATCCTCTTCATCATCGCTACTGTCCTGCAGCTCATGAGGCTCACGGCCAAAGTACAGCTCCTCTGAGTCTTCAAGTGGGGTAGAGTTGTCATAGTCCGTTGACTCCTGGCTGCAGCCCTGGGTTCCATCATCCTCTTTCGTGCCTTCTTCTGATTTAAAAGCCACTTGATAGAAGTAGTGCATGTCTGGTTGGGATGGCCGCCCCTCAGTAGGCACCGCCAGTAAGACACTTCCCTCCCCAGCGCTGCCTCCAAACCATGTCCGACTATGAATGATATCTGGCGTCCAATTTGGGGCTTCTAAAGGTTCAAAGTGGATCCCTTTTTCATCCAGGATCACTGTAGTGCACTCCATCCTCTTCTGAGAGTCCGACTGATACCCCCCTAAGATAATATAGCTGTGAGTGGGGCCTGTACGGGTTACGATGGCACTCGAGACAGACAATCCGATGTCTAGGGTCTCACAGGAAATCAAAGGGCTGCCCTGCAGAAGTTCCACACGCAGGCGAAAGAGTCGAGGGGGGCGGGAGTCAGAGGTGATAGAGTGACCGCCAAGAAAGTAGACACAGTCTTCTCTGGCAATGGAAACATGGAAAGACTGCCCGTCGCTGAGCTCAGGTAAAGTATAAGCTGAGGAGCACCCAAACTCCAAGTCAAACAAGAACACCTGGGGGGGGCAGTCGATTACGCTGTTCCAGCTCTCCGTGGTCCGCTCTCCTGCAGGCATGTAAGACCTCCCCCCAAACAACACACATGCTGTTTTCCCTCGGCTTTGAATTATACTAATAGTGTGGCCGTATCTAGCCCCCGGGACTTCTCCTACCAGCTCTTTCTCTTTACAACGCAGAGTCAGTTTGCGATTGCAGCCACGGCTATCCATGGTCAGCAGATACAGGCTAGATGAGATCTCGTTATTTGGTGTGCGGCCGCCGTGGATCAGATAACTCTCTGGCAAGTCGTCATAAGGGTCAAGGCGGCAAACAGCAGGGCAACGTAATGGAGGTAGGTAGCAGGAGTCGTTGGAGAATGTAATGGGCCTTAGCTTGAGCTCACCACGTTTAATCCGCACCCCAAATACCCCGGTCGGGCATGTGCGCTTGGGCCAGCCTTTCTGACCGAACAGGAGAACTTCACCGTCCAGCTGTAGCAGAGAGCAGCCAGGCTGTATAAGGCTTGCACAGTTGACTGGAGTTAACGTTTGTAGGGTCATTTTCTGGCAGGTGCCTGCATCAAAATAATACACAAACACAATGAGTCAATCAGCTGTTGGTTGTTTTGGATGTGTACTTCCTGTTATGACAGTAACACATGGATGACAGTAAGAAACACATGAGCTGCTTCTGTCATTGATAACTTTTTATTTGCAATATGAAAGAATGCATGTCATCAGAATTTATACAGCACTATTGTACATTTTTACCTCTTATTATGAAGTAATTGTGACTATTTAATTTATTCTTGATACAGGGACTCTATGTATGTAATCATTGCATGTGATTACGAATATGTATAAATAGGACTAAAAAGAGGAATGTGTCTGAAAACAAAAGTATTCCAACATCATGGGCAGCAGTGTAATAAAATAATTCCCACCACTCATTAAAACCAAAGCCATAACTATTTAATAAATGAGCAATTCTCAAACTCATTTTCTTAAGTGGACAGAGAACATTAAAATCATGGTTTTGCAAGAGAAGTGACTGATCACTGATGCAGAATGACTTACTGTATGTTGTGCTATACAGCTGCTGCTTTAATTTGTTAGAAACAATAAAGCAGCTTGATTCCCTTAGTTCAGAAAATATTAAATTAAAGTAAATACATCCCAGTACAGTTTATACTTTACAATGCACTCTATTTAGCTTTATAAACAGCACTTGCAGGAGGCAATTCACATCAGACATTTTATACTCAACATTTACTAGAAAATGTAGACTCAATATTCTAAAAGAAAACTGTAAATGTTTATGAATTTATTGAATCCTTTGTCGATGATATGAATGGGATGTACGTGTCAAAAATACCTCAGTCATGTTCGTGTCATAATTTCAACAACTATCTTGAATTTTACTGCTTCAGTCACTTATAGAAATAATATTAGGTGAGAATTTAAGGTCCTTAAAGTGTCAGGTTAGAAAAACAATGACATAATCTATTTATGTATTTAAAAAGCCTTCCAACAATTCTATATTTATCAGAATTGCAGTTTTTATTTTATTCATTTTTTTCTCGTTTTCTTACCTTACAGCCAGAGCCAGGTTGCAGTGCTTGAGATCGCTTTATTGTGAATCTTACAATCTCCAAGATACACCTACAGGGTCTTTATGTAGCCTAACTTTGACAAAGGAAGACAGTGAAAGAATTTGTAAAGCTTCGTTGACTCACAAACACTTCCAGACTTTGAGGTTAACTGTGTGTGACTGCTGCTCAGTGGCAGGTGCGCTGCCTGAACGCATTTAGTGAGTCACATCAATGACAACCCTGAATATCAGTTAGCCCTGAAGGTACAACGGGCTATTGAGAGAGTCCGTTTAACAATCCTAACCCGTATCGTGCCTTGAGAAATTTCAGCTTATTTTTTTTTTACTCAAAAGAAAGGGAATATAACACTTTTCTCTGTATTCTTGAGTACTGCCAGAGAATTCATAAATAGTCTGATACACATTCAAATACAGCTTTAACAAAGCTAATTGCCAAAATATCCAGTACCCAAATCGATTCCTGGTCTGGCTGACCTTTACTGCGCGTCTTTACTCTCGCTGTGCCCTTGTTTTCTGTCTTCTCTACTGTCTGCCATCACATAATACCAAAAACATTAGTGTAATTAAAAAGGAAAGGAATACAGAATACAAATGAAGGGGTGTCACTGTGAGTTTGAGTGTTGTATGACAGGCAAACATAAGATCTTAAACTTTAAAAATTCACTGAAATCCATCTAAACTTTAAATTAATTTATTCTATAACCAAGGCATTTTGTTATACACCGTTGCCCTTAATTATTCAGAATTTAATATGCTTTATTAAACCCAGGTTAGGAGATTATTGGTTGGAACATGCACAGGACAAAGAGTCAAAGTGCAAAACAATAACCAAATGTACAAGACTATAATACAATACAAAGACAAAGGGATTGAAATGAAAATGAAAAAAGAAATTATACAGATCCAAATTTGTCCTTTTTTTTATATTTATCATGTATCTGACCAAATCCATCTCCTCTAATTGCAGATAGGAGAAAACAACTATATTTTTCTATACACGCTTTTATTAGTCTTTGGTTCATTTATTTGTGCATTTGGACCCTAATAGTTCAAAAAGTTTGAATGTGAACCTCCAGGCGAAAATCAAGTGGATTTCTACAACTCGTTTCAATTCCTGCTTAATTTGTTACGTTTTATAGCTAGTCACGTCACGACATTTGCACACATAAGGTCAAGACTTCCGACGAACATTTCTACAAATACGACATAATTGTTTGTCAGCAGCAGCGGTTGGAGTAAAAACTGAAAATATGTACAAACTTTGAGCCAATTAACCTAAAATTACCTAAAAACGAGACATAAAGCTCGGACAACAACCTGAAGGGGGCGGGGCATTAATGGCTCATTTGGATTTAAAGGGCCAGCGCTCAAAATAACCTTTCTAGTGTTATTACTCATAAATATTGTTGAAAATGGACCTGTGGAGTTGAATTAATGAATTCAGACCCAAGCATAGCATTTACAGTTTATGTAGAGCACAGGGAACTGCTTTAAATGCATAATTCCACTTAAAAAAGCAAAATATAACTCTCTTGAATCTAAACCAATAAATTGTAGCATTTTAGCCAACTGTGCTCTGACAAATGCACCACATCCAATACAGTGACATAAAAATGCTGATGTTATTGTGTGCCTGTTAGATTACCCCTATGTGGCCAACATCAGATCTGACTGGTTAAAGCCACAGGCTCATTAGCATTTATTTGAAGCTCCAGATGATGCACTGTTGATTCTAAAGGCATCAAGGCAGATTTATTTTGACATGATGGTAAAATATGTAACCAAAGGAAAAAAATACCAAATTAAGATAATCG
>JAPTYQ010000024.1:9963293-9977692 GCA_029814465.1 Ostorhinchus cyanosoma | reverse complement strand
ACCCTAATGCAATGACAAAGTGGGTTCAGAAAATAAATGAATGAATGTCTTCAGGCATTTCAGGTTGTTCATATCTGTTCAGCTTATTCACATTTTATTGGTACAGGGTAGTTTGTACTTGTAAATACTATCATAATTTAATGTTATTTTTGGCAGTAAAACAAAGACAAAAATGTGAAGTTGTTATTATTTATAGGCATAATGTAATATTTTTTTCACAAACCGAGAACAAAATACAGAGTCATGAAATTTTCAGTTTCAAATTGTATTGTTTTGTATCCAAACTTACAGCCCTAAATTGGCTCTGTACAAACTGACCTAGAAACATCTTCTCTAGGAATCAAACCCAGGCCTTCCAGTCAAAAGCCCACATCTCAGACCACTGGACTATCTTCAGACATCAGGTTTAGTCTAATGTCCACATAGATATACTCAAAAAGGAGACTAATATGCGTTTGCTTGTGGAAGAGACTCAGTCAAGTTCTGCTGAAAACCTACAGAAAGGCCTGACATGGAATCATTTCACTCCTGTAGTAGCTGTAGTAAAGGTCAAGAGGTCAGAGGTTACAGGGTAGATGTCTAGTAAGGGCGTAAGGGGTAGAGGTCTAATATTTTTGTGTCAAAATTTTTGGTGTGTTTCCAACAGTGCGGGCCGCATTTTTTCCAAAGTTTTTGTATAAGTCAGAACGAACAACAGTCCCCTGTGCTTTGCTTTACATGAAAGCAAACGGGGAATAAATGTGTTAAAATGCTGTCAACTGGACAGAAATGTTGCAGCATAATCAAGTCTCATCTTAAACGAAACCCTCTGTGCATATACTGACTGTGGTGTGTCGTCTGCAGTGTGTGTAATTTGCTTATTTAATAACTTCATTAGCATTAATGGGAATGTTTAATATGACACTCATTATGAGATGTAAGCACCTCTAGCACCCCTGAAAATGGTGACCACTGACCCAAACAGGACAGAAAAAGAACACGCAGAGTCCTTTTTGGGCCATAATACCCTATAGATTACCACCAAGGCTTACCTACTTTTATGACTTATTTTACTTGTATAGTTATGCAGTGCCTTTTTTTTTTTTTCTGAGTCAGTGACATCCTCGGCAGCAGCCTTCAGCTTGTGAAGAAGAAAATTTTAGCTCCCCAATTAATGGCACAAACAAGTCCAAAAAGAAAGAAGGGCTGACTGTTTAATTATGATCAACATCATGTCTGTGATTGCCAAACTAAGGAGGAGGAAGGGTTAGCAGGCAAGCAGGAGGAGGAGAGTGTCAATATTTAATAGTGTTGGCTCCTTCAAATTGATTGAAATTCCTTTTTATGAACACAAGGGAGTACATAATCGTATACCCTAGCCTGTCTTTGACAGTTGCCTTCTGCTCTCTTTTCAGCCTGTTCTGTCTAGGCCTTAGCAATTTATGTGATGTTTCTGCCTGCCTGCTATTATCGGGAGTTTTTATGTGTCCTTTTTGGTTTGTGTATTGTGCTGTTTTTGACCCTCCTCTTTCTCTTGTGTCTGTTATCTGCCTTAGGATTCCATTAGCACAGTGACAGAGAGGTGATTACAGCCAACCCAGGTCTTTTAATACAGATTAGACGTCATGTGTGATGCCTTTCATATGCCTGCCATCGCACCGTTCTCCAGTTATTGTCTGGAGCCCTTTTCCTGGCTGTTGATATGGCAAGCTGTATGCACCTGTGTTGCTATCTGTATTCTGTGCACTTTGCCATTGCGAATATCACTATTTGACGCAACTAATAAGGCCTTTCATTTTGATGGAATTCTCTCTCAGCACAGACATCCTGGCTGAAGTCTGTGTTTTCTCCTAGTGTAGTATGAGAGAGAGAGAAAGAGCTGTTTGCTTGGGTTGTGGGTGGAGCAACGAGACAGATTGCGTCAAACAAAAGTGTTGTGTTTGGCAGGCCCTTGCAAGCGCCCCCCTGCCACCTTCCATTCCTAAAGGCTATAAAACATCCTGCCTGCAATGTCCACCGCCTCAGGATTTGAGAATGTGAAATAATTACGAAGTGGAATTATCATTTCCATGCATGATTTCCTGGTGATACAATTCAATTACATTGACAAGCAACCCTTTCAGAACAACTGGAGCCTGATTTTAATTGAACAGCGAGTCTGCTCTCATTTCCGCTAATTTGATTGTCACACTCCTGAATTGCGTTTGATGATCACACAAAACAAAGCCAATGAGATAATCATCTGGAGCGTAATGCTGTACTTATTTTAACGTTAAGGAATGCAACAGTTTTTGCGTTGCAGGTAAGAGCATCTGCCATTCCCAATCAGACCAAGTCACTGGGGCATCCAAGGAGAAGATGGAAAAAAGCTGGAAAATGACTTAATGGTTTTGTCTTGCTACATTCCCCGTGTCTGAACACAATTAAGTCTCCTCTTGTGGCAGCATTCATTACGCCATCCATCTGGTGTGACTCGAGGTGAAAGCATTTACGTTTCCGCATGCACGCAGTGTATCCTATATTTGTTGAGTAAGGGTTAAAGGAAGAGAATGGCTTGTCCTCTTCTTGTCATTCTGTTATGTTCTAGTTGATGGTGTCACGCTGGGAAGGCGGGGGATGACGAACCCTGTTTGTGTCACCTTATGCGTATGTAACCGACCCTCACTGCCAGTAAGCTGCCGAGGACAATGACAAGATGACAAGAGACAAAAAAAAAAAACAAAGACAGTGAAAATAAAATCTGACATCCGCAAAAAAGATTTTGATGAAATGTTTATGATATAACAGTAATAAACTAGCTGGAATCTACAGTGTCTTGTCGGTTTTAATTGTGCTAGCTATCTGCATAATGGACGTGTTCTGGCATTGTTCAAGCTTATTCATCACGCTAGAAGCATAAGCGAATAGGAAAGTACGCTGCCCTCCCATTCCAAAGAGAGAATTATATATTTCATAAACAGTTTTCATTTGACACATATTTTGTAGAGTGGAGATTAAGTGCATCATATAATTGGATGAAATGACTCTTTAATAATTTAAGACTATGGTGCAAAAGGAAGGGGTTGCATTTGTGTTTATATGTTTGTTGTGTGTGTGTATGTGTGTGTGTGTGTGTGTGTGTGTGTGTGTGTGTGGTTTGTAGGTAAAGAGCAAACTGGGTACAGTTGTCAGCTTTTCAGTGTTTGTAGCCCACTGGGTGAATGTGCAGTACTGTAATTAATTTCATGTCAGTACAGTCTGCAGCTTTGTGCTTTTCCCGTAGAAACAAATGACTTACAAAGACTCGAACCTGTGAGGTGAAAGCAAATAATATGTGTAAGCTAATTTAACTGAGGTTACATTTGTGTGTCAGTTGCTCCTTGATGATTTGACTTTGCAGTGACTTTTTTTTTTTTTTTTTTTACTGTTCTTCTTTACCTTGATGTATATTGCAAAGGCTCCTCTTTGATTTTTTTTTTTTGTGCCATGCGTCAGTCTCTGATGGCATGTTTTAAGGCCCTGAAAATGTGTGTCATACAGAATTTGTTGCCTGCATATATCTGGGAGCTTCTATGAAACTGGTCCTAAAAACAGGACGTGGGGTTAAAAATTCAAACCAGATGTAGACGAATGTTATGAAGCAAGTTTGGAAGCACAATGAGTCTATTAAAAAAAATAGATATTTACTGAGATAAAAGAGAAACTGTTTTTCAGATATAACATTTTTATTTGACACATGCATACAAAAATATGCATGTAACACTGTAGAAACGACACGAAAATTATGCACTACTGTTTTTTTTTTTTACATCTCTTTATTCCTTCACAGGTACATTTTGGGAATTGAACTAATTATGCAAAGCAGGTTGCTTCACAAAAATGACAGCTGTTGTGAAATTGTTTGCGATTTATATGCGTTTAACTGGGAAGGTTCTGCATGTAACGCAAGTAGACACGATGGGTTACATACAAAACCTGCATGAAAGACCCACATGTCTGGATTAGAAAAAACACTAGGATTGACAACTTTAACACAGTGTCATTATTTACAGCGATATATAAGACCATTTACAGCCATGTCTTCAGATCAAATGCACTGACACCTAGGTGGATTTAACTGTCCCAATTTTGGTCCTATTTTTAGTCCCCGTATTTTACTAAAAAGTCATTAATTTTGGGATGGTTCAGAGCAAGAGTATAATTTTTTTGCATTTATTTGAGGTCATCATTAGGTACATCCTGGGGGGAAAAATGTCTAAATTTCTCTTTTATTATTGGGTCTAAAAAGCTGTAAAAGTGCCAGATACCAAAAAGAACCCAGTTTCATAGAAGCACTCGTTTGCATTGTAAGAAACTCACTTCACTGTGCTGGAAAAGAGAGAAAAATTAACACGTTTTCCATCTTGTCTGTTTGTTTACTTTAAAACATAAAGAGGAATGTGTTCACATTAGCGTAGCCGGTCTGATGCGATGCATATGTAATATCTGCTTCTGTCACCTCACATTTAATTGCTGAAAGTCACGGCAGAGCAAGACCAAAAGGACAAGACCTTTTCGGGGTTATGTTAAACCTTCAGGGACTTTCATGGAGCAAAAGCATCACAAAGACATTACATTTTGTTTTATGATTGAGCATATTCTTCATTTATGAGCCACATTTGCATATCTGATATTAAAATTCATACTCACTATGAATTGTGCTCTTTGTTGTTGTTACAAAGCAGCATATTTAATTAACAAATATGACAAGAGGGTTTTATTTTTAATTCACAAAGTCTCTCATATGTTGAAGCCCAGTGTTGGCATGTATTAGCGCGCTGGTAATTTTTGTTTGTCTTTGGAAGAAAGTGATTGTAAATGGATAAATAGGCTTTACTTTACAGTACTGCAGGGGTCCTGCAGCACTAAAGCACAGGCTCATTCTCCCCACAGGTGGTGTTGCTGCCTGTGGTGGCAGAGAAGTAAGGGCCATGACCACAGCCTTTCAGTTGGTGCTACCCCGACAGGAGAGATGAGGAGTGAGATAAAAGGGCACCCCTACCCTCAGTCTGCCCCAGTGTGGGTTGCAGGTGCACTGTTACTGGGGCACCCACAGGAGCACCCAGGTGATGAGGCTGAGAGAGGACAAATCAAACAGAGGGGAGACACACGGCCTCCATCTGGCACAGCTGTTCACTGTACCATTTTTTTGCCCTTTTTTCAAAATCAGATTAATTTAACATTCCAGGGATACACACTTGACCTTCTGGATCACTGTCAGATAAAATGAAATCAAACATTGATTTCTAAAAAAAACAAAAACAAAATAAAACGCTGCAACCAAGATCTAATGAAAGGTGAAATTCTAACAAAACAAAACAACAAATCCACTAAAACGGCAATCTAAATTCTTTACAATTGTCCGTTTTTTGGCAAAATAGCAGGGTATGGACTTAATTAGTGCCATTTTCATGATAAGCTGAAACTGTTGGAATGTTTGTCTAAAAAGCACAGCAGCTAAATTTCCCACCACTGAGAAACACAGGGCCTTGGCTTGTTGCAATACTATATTTACCACCCTGATTCAACAAGCAACACGGTCATTTAGCCAGTTAAGCTCGATGTACTGCCAAGCAGACAGCAGCTGGAGTGCATGCAGTTGAAATTGTACAGGCCACATTTGGCATTCGCAGGACATTCACAACAAAATAACATTTAGCTTGTCCAGATGGGTAATTGAAGAGGATCATGATAATAGATATGAATGTGATGGCTTTTTTGTGACACACAGGATGTAAATGTCCATAGGGAGGACTGGAATGGTGACCACAGCATAGGTGGTAGGTAGATAATCCACTTTATTCCACCTGCCTTTTTACTGACATGGTACATTTTAAGACCGTTAATGTCTTTAAACATGTGAAAATGCTGCGTGAAATGGTATTATACATAGCATGCAATACGATGATTAGTGTTTGGTATTTTATCTTACTGTACAGGGGTCTCAAATTCATTTTCTTTCAGGGCCTGATTAAGATCTCCAGTGGGCCAGACCGGTAAAATAAAAGCATTTTTGTAACCTGGAAATAATAACAATTCCAAGTTTTCATCTTTGTTTTAGTGCCAAAAAAAAAAATCCATTCAATTATGAAAATATTTACTTTTATAAACTATCCACACAAAAAACATGTGAATAACCTGAAAAAAAGGAAATTTTTAAAGAAAAATAAGTGAAATTTTAACAGTATTATGTCTCAACTTATCATTTACATGTGCATTATGAATCGGATCTACAAAGACACTAAACACTTAGTAACAGGCAGAAAATGTCATGGTCTTTTCTTTAGACATTTCAGGTTGTTCATATCTGTTCAGGTTATTCACATTTTATTGTTACAGGATAGTTTGTAAATAGAATTTTCATAATTTAAGGTTATTTTTTTGCTAAAACAAAGGCAAAAATTTGAAGCTGTCATTTATAGGCATAATGTAATATTTTTTTCACATCAAAACAGGAAGGAAATATGGAGTCATTATTTTTTGTAGGCTGTTATGCTATTATATGACAGTAGATCATACTGGTCTGTATGTGGAACCTGAACTAAAATGAGTTCCACAGCCTTGACTGTGGAATTTTTGCACTTTGCAAATTCATCCCACGGGCCGGATTGGAACCTTTGGCATTTGGACCACATGTTTGACACCCCTGTTACTGTATAACAAGATCATTATGTGTTCAAATAATAATCCTCCAGATTAACACTGCAGAAAACTGTATCCTAGAATAACACTGGTAACACCTAGAAAAACAATGAAGCTCATAAAGACTATATTTTTGATTAAAGAAAGTCTGAGATCTCAGTTAATCCGATACAAGTTCTACACAAAAACTAATATCCTCTGCAAATAGGAAAAGACGTTTCTCCTTTCAAAGAGCTTTACCCTTTCCACGGTCTGGTAGGATCTGACAAAATATTTTACAGCCTTGAGCTGTCACTTTGGTTAGTAAACCACTTCCCTTACATGCTGGTCACAAGCTAAAAATATTTTAAAGCTGATGATCATTTTAACAGCACAGTTCCCAAGGTATTGTGTCAGATGTAAAGAGATCACAAGAATCATCAGCTGGGAATTTCATCTTCAAGAGATGCAGCAGATGAAAGAACAGGCTGGCTTTGTGCAGCCTATACTGTACTATATGGCACAAACTGTGCTGTTGAGCACGCAGCCACCGGTCAAAGCATATCATGTCATTTATAATTCTCTTGCTGAAAAAGTTTTCTCCTGGCCTATTTAAGATGGGGATAAAAAATTGGTGCCATTAATATTTTATTATTTTGCCCTTGCCCAATACGTCTCCATGAACCACTTGCACCCAGTGTATAATCAGTGAAGGTAGTGGGAATTTGTTTCCCTCTGGCATGAAGGTCGATATATTTCTCTTCCTGTGGGTGTCACTGTTACCACATTTAAGGCACTGAGCCTCATCCAGTGGTCCCACTGTGCTAATGAGTTATGGTGGTGACTGCACACAGACCACCACATTTCTGCAACAGTGAACACACATCCAGACACATGGCCTAGACACGCGCAAACTGCAAGCGCACACACACATTCCCAGCAGTATAAGGACTTAGGCAGAGAACGGGGAGCTCTACACTTGTGGCATGAAAGTCTGTTAAGGCGGACATTCACGTTCACTAGTTAGATAAACAGAGGTAGACAACCAGGCAATTGGGCCAAAATAGCTGCAACAGTAAGTACATTTCATAGCTTTGAAGATAAAGAAGAAGACCGGCCGGTGTAAGCGAGCTTTGCATTATTGTTACAATGAACCTTTCTGCCCTGTCATGTTTCTTCAGATAAATCGACTGTGGTGATTCTGATTCAAGGATGCACTCTTTTATTCCTCTTGATATGTATGTGAACATGAAAGGTTTGTGTAATTTGATTTTCTCTCCACAAGCTCTGCCTCTAACACATTTATATCTTTGGAAGAGGGACTCAGGCAGTTCTGATTTATGTTAGAGCGTAATGATGGGGTAATAAAAGCGTATGACAGTGAGGCATCATGTCAGCGCGTGAATGCAGGGATAGAAAGAAAAATGCTGGGAACACAAGACGGTTCAGTATGCGGGCTGTGGATCTCTAGTGCAATAATTTTAGGAGTTATCCCCCCCATCCCTCTGTGCTAGACAGTCACCTTGCCAATACTCAGGACGGCACCACCTGTCAGGGCTTGCCTTGGGCCCCAGACAGAGCCCTCTGTGGTCGAGACTGGATTTTGTGGCGGATCAGTGGGATTTATGGGGACAAACAGACTGCCACTGTATACTTCCATGTTTGCTGCTGAAAACTCAATTTGGTTGTGCTGTTCTTCATCTCTACTTTACCTGCTTGAATCCTGACGAGAACAGGACAGCAGGGAGACGGCAAAAAAAGCAACAGAGGGAGGGTATTTCAAGTTCAAGTCAGCATCTGTAGTGATTTTATTCAGCACTTTCTAGGTGCTAAAAAACATAACAGTTCTTTCTCTGCCAGATGATTTATACAGCACGATTTTAACAAGATATTAACTTTTTTTTTTTTTTTTTTTTATTGCTGCTTGTATTAAATTTAATGAGCTTGACCTTTACATATGAAGCAGAAGATTCGGGCATTATTGTGGATCAAAGGAGATTTCAAGACAGTCGTTGCAATGGCATATGACACAACCTTTTCTTGACCTTGTGCAGCCATGCTTGACTGTATTTTGCAGAATCACTACAGTGGATGTGAGGGGTGTGGAGCAACACTGCAGTCTGTCTTTGGATCTGTAAAAATGATTTGGATAGAGCATAATTTGGATGAATTGGAATAATTTTGCCTTTGCTTGATAGTACTCAGCACACCTTTAGCCAAATATTTGTTGGAAAAAATAAATAAATTGTTATAAAAACCAACAGTTTTTGGATTAGGTGGATAACAAAGCCAGTGAATGGAATATAAATGTACCTGTGACTCACTGGAAAGCAGATGAGGATTGATGCAGAACAGTTGTCTGCAGATCAGATGTATCTTTAACAATAAAAATATAATGAATATAAACTATTATAAGTTTCACAGGTAACAGAAGAAACTACACTGAAATTGTAGCTCTCGTTCTATAAAATAATATGCATTAATTTAAGGTTTACATGGATTAATTCACGGTTTAAGCAAGGGTTTATTTCAAATCTGAATTGCTGCGATACATCCATTTTAAAGAAGCTTAGTGTGTATTTGCGTGTGTTTACAATCTTCACAATGCATGTTCGTGTGTGTGCACAAAGCTCTCATAATCCAGGTCTGAGGTCCAAAGTCCTTAACACATTCTCACAGCCTACCTACTGTTAATAGAGCCATTGTGTGGGGTGGTAATGGAATATACAAAAATATTTTGGAATTCCACCCAAGTTCTGCATGCTATCACCTGTAAATATTCACAGAGAATCACACTGTTAAAAACACAAATAAACAAGGAAAATGAGAATACTGCTGCATTAATTTGGATGCCATTCACATCTGCTTGGAGTATCTGTTCATACGGTTACACCCACACAATATCCAGTAACTATCCCCCGTGCTATTGTGCCACGGTGAGATAACACCTATATAGAAGACTAGATTGAATGTTGGAGGAAAAGGGTGAGAGCAGGTAATTCACTCAGGTAATAAAGAAGACATCGCCCATCACAGAATTGAATTAAGCTCACGACACAACTTCTGCTGCTCTGAAACTGCATCTCTCACACCCTCTTAAAACTGTAAACCATAGTAGCTGAAGATACCCTGCATGAGCAATAGACTCCGCATTAACCACATGTTTCCAATACTAATAGCGATCAAAATACAGGGTTCCGGTGCAAGTATGGAAAGTATGGAACTTGATTTCATAAATATCCAGGTTGGGAAAAGTATGGAAAATGGAAACAAATGTATGGAAAAATATTCATGTTTCCAAGACTGTTACCACCGTTCTACAGTTGTGCTCATAAGTTTACATACCCTGACTGAATGCGCATGGGATGGTCTTGGATGTTCCGACATGACAATGACCCAAAACATAAGGCCAAGTCCACCTGTCATTGGAACAGTAGAAAAAAAGTGAAGATAAAGGAGAGTCCATCTCAGTTTCTTGACCTTAATATCATTGAGCCACTTTGGGGAGGAGTCAAACATGCAGTTCATGCAAAAAAAAAATCTTAAAGGAACTGAAGGTGTTTTGCTAAAAAGAATGTGCAGCTTTAGCATCTGAGAAAATAAAGTGTATGATCCGGAACTACCACGAAAGACTTCCATCTGTCATTGACGTTAAAGGGGCGGGACCAATACAGAGGATGAAGAACTAGGGTATGTAAACTTATGATCAGGGCCATTTGGATAGTTTCTATTGTCAGCCAACCCACTAGCCACGAGTAAAAGAAAAGTTTTTGTGTTATCATTCATATTCTCTGAAAAATGGCCAAAAAATCATAACTTCTGGTAGGGTATGTAAACTTATGAGCACGACTGTATTAAAACATGCATAAAACATAAAATTCTGAATATAAAAAAAGAAATGGATCAATCTGTTTTTTTAAGACGCTTGTTAACGCAGGTAAAATGGTTTTATCAGCATACGAAGTGTAGGCTACATGTCCCAGAAAATATTTGGGCAGATTGTGTAGTTGAATGCCCAGCCTTCTGCTCTTATCCTCCTCCAACCAATTTTAAGGCCCGGGTGTCGTCAAGTTTCACTGCTGCTTTGACGGACAGGTGATGTCCACACACTGTTCATGAGCGAGCTATTCACCATGCTTTGTATGATCGTTGGCAGAACTCAGAATGGGTAGATGTAAATTCTCTGACGACTGGCTCATAAATCCCAAGTATAAAGACTGGTTGTCTGGTTGGAATTTTTTATACCAAGACATCTGGAAATTAGGGTGTGGAAAAAGTATGGAATTTTAAAAACAACATGGAAAACAACTTGTACCTGGATGGAATTGCTGCTTAATCTGGCTGATCATATTTTTATGTGCTTCTAAATAGCTTTAAATACATAATACCTGTCCGTAAAATGAAACGCAATGAGGGTCTAAGTGCATTTTTTTTTTGCACTCTCCTCATGTACAGTATGACACTGGTTTTCTCCATTTGTATGTTTCTTCCACCCCCTTTACAGTAACTGTTAAAGAAACTGATTCATCTATACTGTCGCTGCTGGAAAAAAAAAAATGGAATGTGTGGCTGCCAAATAACATGAAACATCCAGTAATTCGCTGCAGTTCAGAACAGCACAGATGTCTTAAGATTCAGCAATTCAGCACAGTCTATTTCCACCGGGGGAGTCGGTCTAATGTGACAGTGTTGTATGTTTGTAACATGAGCACGGTTTGACTTGTAAACCTTCATCTCTGGCCTCTCCCCGGTGGTTCTCTGTGGGCTCAGGACAATCAACACTTGTTTCAGTCGGGGGAAAATGAGAAGCAGGGGATCTTTGACATGACTCTGAGGCTCCTTCAGGTTCACTCATCCCTCTGTTCCTTAAGAGGCACCATGTGGGTTCAGTGCAATGCACAACAGGAAGAAATGTATGGTGTGTTTAGAGGTCAACCATTCCTTTCATTTTTAATAACCGTCTGGCGTCTGGGTATCTCAAACTTATAATATTTATGAAGCCTGAATCTGCTGCAGACAGGATATAAAATGCAATAAATGATACTATATTTTCTCTGGACTAATTAGGACTGGAGTCATGACTATCTGCGTGACGCTGCTGGTGAAACAGACTTCCAGGCTTGGCCAGTGTGCTGAAAACAAAAGGAAATTGTATTATACATGGCTCCTTGCATAATTGCACCCTCGCAAACATCCCCTCCTTGTCAGCACAGGCCTTCATGGTGGTCTACAGAGAAAGTGAAAAAAGCAATTTTGTGTTTAGTTTACGGTTGTAGTCTAAGGGTTGAGCGATATGTATCACCAGAGGAACATTTTGTGCTTTGAAACCTCATAGCGGCTGTAGCAGACAGGAAATGAGACAGGGTTTTTCATTTCCCTGTTGCTATCTTCACTCACAAACTAAATAAGGACCCCTTTGCCACATGGCCCCGATTACATCTACCTACTATTCACATCGCAAAAGGAAGACGGCAGTTCTGTAATCAGGAATGTAATCTACATCATGAATTTCATATTCATGGTAAATGCTAAAAAGCAACAGGGTCAAGAACTCAGAGGGGAAAAAAAGGACTGGTAAGATAATTGATTTCATTTTTAGGCCTCCTGGAACTGGTGGGAAGTGAGAAGGATAGAGTGACTGACACATTGGTAAGCTGTGAAAATACTCGCCGAATGATGGATAGATGTCATCACTAAAGCAACAAGCAAAGCTATCGGATTTTATCACCTTATTATGTTGCCTGGCTGGAGGAGAGGAACGGCCAAATTGCACGTTCCTTGTCTTCAAGTCATTTTCCTGCTTTCTCTAGTTGCACCTTCCCTCTGTTGCTATTTCTTTCTTTTTTTTTCTTTTTTTTTTTTTAAATCCACACATGCATGTATCTTCCTGGTTTTCTCTATTCATCACTCTTCAATACAAGCAGTGCAAGCAGGTTTTTATGTGGGAGGTAGTCCTTTACATTAAAACCTGTGCCTGTCATGTGCTGTGCAGTTATTTAATATTTACTCCTCCTCTTTGTTCCTTATTTTTGCTGGCTTTTCCTTCCGCTCTCTTTATAACTGCAGAATTTCTCTCCCAAGACGCCTCCCACATGCCCTCTCCCATTTGTCTCTCTGATTAATATAAAACCTGCTCCCACTTGGCCCACTATTTCACTGAAAAGCCAAAACAATTGGTGGCTATTTGATTGGCCTTGGCCTTCACAGATGCAGGGGGAATTGAGGGGAAAAAGCAAAAGCATTTGATCTATTCATCCATCCACATGGAAATCAATGGGCTCTGTCTCTCAGACACACCCCCACTGTCCACGCTCACTTTTTACCACAGGAATTTTGCCCACCGTGTGAATCAGCTGCACAAGTGTAAGTGGTGGCTGGCAGGGGTGTAGAGTCCCACTGTTCCACTAAAAACCATCATCTGCATATATTCAAATGATATGATAACACATTTAAAGACAAAAGGCTGTTATTCTGGAGACAATTCTCTGTTTCAGAAATACTGCTGTGAAACAAGATTAGAACAGCTTGTATATAAGAGACAGATTGGCAGACAAAGCTTATTTACATAGACAGCACAGTATAGCATTTGTTTATATGGCTAACCCACATGGCACAATTTTGTTTCCTCCCAAATGGATGTAGTAGGTTTGCCTCAGGCTTTATTGGCTGCTTGTTAACCTTTTAGCTGGCAATGCAAAGGTTACACTGCTCATTGTTTTGTTTCTCTGATTTATAAGTTTATCCTTTTATGTATATTTGTGGACTCCAGGCAGGTGTGCTCAATCTGCTGTGATAATTACAATAAGCTGCGTATTTTGCGGATGCTGCTATCAAAGATATTTTTACTTTTGAGGCCAGTTGCTTCTATTATCTTCCTCTCTTCTATGTAATAATAATCATAACCATGCACACAATAGACAGTAATTGGCAGATCTTGAATACCTTTGAATCAGTTTTTCCTTGATTACCAGCCTCTGAGCGACAAAAACATATTTATTTTTAAGATATTAGCTATTATATTAGTGTGGGCAAACACACAGATGATTACTCATCCTCAAAAGCGAGATACTTCACGCTGCTGATAGTGTAGGAGTCCTGTTTTTACACTGATGCAGTGGGATTCACACATTCTTCAAACAAATAAATAGGTGACTGCTCTTACCAGAGGTGTAGACAAGACTCACCTGGTCTGACTAAGATCACATAATATGTAAACGATACTTTCATTTCTCATCTTTCAGTTGTGGCTAATTGGCTCCCCTTCATCACAGTTGTATTAACATCTTTGTCCTGAATGCAGAGAGAAGAAAGTCACATCAACCTTTTATCAAACTTCCATCGAGAATGTAGACAAGCTGGCAAAATGTCAAAGTCACAAAGACATATTTTAGATTAGTAATTCTAATGTAATTACTGAAACCCTTGGCTGAACCGTCTTGGTTTTTCTCCTGCATATACAGTACAGCTGTGCTCATAAGTTTACATACCCTTGCAGGATTTATGATTCTTTGGCCATTTTTCAAAGAAGATGAATGATAATACAAAAACTTTTCTTTCACTTGTGACTAGTGGTTGGGTGAAGAAATGTATTACCAGACTCGAACAGTTGTGCTCATAAGTTTACATACCCTAGTAGAATTTGTGATTATTATTTATTTTTTTGTCCATTTTTCAGAAAATATAAATGATAATCCGAAAAAGTTGGTGGTTTGGTGAATCCATTTATCATCAAACAAATGTGTTTGCTCTTTTTAAATCATACTGACAACAGAAACTATCCA
>JAPTYQ010000024.1:9943572-9962096 GCA_029814465.1 Ostorhinchus cyanosoma | reverse complement strand
TGTTTTGGGTCATCGTCATGTTGAAACATCCAAGACCATCCCATGCACATTCAGTCAGGGTATGTAAACTTATGAGCCCAACTGTAGGCACTGCAGTTTCTTATTTTTCTACTTTATACTGTGTTTAGATTTAGGCTGTCTACCACTCCAAAGTCATTTTTCTTATCTCTAAATATAGTTATCACTCAATGCTCTGGAGATCTTCTTGCTGGAGTTTTTCTGCTGTACTTACAATATCTTATTACTTAGTCCCCTCCCCACACACACCCACTTGCACATAACCTATATAAAAAGTGTCTTGAGTTCAAATGTACACTGATTTATTGTACAGAGGTGATATTAACAAGACAATATGTTAAATTTCTAACCTAATTTGGTCCGCTGCTTTAGATCGACAGACATTAGACTTAGCATTTGGTCTTGGCATGAAGCATAAAGGACAGTGGAGGGACAGCAAAAAAAAAAAAAAAAAAAGCAGGGAGTTGGCATCAGGGCACATTCTGAAGGAAGAGAGGGACACAAAGTGAAATACTGATTGAAAAGAGGAGAAAATCAATCAAGCGAGCCTGTCTGATTGACAGCTTGCCAAGGTGTTTTCTGTGGAGGTGTCAAGAACAGCACAATTGCTCTCCCTGTCCTCCCCTTCTCTTTCTGTTTCTCTCTCTCTCTCCATCTCATCCATCATTTGGCTCTTCACCCATCATCACACTGTCGTCTGCCCCTAAATGTCTCACCAAACTCCCCCAATATCTGTCTCGCTTTTCACTCCATTGTTACTCCTCTTCCACTATCCTTCGCACACCCTCCCATTTTCACTCCCGGTTGGCCTCTTATTTTCTTTGCAGATATGCATTCATTGCCAGCCATTTAAGGCTACAGACTGACACTTCTTTAATCTTGTTGTTCTGTAACCTTCACAGGAAAAGAAAGAGCTGCTCCACTTGTGTTACTTTTATGGAACAACACCAATCCATCATTTATATCCATGCTTTCTTATTACTCAACTCCAGTGGCTTTTTTTTGTGCTATTTGTTTTCATTATAGGAACAGGTACATTATAGCAGCTTGAACAAAAAAAACAAAAAAAAACAGAGTGGAGCGAAGAGGGCCACCGTCTCATCTGCATGTCGACTCCCACCACAGCATCAAGTGGACATGAACTACATGGAAACGTGTAAAAGTGACTGGTTTTTGCTGCAACGTGAACTAGTTTTTCTGCGGTGATTTTAGCTCATTCGTCATTTAAAGGGCAAAGTGTTCAATTTCACTCACTTCTAACATTTTCCCTTCAACCTATGTGAGTGATTATCTGATCCCTTCATTATAAAAATGGCAGTAAAAAAAAAAAAACAGGGAGTCGGCAGCTATTTCAGAATTTTGTACTAAATTTGACTTCTGCAACATCAGTAACACACTTTTTGCACAGGCTGATGTATGGAAGATTCATTGTTGTAAAACTCAGTACTGCCTGTTACATTTTAAAGCAACATAGACATAAATACAAAAACACACATACAGTACTGAACATGTCTGTAATATGGAAAAGGGACATATAGCCGGCCAGTATTGGGGACTAGTGGGTGATATCATTACTGGTATCCGGGTGACTGTGGAATGACACTCTAAATGACCCCTGTACTCATTATGGACACTGAGCACACTCCATTTTTAGATTGGTCTCCAGCACATCTGTGGACTTGTCATAAATCCTTCTTGGACTTAACCTGTTAAGCCATGGGCCATTTGTTTCCAGTTGGAATCATTTCACAACACAAAACAATGGATTAGCCCGTTGTAATCTAGCTTCTTCCTCACAGCAGTCGCTCTAATGAACAGTTCACACACACTTGAGATCCACAATTGAACAAAAAATTGCAATATAACTGTATATAAGTCCATACTGTGTCTTTATGTATATAGAGTGTATTATTACACCACCCCAAAGGGGAGGCAAGGGGTATTGTTTTTAGTTTGATTTTTATTTGTTTGTTAACACTCCAGCAGCAAAACTATTGGTTGAATTCATTTTGGGAACAGTAGGTCAAAGTTCACATTTTTAATCTTTTTTTTCCCCCTCGCATTTATTTATAATGGCAGAAATTTCAAATATCTATAAAAACATCAATTTTGTTTCAAATTACTTCAAACTTGGCACATATGCAGAGGCAGTTTATATGTTGACATCAGCACATGCATAGATGTGACATGACATGAAATGACATCAGCTGGATCGATACAATATGTATGAGGGGCGGGGTTTGTTGTGCCTGGCACCACTTTTCTTTCTTACTTTACTTTTCTTAAATTCTTTTAAATTATATCTTGTGTTTATAATTTACTAGAGAGACAACATCTACCGGCAAAGAATTCCTCATATGTGTTTAAATACTAATAAATAATAAAGATGATGATTCTGATGAAACCAAGTTATCACCAGAAAACACCAAGTTAGACAAAATGTGTCATCACCGCTTCATACAAGCATTATTTATACACTTGTTTGACACATTCAGTGAGTTTTAGCAGCAGAGAAACAATCCTTGTACTCGTGGATTGCTTAGTGTTAGCTCAGCAGTGCAAAATTTGTAGCATTGGTCTGTTGTTTTATGAAATTGTTTGTCTTTGCAATATTTGCCCATTTAAGTGCTCGTTTGGATTGTGCTTTGTTTTCCAAAAATTGGCTTTTCGCTGACGTTCCTCTGATTACACGAACATATAGCACATGTGTCTTGCTGCAAATGTCCCGTAGCATTGCCTTGGCAACACAGTTGGATATAAGAGGCTAACATACACATCACTTGTGTAAACACTGTTGACAAGATGGATATTGAGACGGAATGACCCACAAGACAACTCTGATCAAATCACTCCCTCGTGATACAGATCTTTGACAATGACCCCCTGCTCACTTCCCCTGATATAGGTCTTCGGACCCTCTGCCCTTGTGATCAAGTCACTTCCACCTGATCCAAATCTTTCATGATGAACTCTACCTTTTGATCAAGATTGGTGCAGACTTGTGGGTCCCAGCACCCTTTGTCCATCCTTGTAACCTTCCCGCGTAGTATTTGATGTATTTGCGACCCGTGATTGGAATACTTTGTGTGTCACCTTCCATTCTGTGTTTCCTGACCCTTTGGTTGCTATGAATACAACTTTTGTCTTAAGCTTAGGGTCGGCTCACATTCTCTAGCTTACATTGTGTCTGTACACCCACAGTATTCAATGAACCACACACTGCAGCATACTTTGGAAGAGAATGTTTGAGTGTTGCTTAAATAATATATAAAGAGGGGTGTTCTCACAGCTGTTCTGTGCCACCATAGCTATAATCTTTACCATATGCGTGCATGGTGTCAACCATAAGAATACTTCTCATTGACACTGTCAGATCTTGGCATGGCATTTTCCTTTATAATTTCTGTCCTCAAAGGCTCGATTAAAGGATTTCTCATGTAAACCTATGGGCTCTGATTCTCTTCACTGCATGCCATGACAACATTCTAGTAGCGCTGCTCAATCCCCAACTTCTTATCTATAAACTCTAGGCATTTCTGTGATAAAATGCTGCCAGTGACACTCATGCAAGACGGAATTCTACTCTTGACAAATATATTTAGCAAAGCAAATTAGCAACATGTCAACTAACTCTGCAGGGGTGAAAAGAAAGCACTGACAAAATGCAGCGACCACAAATTTTGGAGTCATATTTGTGCATTATGTGTGGAAAAAAAACATATTGCATAAACATTTTTAAACGTTTTGCACTTTTACAACATTACATGAATATTTCAAGCTAATGATGAAACATTCTACTGTGACATCTGTTCAACCACTATTTGAAACCACTTCACCTCTCTTTAACCACTGTAAAAAAATAAATGGAATATTACTTATGCACATTTACTTGAGTGCATGATTTACCCTCAGTTTTGCAAGTTTTCATTAGTCCTTGAAAGTCTATTCAGGTTAAGTTGAAGCAGCTGCTTTGTGACAGTTACCACCATAAGAGACTACATTGTGTGAACGTGTGGGAATCTGGGAATCAAGCCCTGTTGAAATGACTTGTCAATCAGTCTGCACTTCTGTATTAAAAGTGCAGAGAAGACATATTGATACAACCATCCCTGAGTGCCCTTGCTAGCTGGCTTCTAGACAGAGGGAGCCTTGATGCTAATTATAATGGGAGGACAAATTCTCCCCCAGCGGACGAGTGAAAAGAAATATAGTGGGATCACCAAAATGATGAATCATGTCTTTTACTTCTGCAGCTATAAGGGGTTCATTATTTTATCAGTCCCTGCTCTCAGCATGCTGGCATTTGGTACTAAAAGGATGAATTGTGTTTGTTTAACTATAACCAAGTGAATACAATTATTTCGAGGCCAAAAAACTAAGTGTTTGCTTTCTTCTGTTTTTTTATGTTTGATAGTGTTGTAATTGCAAGCGTCAAAACCAGAAGACAACGTCATGACTGAGAGCAGAGTGTGTGAAGGCCAAGAAAAGGCTAAGACTGGGAGGGGTCAACCAAGACTGAAGCAACACTGAGGTCAGACAATAATAATAATAATAATAATCATAAGGGCTTTATGGCAGCCAAGTTTTAAAAATATTACAGATTTATTAAGAAGAAGGGGTGGGAAGATTTCCTCTTGTCTTGTAATGGGGTTAAAAAATAAATCAGAAAATGTACAGTGAATTAATGTCCTGTCCACACTAACATGGTTGTTTTTCTTCTTTTTTTAATAACAACAACAGCAAAACTCTACGGATAAATGATGACACTGGTCTGATGCTTCTCCAAATGTATCCATGCTGATCTTGATTTTGCGCAGGTCATACACTGATGTATAGGTGCAGGTTCATCACACAAAGCAATAATAGATGAGCTGCAATGTCATCATTTTCCTTTTCCACACAAACACACACAAACCAGAGTTTTAAAAAATCTTTACTTTGGAAATCCTTTTAGAAAATCCCAATTTTTGCACCTAAAACACTGTTTACATGAGAGCAAACATAGAGGAAAATATCTGTTTTGCACAAAATCCATATTAATGTGGATGCAATGATTGCGGGCTTTACTGATCTTGGAAATCCTGAGTCCTCTGTTGCTCTTTTCAGACCTGGTGTTTGAGCCAGTTCCCACAACAGTTACACTGGGAACCGAGGTGCTTGCCCATGAACATTATCCGAGCCCGTGATGTGTCATTGAGAGAGGGCTTTGCCACCAAAAAACAAGAAAAAAAGGGAGTATTGCTACTGTTTAGTCCCTCGACATTTTCCGTAGATGTAGTAGGACTGATGCATGCTGGGATAGGTTATAGGAGGAAAAACACATGTCTGCAAATTTTCGATTCCTGAACGCTCTGGTTTCGGTGTGAACACGTCGAGATTAGGTTCTCTGTCTGCCTGAAAACAGCTTTTGAGGCCGAGACAAGATGAGTAAAAAAAAAAAAAAAAAAAATGCGCTTGAGACCCCAACCTTCGTTATTATTGTTTGCTGAGTCTTGATGGTGAGTTCGAATCGTTATTGAGCTTTAAAACTTCAGCTATAAAGTACATTACAAGTACATTTATTCAGTAATTCTATCAAAGGGCTTTTTTTTTTTTTAACATTTGCACTGAACAAATATTGCTCATGCTTTAAACCTCCTTCCACTACACTGAGCTCTGATTCCAGATGACAAAGTAAACCAGTAGAGTAATTAAATAATCTTCTTATGATGCGGAACCACACCTTATTAGATTAACATCACATTCCTGTTTAGAAGTTTTAAAAGCTCAGCAACATCCGACCTGTAGCTTTGATCAAAACAAAGTGTATGTATATCACAGGGGATCTTGCATTCCGCCCCAGTAACTTGTCTCTCTTCTGATAATTGCGCCTTGAAATTGCAGGTAGAAAAACAAATGTCAGAGGCATTTAGATATTACTCAGGGAAAGGTAGCTCTTCAAGGCAGGATCCTTCAAAGCACTGACTAGGATCTGCTCATAGACCTATTTTCTACAAATATGGCTGTTGATCATTCTATCTGATTCGGTGAAGCAGAAAATGTGAGCAAGATGCTTGATTTGTAAGCTAGCAAACAGTGCATTACCTTCCTATCTGTCTGCTATTAGAAAAAAGTGTCACATTCGGTGTGTCAGTGCAATACCTTACTCACTGATGTATGAAATCTTCAACACAAATGATGTGTCCTTGGTGTTCTGCATCTTATATTACTCAATAAATGTACCACTGGTGATTGAAGATAATTCCTTTATATATCAACCTGTAGTAATTTTCTTATAAATAATGTCATTTGTCGAATCGTTACAACAATACCTTGAATTTCTAAGTATTATATGAAATGATAGATGGGCATATTGTTACATTACAGATGACAGCTGAAGAGCAGGAGAAACTGGGAATAAGTTGAAGGCAGTTGTCGAATCAGATAAATAGTAACTGGAATGAAAGGAGGAAGACGAGAATAATCAATATAAAAAAAAAATTTAGGGAATAGAAAAGGAAGAGACTTGTGATGTGAAAGTAAGAAGGAAATCAATATGACTGGTCTGCTGATTAAAGGGCCCAACTTAAATGCGATAGTATAGTCCTCTTGTGGATTGTCGAGGTTTAGTGGAAGTCTGAGTCAGATCCTGATCCTCTCCAGTCTGATCATCTTCAGACTTCAATATGCTTCCATTTAGAAAGACATTTTCTGACCAAATCCAGGCTGGGCCCAGAGTAAAGTAAGTAATTCTTTGGTGAGAGTCTGAGTCATTCGGCGCAGTACAACGCAGGGTAAGTGGAAAGAAAAGGTATGATTGTTGAGACACAAGATTAGAAGAAAAGTGTGGAGGGCGAAAGAGGTGGGAAAAAAAAAAAGAAAAAAACCACGGGTAGAGATTACGACAGAAGGCAAACAAGAAGAAAAAAGGGACGACGAAAGAAGGTTGTAATAGAAATGAAAGGGCATTCCTGCTGTTGATAATTGGAGCAGTGATGTGCCAACAGAGTCTGAGAGGTTTTCCACCAGAGGGTACTATACCACAGGGGCCCAGACACTGAAACCACATTACAGCCCTCCTGTGTGCACTCGCCAGTTTCTTCCTCTGGCTGCAGACAGACAAGGAGGACAGAGCAGAGCAGAGCAGTGCACTTGAAAGGAAAAAAAAATAGACTTTTCTGCCCTTGTCTGGCCGTTTTCTGAGAGTCACATACACCTGTCGTCCATTGCGAAATAGTGCCGAAGGTTTCGCTCGTTTGCTCCGGCTCGTTTTGTGTGCAATTGCCAAAAATCTTTATTTGTTTGTTGCGTCGAATCAAGGATGCTTACTTCTATTTAGTTAAGTGAATTATATATCTAATTCAGTCCACTTTTGCTTTAAAGTTAATATATACGGCTCCTACAGAATACTAATATTATTTAAATAAACATGCTGGATTGGATCTATCCTTTCTACAATTACGATACACAGAACTATAACAATGCATCAAGGACTGTGTAATCTTTTAATTTCCACTTAAGTCTATTTAAATGTATGGGTGTGTAAATAAATAAATAAATAAATTGACCTCTACTTGTACTTCATCTTGTTTTCAAACCACTTTTTTTTTCTTTTTTTTTTTTTACCTCAATGGAAAATTTCACAAGGTCAAGGAAAGAAGGAGGAAGAATTCATACAGACTTACGACACCATGGAAAAGGAGTCTGTACTTATGCTAGATGGATGCTATGTAGGTCAGCCACGGTGAAATAACAATGTTCTGAGGATGGACTACAAAAGCCACATTTGGGACGCTGTTATGCCACATACAATAAAAAGAAGAATAGGAGGTAGACAGATAAGATAATGTAGATAATCTGGAGCGAGACCTTTCCACAAACAGCTGATTGAATTAAAACTCTAGGGTGTTTTCAGGTGGTTGTACACTATTGAAAATACATCGATGCATATTCTGTTCATTCCCTTAAGTTAGAGGGTCTTAAAGCTTTATAGGGCACTCCTAGAAATGCTTTGAAATTCAAAATTTCAACCATACAGTATTCATTTTAGAAATAATAGATTTTAATGTCCTTGTACATTGACTATACAGTGAAAGTGGGTAGAGTTTACCCTCTTCGGTGCAAAAGGTGGGAAAAAAGAATAAATAAAAGTACGAAAAGCAATAAAATCTGCAAGTTGATACAACATTCTATAAAATCCACAATCCAGACACTTTGCTCACACATACTTATATTGTACAGGATTAGGGACAGTATAGACCACAGGGGTCAAACATAAGGACCGGGGGCCAAATCTGGCCCGCCAAAGTGTCCAATCCGGCCTCTAGGATGAACTACACTGAAGATATTAACAATGAATGGTGTAAAAATCATTTTAATTCAGGTTCCACATACAGAACAATTAGATCTCAATTGGGTCAGAACAGGAAAATATAATCATAATAACCTATAAATAATGAAAACTGCAGATTTTAGTGTTAAAAAGGTAAGATTACATGAAAATACTTATATTAAACAACACAGTAAATTTACGAGTGTTAATTATGCAGTATAAAATATGTTAACTCTATTGGAGTAATTACAACAACAGATTGAGTAAGATGCTTCCCAGTGTCAGTGTTGTTGAATGCTGTGGTGTTAAAGCTACTCCGGAGAATCCTGCCCGCTCATATAATCAAGGAGACATTGTACACAAGTGTTAATTATTTACTCTATGTAGAGTTAATTTTGTGCCATGATTTTAACACCCCTGTTTAACACTGATCTGGATAGGGACCAAATACATTCTAGAATAAAGTTAAAATCAACTCTATTAGTGTTAATTTGACACAGCAAAATTTACTGTGTGTCCTTTTACAAAAAATGAGAATGACCTGAAGAAATATGAACAACCTGAAATGTCTTAAGAGAAGTAAGTGTAGCTTTACCAATATTCA
Source organism: Ostorhinchus cyanosoma (assembly GCA_029814465.1). Taxonomy (NCBI): domain Eukaryota; kingdom Metazoa; phylum Chordata; class Actinopteri; order Kurtiformes; family Apogonidae; genus Ostorhinchus; species Ostorhinchus cyanosoma. The sequence goes on along the minus strand of JAPTYQ010000024.1, from coordinate 9,953,163 downwards.
GCCTGTTACTGAATGTTTTGTAGATTTGCAGTTGTAATGTAAGTTGGAATGCACATGTGTAAATAATAAACTGAGGCAGAAACTTGTTAAATTGTACTTGTTTTTCTGAAGACATTTCAAGTTGTTCAGATTTTGCAGGAAACGCTACAGTATAAACATGATCATAATGTCATTTTTCTCTTTTCACTGTTATTATTTTACTGGTCCGGCCCATTTGAGATCATATTGGGCTGAATGTGGACCCTGAACTAAAAGAAGTGTGACACTCCTGGTATAGACTGTCAATTTTGTGAAGTTTTCCCAACATTTTTTATTGTCATGTAGAAAATGAAGGTCAGTGAAGTTACTATATTTGGTTCCTTACCAATAAGTGGCAAAAAATACAGTGTGTCCCAATTTTTTTTTTTTTTTTTTTACATAATTTCATCACCTAATTTGTTTAAAATTTGTTTACTCTTTTTGCTCAAAAAAGTAAGATGGATTAGACGTGTTATTGCTGGAGACAACATGCTATTGAAATGGCCCCCACGCTCACCTGACTTAACACTGTGTATTTTCTTTCTGCGGGGGTACGTGAAAGGACTGGTTTATATCCCACCACTTCCCACATGTGTAGAGAAACTCACTGAGATTCTGCAGAATGTTCCACACCATGTACTGCAGCGACTGTGACAGGAACTCCACTACCAACTGCAACTGTGTGTGCTGCGTCACACACTGAACATTTGTAATAACTTTGGAACGTTATAAAAATTACCATTCCACCAGAATTTTTGGTTTGAAATTTGCAGAATAAAACATTTTATGTCAAAAATAAATCCTATTAAGTATCATTTTTCCTGACCATGTAGTCACTCCAATATGGACATTTCCAATGAAGTACATTTTTTTGGGACAACCTGTATATATACAAGAAGGAACATTTTGAACATTAGACCAACATCAGTGGTACTATTACTTCCTGGTACCTAACAAAGCAGGTCCACTCACTGTTCATGCAGAGGTGGACCTTACAGACCCTGTAGACCACATTGGGCCTGACGTTGCAGCCTCACTGTCCTCACTATAACTGTTGCGGTCACTTTCGTGTAATGTGTGTGGAAATTACCATAAATAGTCACTTGCCTAATAAATCCTCCAAAATCTGACAAACTGAACATTTCAACCTGTGATACCATTTCTTACAGACAGATCAGTTGTGTGTTTGTGGGTCCTGGTCAGACCTCCTACAGGTGTTGCAAATGTAACCCAGTCTTCTTGTCGTGTTTTTCCACTCACTCTCAAATTTGGTCTATAATTTCCTGAACATATTGTCACCAATTATATTATATGTGATGACAGAAAACATTCAAAACATGCAAGTGGGTAAGAAGTGACATCTGTATAATTAACTGATTGTTGTGCGGGTGTGGGAGGTACAATTGTGTCAGCGTTGTGTAACTCTGGAGTTTTCTATAGGTGTCACAAATTAATTGATGGTGTACAGTATTCCAACAAACTTTGACAATTCTATTTACAGAAAAAAAAAAAAAAATGCGGTGTTGCGTAATCAGATTATCTGGCATGTGCTTGTGTATTCTGCCTCTGGTCCTGATGTGAATCATACACCTCAGTACCGCATAAACACCTCCAACTTCCATTTTTTAAAACGCAGTGCAGTATTATATAAAACCTTACAGTGCATCTGAATATATTATAAAGGTTAAGGTTAAGGTTAGAGGTTAACTTGCTTTATTATCCCCGTAGGGAAATTCAGTCTGTGCATTTTACCCATCCTAATACACACAGCGCATAGCATTAGCATTAGCAATTAGCATTAAGCAGTTAAGGCACTTGGAGACCAAATCCAGATCTTTATCTGTGGACTGAGGCACCGACAGGAGAATGAATCTATACATATCTGGTTTTAATAGCATGCACTGGAAAAAATTCAAAATCTTACCAAATATATTTTTCTTTATTTCTAGTTAAAATATCTCATCACACTTAAAATAAGACATATTCACCTAAAGAGTCATTTTTCAGTGAGATATAAGAACTTATTTTGAGACAATAGATCTGGAAAATCTTATTTCAACAAATCTTACCATGATAATTTTCACTTGTTCCATCGGCAGATTTTTTTTTTCTTTGCTTGATTCAAGATTTCTTTGCTTAATTCAAGCAAAAACCAAAAAAAAAAAAATCTACCAATGGAACAAATGAAAATTATCTTAAGATTTGTTGAAATAAGATTTTCAAACTCTATTGTCTCAAAATAAGTTCTTATATCTCTCTAAAAAGTTACTCTTTAGGTGATTATGTCTTATTTTAAGTATGGTGAGATATTGTGACAAGAAATGAGAAAAATTTATACATTTGATAAGATTCGGATTTTTTTCCAGTGTGGGGAAACCAGAGGATTCAGAGGAACCCATGTACAGTAGTGCAGAAATTCCTCTAGGTACATAATTAGTTCAGTTTATTACTAGTTAAAAGTCTTCATTTGTCAGTATATTTTGCACATGGTGTGAAATGGAAACCTCTGCATTTAACCGAACTACTGTAGCTGAACATACAGGAACACACCACAGACTGCAGACTATAGGAGCAGTGGGGTGTCAAATCAGACACCAGGGAACAAATGGAGGGCGGGATTAAAGGGTACCTCAAAAGATCTTATAGATAGATAGATAGATAGATAGATAGATAGATAGATAGATAGATAGATAGATAGATAGATAGATAGATAGATATCTTGGCTGCGATGGATTGGTCACTGACTCCGTGCAGCAGATGACACATAAGACAATGTCAAAATGCTAAACTTACAGCTGTACAAACAACAAGCGCACGTGCATACTTTCCACTCAATCTCGCTCGCTGACTGCTGCTTGTTTACTCATACTCTGTCACTTACATCCGGCAGTGGCTGCTCCCCAACGGTTCTGTCCATACCTGTAATTTGCATAATAAAAAGTCCATTGTAGAGCATTTATGGTGATTTTTTTTTTTTTTTTTTACTGAATTTGCACCTCCCTTGGAATTGATGTGACCACTACAGGTTCACTTTAAGTGTCTTGCTCAAGGGCACATCAACCAACCATTCCTCAAGCTGGTCCGGGGAGTCTAACTGACAACCCTTCAGTCACAAGCTGCTTCTCCAGTATTAAATTCATAGCTTTGGCATCAGTTTTCCTGGTTTAAATAAAAGTGAACAAAGTAATTTGAGCAGTTCTAGACTTAAGCTTTATTCAACTGGTAATACCTGTGAACCTCTGCTGGAATTTGATGTAATAATCACAGGAGTCGACTGTGATCTTAATCCTGTACAAATCTGCCATATCTGTAATATGTAAAAGAAAAGTTCTACTGCGCATTACCTACCCTCTTTCAGCAAACACAGACATCCTGTGATGATATTAGTCTCATCTAAATTGACATCTCTGTGATTTGCAACTTTTTTTTTTTTTTTTTTTTTGGGTTCCTTCGCAGATTTTTCAACCTCTTTTGTGGGTTCAGGATGATGGAGGCTGCACCGTTGATAATAAATTAAAGATGTTTCAGGTGGAAAATTCAGGAGGCTTTAGATATTTACTCAAAGAGGAAACTTAAATCTCTCAGAATAGCAACATCCGGAAAGATGATGAGATGGATGGGACTGAAGATAAACAGGCCAGAAGATGTGCGACGCAACATTTCAGGTGCCTTCATTCTCGCCTGAATTATTGTTAACAATGTCTAGGAACTTCTGTTTTATAACTCATAAAACTGTTCAGCCACAAAAAATAGCTATCTGTAGTGCTTTTATATAAAGTTAGAGCAATGAGAATGTACGAACCATAGGCGTTTTTTTCAACCTCATCATAGGAAGATACAAAATGCATTTTTTTTCAGCACGCTTTTGCAGATGTATCCACCTGAGAAAGGCTACATAAATCATTCTTAAAAACTCAAACCAGCTCTTCAGTTTACCTGCCGGCAATGCGGTACAATAGCAATATCTTCTATACAGACAGAGGACAATAAAGTTCCTCAATGGCTGGCACAACAACAGGTTATGGAATAGAAAAGAGCAGAATTTGAGCAGATAATGATCCATTTAAAAATAATCTGCTGGTCTTGCAGATCAGCTTGAAATGGACCCTGTACTTAACGATGCAGTGCATGAAGCTGAGGGAGAAGCTGTATCTCTACAGTGCAGCTGTAAAACACACATTCACCGCTGTATTGCCTGTCTCTCCCCGTATACGAGCGCTTTACCGTCGTTCTATATAGTTTTACTCAGAAGTTGTGTCTCTGCTGGTGTTGTGTGTACGTACATGTTGCGCTTATGTGCTCTGCTGCTGTGGGGGAGATGTTTTAAGGCTATAGTGACATTGTAACTTCCGATTCAATTTCTGGTGTGTATTTGACTCATATAGTTGTTTACCACCGCACGTCCTTCCAGTGAATAACAATGCGTTTTGCCTCTCCACCAGTGCTCCAGAATAGTGGAAGAACCCAAGGCTACATGTTCCATTTTCTATTGGAATTACCTTTTTCCCAAACAGCTGTTTTCACTGGTTTGGACCCAACTGATACAATTTTTGCCCTGAAAACATGTGGCTGAAAGCTTTTGGGACAAATCATAAGCCCTTCAGGGTCTCTATAGAACTCTGATAGCAAATAGTTTCATATAGTTTTACAATATTTGACTTGTTTTTAAGGGTAGATGGATTTTTCTGAAGTTGTTCACAACAAAGAAATCACTCCCCACCACAGGTCGGGTGGGCAGGTTTAAGGCTTTTTTTTTTTTTTAAGCTTTCTGTGCTGGCTTTTATGTGCTTTTCACAGGGTCCTTGGGTCTGAAATAATAATAATAAAAAAAAGATCTCCATCCATTTTCTTTTGGTGGCTTTGTTTTTTCCTTACTCATCCCACTATCTAAAACAAACAGAAGTGAAACCGAAACAACAAACATCAAACAGAACAGCAGAAGACTGCAAGGATATTATGGTTCTGCAGGGAGGACACCAAATGTTCTCATATTTCTGCTTGACATTAGTGAAACCCAAACAGAAACCCTGCTATATTTATCATTATATATCATCTATAGTTATAATACATCATTATGATCGTTTTAATGTTCTACATCTAGATTTCTACAATATTGATGTTCGGACCATAAATAATCATTTTAATCCACAAGTGTTTAGTTTCCTCAACAATCACTCAAGAAGAAAAATCAACCTTCAAACGTAAAACGATTATTGACTTGACATTTATTGTGATAATTGATGACAACTGACATAAACATTTGTATCATGATAATATTTCAAGTCAATGGGAATACAAAGTCCTGCAACCTTTAGATGTGCTGTGTCCTGGTATTTTTGTTCTCTATAGTGAATACTGTCATTATAAAAAAAGAGGAAATAAATACTTTGGGTTTGGTTTTTTAGCAATTTAACACATTTTATAATATTTATGAATACAGAGTGTATTACTTAATACATTACAAAGAAAAAATGGAACGATTGTGGTCAGAAGGTGTTGGTGTAAGGTACAGTATGTTACACTTGGCTCTGATGAAAGACTATATGTAGAGTGATCTATTGTTGTTTTACATGTTTTTTCTTCATAGATGACAGTAGTCGCTTTTCCATTAGACGTCTGCGCAAAACTTTACAGATATTTACTAAAAGTCGAAAAAACAGAAGTGCGTAATGTCAGTTTTTCCATTAAATCACAAGTGTAATCGTTTGCTTATTTATTACCGCAAGATGACGCAAGAACTCATTCCATAAACATGGCAACGAATGTATATTATTGTTTTTATTTATACATGTAGATATATTCATTATTATTATATATTAGCCCTCTTTACCATCCTAAATTAAAAAATGATTCTGTTTCCTGGTGTGTCCATGCATACCGCGCCATGTTTCTTTTAAAACTCTTCTTCGTTTGTTGTAACATCCATTAACGACAGTTTTGGTTTTTTTGTCACATGATTCCAGCGCTCAAAACAACCTTTCTAGTGTCATTACTCAGAAATAGGGTTGAAGATGGACCTGTGGAGTCGAATTAATTAAGAATTCAGACCCAAGCATATAGCATTTACAGTTTGTGTAGAGCACAGGGAAATGTTTTTAAAATGCATAATTCCATTAAAAAAGCAAAATATCACTCCTTTAATGTACACCAAAAGTGAAAGTTTTAAGCCGAACCATGCTTCACCTATTCATTTATCTGAATTGTTTGATGATATGATGTAGCTGAAAGCTTGGCACCTGCCAAATTAAAGAACTTCCTGTGTTCAGTGGTTCTGACATACCTAACCTCCCACCATCACATTAGAAGTGCTATAATATTTTGATATAATATGTGGGAGGCAAATTACTGATGGGTTAAAAGTTCACTATGTCAGATTTAATCAACAAAAGAAGATTCCATCTCCCACAATGTGAATAAACTCCTGTCTGAAAAAAGCCCAAACCACCTCAAGCAAACAATAGGTGCAAAAAGTTTTCTATCATCCAAATGCAAAACTTCAAAATGCACAAAATTGCATCAGCGGAAACACATTTAGTAACATGAGGCTTCTATATATAATACAAGGCATGCATGTTATGCCTGTTTAACTCCAAATTACATCGAACACCAGGGTCTGACAGATGGGCCACCAATCAGTGTCATGATAAATGTCAGGCCAAAATAATAAAGACCATTAGCCGTTAGTCTGCTTTCTAAATATTTGTTGATATTTCCACTCAGTGAAGGGAGAGCTTTCATTGCTCAGTGTCAGAACTTCATAAAAATCGAACACCATCTTTAAAAAAAAAAAAAAAACACAGACAGAGGGAATTTGACACCATTTGTGGTAATTTTCCGGTTTATAGACTTATAATGCATTGCTGACGGGAAAATCACAAATTATATTTTTGCTGGATTTAAGAAATGTACTTGTCGAAGAGGAAGACGCTATCCTTTTTCATTGAAAGTACCAAGGTGACAGTTTCACACGGTCCGCAGATTTACGAGTCTATGGTGATTTAATCTTTTTCATTCTGTTTTTCCATTCACTATTTCACTGAGCACTATAGCGTGTCTTTGTCATGCCTCAATAGTCCACTTAGGCTCAATTTGAAGTCAGAACTGAAAAAGAATCACTGAGTGACTCTTTGAGGGTCGTTAAAACTAGGGTTTTAAGGATAAGCAGACTAACCCTGTCTCTTTGGTCCCTGTTATTGCAGGAAGAGAGACAGAGTGGTGAAACAGCTTATGCTAACAAGTCTGAGACTGTCCACAAGGCTGATCCATCCCAGAATCACTGACATTAAGATCACATTGGGGGACATAATGTAATTTACCTGCCTCATCAGCTAATGCAGCACAAATCCATTTTCGCCCAAACAAGAAGGGCCACATACATTACCTTGATGACCATGCAGAGTCAAGGGGGAACGACTAATGAGACTAAATGTAATTACTGTCCACCTCCAATTTGAAAACAAAATAAAGCCCCCTGCACTCCCATTTGGGACTCCCAACACTGGGACGAGAATAAACCTCCTTCGGTCACCACTCACCGCCGCGATGGGCTTTCCTGTCACTATTTAGATCAGTGTTCATGCTCCGCATTAAGATTCACATTAGGTGATGGCTCAGCCTACGCGCTATCCCTGGCATCTGCAAACTGATTAAAAAACTGAGAATTACAAGTGTTGAGTTATTGATATTCTAACAGCATGTTGCAGAAACTTCCAGCTTGGGTTCCTGAACTGCTTAGTCAGAGGAGATCTGAACCAAATACGATAAATGTTCTCCTACATTCTTCAACTCGTGGAAACCAGATTCACCGGAAAAAAAACAATGTACTTTCCTTCTAAGTGTATGAAGAGCACTGAAAACAGAAACACTCCAATGCTGTCTTTATTTCCTACTCTCACATACTGTCTCCTTTTTTTTTTTTTTTGCAGTATCCTCACACAAGGTGACTTCCACACTTCTCTAGGATTATAATGTGGCATTGAGGTTAAAGTGGTGAGGTATTGGATAAGTGTGCTTCTCCTTTTTCTTCTTTCATCCTGCCTCTCTGACTATCTCATTAGAGACGCTAAACGTTTGGTCAGATGGGTTGCCTAAAGCGATCTTGTTGTCAGGTGAGAAGTTTTGGAATGAGGCTCCACTGCTGCTCTGTGTTTGATGCATTGTACTGGGAATATGTTGAAAATTTAACTCTGATACCAGATAAAGACAAAGATATAAAGGAAAGAAGTGACATTCAGCGCCTTCTCTATGTCTTTAACCCACAAGACAAGAGCTTGATTTCTAGCAAGGCAACTTCCCCCTCGAGCCTTTCAGTGAGAATGTTTATCTTGAGCATTATTTATTTATTTATTTATTTATGTTATCCCCCATTTAATATACTGAGGAGGAGAAAGCAGAGTCAATGATCATGTGGGGGTATGAATAATTAACAGGAAATAAACAAATAAAATAACAAAAACATGGTAAATAATCTTATCGTATCCAACAGCTGCGTTGATACCCTAACACCCCCACACCCTCGCCGGGTAAAGAAAAACCCCTGTCCATGCCGTTAAGCTGCTTATAAATATTTGTAATTAAAATTGGAGGGGGAAAGCAGAGAAGAGTGGCATCTTTATCACTGGAGACACTGCTGCTGCAGGTGTCTTTGATGCCCAGAAAGGCGTTTTGATCTGACAGTGCAGGAGACTCCAATCGGCTTGTCCCACTCAGCAACTCCCTCACTGCTCTTACCTCCCCTCTCTTCCCTTGCTCCCTCACATATTCAAGAGTTCATTACCCATTTGTTTTGCATTCCCATTTTCTAGACCTTTGAAATCATGTCAGCCCAAACCCTTAAATTATTCATCAACACTTGAACTGCTCTATTTTAAGGCTTGACAAAACTTAGATTTTTGCCGGGACGTGCACAATACTCTGTCCGACACTCATTTTTAAAATATCAAACATCATTGATTTGTTAAAGCGGCAAGAGTTATAATTATTTTATTAACAATATCTTATATGACAGTACTATGTCAGCATAGTAGCTCTAGTTGTAATCTACTGAGGATTCTCGCAGGAAGTAGAAGTCTTTTGGAAGCCTGCCATTGGCTGACAATTTCAGCTGGCATTTTCTTCCCTGAACACTGTCTCCATGCTACTGTTTTTAGAGACAACATCACGAACAACCTCCAATCTGGCAATTATGCACTAAAAATACACTGTTTCCCATAAGGCTGGAAATATTTATGCTTTCAGACACATTCCTCTTTTTATTCCTCTTCATACATATCAGTAATCACCTTTGTCCACTTTATCAAGAATAAATCACGTTGTCACAATCATTTCGTGAGAAGAGGTAAAAAATATATTTTTTACTTCTTTTAACAATATATTTATTGACATTTTTTTCTTATATACACACATACACTTGTATATATACACAGAATTATAGCAAGTTTGTAAGACCTATACCTCGCTAACAATGACACCTGCAGTAATGTGTTTCTGTAGAGCAGTGACTATCTATCTATCTATCTATCTATCTATCTATCTATCTATCTATCTATCTATCTATCTATCTATCTATCTATC
>JAPTYQ010000024.1:9862203-9875129 GCA_029814465.1 Ostorhinchus cyanosoma | reverse complement strand
ATACAGTCGCAAACCTGAACTTCCACGGCAATCTACAGTCCCGTATACTCACGGAAATCCCACTTTTCATGCAGTGAAAGGATCCTCAGTACTGTATGTACGTACTAATCTGACAACAAAGAGTCTGGATGACAGCAATCTGTTGTAGTGACCTAAATTAGTACTAATATTAGATTTAAACATCTTCCATCCCTTGCTTTGAAACTATTGAGGAATGTGTTCTCTCACTGCTCGACTTGATCTGCCCGTTGGGATTTATCATTACAGCAGTGTGGATGATTAAAGGCTAAATAGCTTAAAGCGCCTGGAAAAAAAAAAAGAAAGGAAGAACATGAGCGTTAGATGTGGATGTTTGAAGGATGTGAGGTTAATGCGGTGCCATGCTGGGTAACCTCATCTCTGCCTCCCAACCCTGTGCTCCTCAATTCCTGAGCTCAAAATGACCTTTGATCCTTGTAGGAGAGACATTATAGAGGCAACCTGGTGGTAATAGTGCTGCAAGAACTCCGACCACAACCTAACATGATGTGACATGAGACAATACGATAATTATCTATATCATAATACTGGAAGGTCTTAGAGTGTCTATATGTTTGTGTGTGTATCTGCACAGTTCTGAGAAATTTAAACATTTTTAAGTGGCCAATTTGGTACCTACAGTTAAAGAATAGTCCCATCTCCACATTAAATATCTCGATAAGTTGATAGGACTAACATTTTGGGAGATATTAGTCATTTTGGGAAACAGTAGCCTGACAATCACGTTGCTCAGTTGACCGGAAGTGCAGTACATGATGGGAAATTAAGTTAAAAATAGAACCTGTAGCACTGGCATTTGTTTGACCTTTCAAAGTCACTCAAGGTTAAAGGTCATAGCATCGAATGACAGCCCATATGTGACTTCCTATCTATTGCCAATAGTAATTATGTTAATATCTTCAACTGTTTTCAAGTTATAGTACTTTGAAATGTGTCCCATTATAAACCAATGGGGATTTTTAAAAAGTAAAAAAAACATTCAAAAATCAATATTTTTTCCCAATTCTTGGTAGAACTTACCCCCAAAGATGGTTTTGGAGAAGAAGATTCTTGAAAAATTGTTTGCAGATTGACGGATGGACGGACGGACGCCAACTGACACCTGTTCCTAACAACAGGAACAACACTTTTATTACTTAAATCCATGATGGTTGACGGGAAGCTCAGTACCACGCTGCATGATGGGAAATTAAGTTCAAAACAAGAATGACACATTTACTAACTTCAGTCCCTAGATATCAGTATTAATATGACCCATGATTCCCAACGGGGGTCAACACAGTACTTCTAATAATAATAATACAGCCACAGTTTTAAGCAGAGGTTCATCTGGAGCATTTGTTGGGTTCTTGTATGTAATATACAGAATGTAATATAAGGAATATGCATTTGACAGTGGGGAGATGCAACAGTTTCCCCTGTTTTAGCTTCAGCTGTTGTCTGAAGATTAACCCATAAAGACCCAAACATCCACCTTGTTTCCAAAGTCTACTGATCTAAACGCTTTAATACCCGTTGATCCACTAATCCTATCAATACATGTAAATAATTGGGGTAAAATGCAGTTTTTCATTTATTCATGGTCATCAGATATGACCCATTTGGACGTTCAGAGGCTCCGTATGAACATGGAAACACCGTCATCTTCTACAACATGGAGTTGGATCAATGACAGTGGATGGAGACTCGTGTTTTCTGTTCAGTAAATGATAGATTTGGTTGAAAAAGTCCCTTTTTTTCTTAAGTTTCCTCTGTTTTTGATATAATAACCTCCAACTTCAATCTGAACTTTTATGAACATCTACATGATCAGTAATGTAAACATAGGAAATTACATGATTTTCATTAAAACAATGCAAAACACAGAAGATAATATTATAAATAGTGATAAATCACTTCAGAAGGGGTAAATGTAGAGGAAATAATCATATAGGAACTGCCACAAAAGAAACACTGGGTCTTTATGGTTTAAGTTCAAATATATTCATACAATTCTCCTTTTTTATGATACCACCAGCTTTATGAAATGCACCAGTTGCTCTCGCAGCAAAATATCCCCACAACATGATTCTGCCACAAGCCTCACCCTTTCTCCCCTTATAAACAGTTCTATTTTTCACCTCAGAACACTCCGCCAAAAAAAAGTATGATTTTTGTCAGAGTGCTCATTTACAAACTTTAGTCATGCTTTGGCTTTCCGCCTTTGGAGTAGTGGCTCCCTCCTTGAGGAACTGCCTTTCAGGTTAGAACGATGCAACACTCTACTGTGGATGGAAATATTCTACACCGATTACATTCAGGGTTTTTCTTGCTTGTTGTCTTTGGATGCTTTTGAAGCAGTCGTACCAAATATAATTACTACATATATCCCTCCTGAAGAATTTGACGGCTGCTTCATCCTCTGTCTTTGTATTTATCTTGATGCTATTGTTTGGACAGATACATGTGGAACATTTTCATTAATTCTTGATACCTTAGGGAAAATGTGCAAGTCAGACTTCCATCTTACCCCAGTTCTTATGATTTTTACCAAAAACAGAAAACAATAATTATTAGAAAATAGAATAAATACTGTTTAAATGGTAAATGGTTGGTACTCATATAGCACATTTCCACACTTTTATGGTGCTCAAAATGCTTTACAAAGCCTCACATTCACTCATTCACACACACACTCCTAAACCAGTAGGTGGCTGTTGCCATGTACGGCGCTGCCAGACCCTACTGGGAGCAATTTAGGGTTCAGTGTCTTGCCCAAGGACACTTCGACATGTGGACAGTCGGAGGCAGGATTCAACCCTTCGGTCATTGGACGACCCACTCTACCAACTGAGCCACAGCCGCAGTATGGAGATAAAAGCACTGGAATATAAATTATGACTCACTACACAACCATCATAACAGCAGGGTCTGCTGAAGCAAATAAAACTTGTAAAATTAAACTGAAGTAGACCGTACCATCTTCTTCCACTTATCCAGGTCTGGGTCATGGGGGGGCAGCAGCCTCAGCAGAGGAGCCCAGACCGCCCACTCCCCAGACACTTCCACCAACTCAGCCGAGAGATATAATCTCTCCAGCGTGTCCTGGGTCTGCCCCGAGGTCTCCTCCTGGACGCCCATGCCTGAAACACCTCCCCAGGGAGGCGTCCAGAAGGCACCCTCACTGGGTGCCTGAACAACCTCAACTGGCTCCTCTGGATGTGGAGGAGTAGTGGCTCCGGGATATCCGAGCTCCTCACCCTATCTCTAAATTATTTTTGGCTGCTTGTACTCATTGACCTCGATCTTTTGGTCATTACCCAGAGCTCATGACCATAGGTGAGGGTCGGAACATCGAGAGCTTCACCTTTCAGCTTAGCTCCCTCTTCACTGCAACGGATCAGTTTAGCGTTCGCATCACTACAGACGCCGCCCTGATCCACCTGTCGTTCTCCTGCTCCATCCTACTCATTCATGAACAAGATCCCAAGATACTTCAACTCCTCCACCTGAGCCAGGACTTCCTCCCTGACCTGGAGTGGCCACTCCACCTTTTTCCAGCTGAGGACCATCGCCTCAGACTTTGAGGGTCTCATCTTCAAACCACCCCAGTGTGAGCTGGAGGTCACTGCTCGACCCTCTAGAAATTATGTCCATAAAACTGTCCATAAACTGAAGTATGTAAATTCTAATGCAGTTTCTATATTTTCATCTCTCTTCCCGCTGTGTTAGGTGTGATGTTATGGACTTTTCACATAACTTCTCACAATATTACAAATGCAGCCTATGCGCATGTGTGGCCCGTGTCTGAGTAGAAGGCTATGATTTAAACAGCATGATGTAGCTTGTGATAATGAAATGCTTTGCCTGAAAGGACTATTGTATAAGCTCCTTGTATGGCAACACAGCATGGTTAGATGATGCATTACATTGCTTGTTAAGATGAAGCCAATGAAGTGGATTTTGCCCTTCCTTCTCCGTAAGTGGTAGATCACAGAGGGTGCATCTACTTCTCTGGTGTGCTCAAGCACTTGTGTGAGTCTGCTCAGGTAATTACAGCATCTGTTAAGAGCTTTGCTGATTGTTTTTCATCTCCACATGGTCACCACTGCAGAAAACCAATTACCCAGGGGAATACTAAATCACCAAGACCGATTTGTTATTCTATTGCAAAAGGCAGAAAAACCTGGATAAGAGTGGGAATGTGTTTCCATTTGTTTACATGCTGGTAAAACACATTAACAGGGGATAATACAAGACAGAGCTTCATGCAATAAAATGGAATAATGAGAAAATGTTTAAAGTAAACAAAAATATTTTAAATAACTTATAATATAATGAAACCACAAAATAACTCTGAGATGGGTTATAGTGGAAAAACAAGATCCACTGAAAGCTATTTTGTTCAAAGTATACATGTCCACTGAAAAACCCAATTTATTTTGTTCTTTTGAATCTTTTTGTTTGAAACCACTGTCATTACAATAATCATGAAAGTTCACAATGCTATTAAATCAGGCAAAGCCACCAGAAAATAACCTTAAGTGGGCCATACTTGTAGACCTAGTTTCTGTTTTCACAATACATGCTACTGCTATTTCAAGGATCAGGACATGCGTGTGCATGGTTGACTCAGAGGCAAAATAGTACAGTATGCGTCACTGTGAGCGCTGCTGTTTATCATGTTTAGCAGATGCTTCTATATCAGCTGTTACAGGCTGTTGTCCTTCTCTGAACCATTTAAAATGTCAGAGCTGCACAGATTCATTCCTTCACTAATGTGACTTGCTGAAACCAGATTGTTTGGATGGATAAATGGTGTGATTCACATTAACTGTTGATTAATTGTTCTCATTTATTGCACATGGAATAGTTTTCTTCTTCTCCTGACCTCAATTTTCGACGTCCTTTGTAACCACTGTGATGACTTTGAGTCCTATTTTCTCCTCTCTGGCTCCTCTTTTGCTCCTACTGCAGTGCTTTTGCGAAAAACCCATAAGCCGATTTTAGTTTCCGTATAAAAAAAAAAAAAAAAAAAAAAAAAGCGAGGGGAAAAAACAGATTCACAATGAGAAAAGTGAAAAGCTTTATTCTCCTGGAACTGCGCCGGATTGCCTTTATAGCAGTGCCTGAACTCTTTTTATTTCGGCAGTCCTTTAAACTACCGTGTCTAATTGCGATGGCATTTTTAATTAAAAGTCAAGGATATGTGGTTGTTTGTGAAGGGAGACTAATCTGTTCTTGCCTCCACCTCTCCCAGTGCTAGCTATCTTCCATCTATCTGCCTAATGAGAAAATAGAGAAGCCAGTGCAGGACTTGTTGATATTTGCTTTTCTCTAAGAAGATTTCTGTGAATTTACGATTAGCAACCGAGCCTCAGACCATGCGACGCTGTAGCTCTGAGACCTTATGGATTACTAAAGATAACAATGGGCAATTTTCCTCCAGGCTTCCTTTACAAAGGTTCCCAGGCTCCCATAAGTGTGACAGCATGGTCAACTCAATAGTCTGTTAATTAAAACAAAATCATTTCCACCAGGTACAGTACTTGTTTTTAATTGGGATTTAGTTGACTCTTTGAAACACTGTACTCTACAAACTATTATTAATTCAAATACATCACACTAATATTTAGGTGTATATGGGAATGTTAAGTTTTCCTCCCGCTCACCAGCTGCTGGGCGAATACTTTTATTTGGAGCAGGAGGGTGGCATTGGGAATAGGGAGACAATTATTCAAACTAAGGACACAGGTTCAAGCCCTTACGTTGGCAAGCATCCGTCTTACTGAAATGTTCAGGGGTAAAAATGCAGAATCCCTGCCAGTTTGAGGTCTGCAGTTCTGTACCTGCCTCCCAGTTCTGACCTCCCAGTGAGAGGACAAGCAGGGTACAACACAATGATCAATGGACGATCCGATCATTATTTAATTTTAGATTTTAAAGTCAGCTGTCACATTTTAAAATATTCATACATTATATATTATTCATATATTTTAAATATTACCAAGATCATTTTCACTTGTTCCATTGGTAGTTTTTTTTTTGGTTTTTTTTGCTTTATACAAGCAGAAAATCTGCCAATGGAACAAGTGAAAATTATCTTGGTAAGCTGTCTTGAAATAAGAGTTTCAAGATTTATTGTCTAAAAATAAGTTTTTATATCTCACTGAAAAATTACTCTTTAGGTGATTGTGTTTTAGTTCAAGTGTGATGAGATATTTGGACTTGAAATGAGAAAAATACACTTGGTGAGATTTAGATTTTTACAGTGTGGGATTTAAAAAGATATATTATTTTCACATTTGTTTTGCATGTCTACATACTAAAACTTCATTCATTAAACAAAGACCAAACATGAATTTTGAAACAAGTATAGGTGTGTTTGTAGCCATGGTTGTGGTAATAGCAGAGGGCCATGATGCCCTACTCCACATTAAAGGGCCCAGTGGGGATGCAGAGCCACAGCTGGGACTCAGCAGAGAGGAGAGATTAACATTGTGATCCACCATTCTGCCTCATGGAGAGGGCCCAGTGCCCAGCCTTACAGCTGAGGAGGCATAGCTGAGCCTGTGGGCAAGCTAACCCCAGAGGTGGCCCACAGCCGCAACAAAAAATCCAATTGATTCTCCCTTGCACAACCATCAGCCAAATGCAGTCTCCAGTGGGTTTTACAATGGCAGCCTTCTGGACACTTAAAGGAAAATGTCACCTGAAGTTCTGTGGAGCACAGAGTGGAGCACGGAGGGGACAGCAGGTTCAGGAAGAAAAAAAAAAAAAAAAGCCTGTCTAAGAAAAGTAGTAGTTTTTAGTGTCAGGCTATTGTATTTCTAAATCTAGCAGGGTTTGAGTCATATATGGAGCAGTTATGTCACAGTTTTTAACTAATATGTCAAGGTATTTTGATTAAATCAAAGACAAAGCATGGCCCCATTTGCACCCCCGGTACAAGCAGAGCGTACAGGCCCAGGCTGATCATACATATATAGCTTTCTGTGGAACATCTGCCATGAAAATGGCATGGTCAATGGAGAACTGTAAAGCAGAATTATGTGTGGAGAAGAGGGGGTGTGTTTGGCACAAAGTACTGTTGCTATTCATCAGCTACAGTACCATCATGGCTCCGGGGAGGCAGCATGATGTTTGCCCATCAGCCAGCTGTTGAGCTATAAATGGCAGCAACCATCACTTACACAGATTCTACAGCTACATTTGCCCCTGTACGTACTGTAAAGTCTACAAAATGTTTTGGTTCACATTAGCCACTGGAGATTTACGAAGCAAACTTGTGTGAAAGTAAAATTACATTGCAAATGTCAGCCAAAATGACTCCTCTTCCTTTGTGTTTTTTAATGTAAGAAATATATTTAATGTTTATTTGTTTTAGAATTATACTTTAATCATAAAGGGGAGATAAAATGTACTTTAACTTTGTCTTGCTTCCACTTCACATGTAAATATGTATATAATTGTTTATTATTATTATTACATTGTATTCTGCATATTTTTTCTTGCACTTTATTCTGTTGCTGCCTTGAGCATTGAATTTCCCCACTGTGGGATCAATAAAGTCTCTATTCTAATAACATAACATCAGTGACGGCTGATAACATCGATTTAACTAGTGCACAGCATCTATGAATCTATGGTAGTAGAAGTAATAGTAGTAGTAGTAAATATAACCTTTTTTTTTAACTTTAGAGACATTTTTTACTAAAATCAATAAATTTATAAAACTCCTCTTTATATAATTATAAGTGGGATGGTGCCTCTGCCCTTCATAGCCCAGATTAGTGCAAAAAGAATCATGTAAAAACAGGTTCTGGTGTCATTTTGTGGTTTAGAATGAGAACTATTGGCCGAACAAAACAAATATTGGAAGCAGAAATTTCTTGGTAATGGTTTTAACTTTTACTGATGGACATCATTAAGCACTTATTTTTATGTTTTAAGTTGAGTTAAACTTTTGTTTGTTTGAGGCGGTAAAAGTCTGAAGTGCAGACTGTCAAATATTGAATAAGGCCTCTAATCTTTTCTACGAGAACCAGTTTAAGGGTCATTTTTGGATTTTGTTCTGAAGCTGAGGGTGGTTTTGTCCTAAAGGTCAATGTCTCAGGATGCATCCATCCTGCAATATTAAAAAAAAATAGAGGTGAACGTGAGGCCATGTGGAAATACTGTTTTCTTACTTGTAGGCATGGGGCATTAAGCTGCCTACGTTCCAAAAAATGTACTGGCTCCTTTCTTGGGAAATGTGGCTGAAAAATGGCATTGCTTCACGGTACATTTTACAGAAAAATAAATCAACCATTAAGATTTATTTGTTAAGTTAAATACACAGCCTCAGGTAAGATCAAGGCTCGTGTGTATGTGTTTGTTGGTGCATCAAGGCAGAAAATGGTTGAAATTTTCTGCCAAAACCCCTCAAGTGGCAAAAAACTAGTCCATATCCAAAACTGATTATGCTCTCTCTCTTTGACCTTCATAACGTTAATTTAGCACCATTAGATACACCGTGCTATCACAGCAGTGTAATGTGTTCTGTCTGGCACTTACTCCAACATGCATGAATCAGCTGGAATGTGTACAGTGCAGTGTGTGTTTTTTTCCTGTTGTGTTTGAGGGTGTAAATCTGTGCCCGTAGGGGGTTAGGGTGGGATTCAGGGGGGAACTTAGGACAGCAGAGCCTGTCCTTGCCTGGACTTCTATAGCCTGTGCATGGTTGTGTGTTGAGCAGGAGGTGGGTGGTGTAAATTCTCCCAGCTCTTCCAGGCATCTGAGCCCACTCGCTAGGCCTCTTTGGCAAAGAGAGAGGGACCAGGTGTCGGCTCTCGTACAAAGGGCTTTGATGCCAGAGTGCAGTGAGATGTCGGATTTGGAAAGAACCTCTTCTGCATAACAGTGTGTGAATCTGTGTGTGTGTGAATGAGAATGTGAAGTTCAAGTAGCTGCTGCAGTTTGAGTGAACTTAAGTGAAAACAGATTAATAGTTGGTGACACCTTGTCAGCTTTATCTTCCAGATCGTAATCTAAATCAAACTTTTAACGGAAGTATTATCTGACACACTGATTGTCAAAAGGCCACTTTAATACACGTTTGATATTCCTGATATGACTAATTTATTGAAGAACAGCCTATAACTGAGTCACTTCAAGCATATTTAACAGTAACTATCCATTTTTTTCCCTCTGTTTTGTGCTATCTCCATATTTAAACTAAGTCCTGGCTCTAAAACTCAGAAATAAAAGTGTTAAAATGACCCTTCAGCTGACCTATTAATGATGCAATTCAACTTAATACTTTTAAATTACATGTTGATTTCATAGACCCTATTTTTCATGACAGTCAGAGAAAATCCAATGATTCCATCTGGAAAAAAGACAGAAAGAAAATCGACCTTATAATCTTTTTTTTTTTTTTTTTTTTTTTTTTTTTTTTTTTTAAAGGTGAAACCAAAGTGGATGTTCTAGGCTTACTTGGAAAATGATGAAATTAGAGACAAAGTAGAAACATTTTAGCTCATGTTGAAATCATTCACAGTATTTTACAGCAGTTCTCCTGACAGGAGGTTACTGGCATGAACTGTACAAGCGTTTCTGAAAATCCATCTGCATTCTGGTCTAATGCATTCTCCGTGTGTTAAGTATATGAACACTAGGTCAAAACAGGTTGATGTTTATCATATTGTTGCAAGTGTAAAGCTAATGGGATGGAAATTGTTTTATAATGTCTGCCTAAGCAGCATAAATTCATACAGATAACTGACAAGTGTGGGGCCAAGTGGTTATGACAGCTTCTGGCCGACTTTAGGCCATATTTATCTCCACCACTGTCAATTTTGCCGAACCATCAATAATGGTTCATTCATCACTTTGCATGTGAACGTCTTCAAGGTGATCCTGAACCGTTCATTTAATGAGCTTGAGTAGGTTGTGGTTTCAGACTATCCCTTATGGAAGATGATCTCTTTTCCATAGTTTCCTCAGTAAAAGCAGTAATATTTTAAGCATAAAATGTTTTTTTCTTACTTAATATATAAAAGCCGAGGGCTATTAAAGATGCGCGCTCTTAGTAGTACATCAAAGCTTAGATAGCTGTGTTTGACGGGCACTCCCTCATTGCCCTAACATGGTCGACAGACTCACTCCCTGGAAGGTGAAAGTACGCTTGGCATCTCAATGAGGCCAGTTCTGTCACAGGTCAACAGTATGCTGCTGAGTTCATAATGAGGAGGAGAGGTGGAGCCCTTATTTAGGGTTTTTGGTTTGCATTGTCGCCACATATGCCACGTTGCCCTTGAAAGAGGCATTCTCATTATGGATAGTCAGGATGCTGGAGAATCACATTGAAAATTAAATATGCTTATTAAAGGTGATGGATAAATGGATTATGTTTTAATTGGTCTATTATTATGAGTGCTTGATTGGATTGTCCTTCGCAGGCTATTGATCTCAGGGCTGAGGTTGATTAAGAAGTGGACTGAGTGGAGGATGAGTTTCAATGTGCATGAAGAGTATATATTTTACATTCAGGACAAGATGCCCTGAAGATCAGTGGTAGAAAACCACTTAAAATCTTCCTCCAAAGAACCTCTTCTGAATAAATTAAAAAGCCATTCATATACCCCTTGTCAATTCTTTTCTGAATTATTGTAAAAATGTTTTTTTTTTTTTTTTTTTTTAGCTGCTCCAGTTGGTTACTTTGTGGTACAAAAATACATATTTTATGAGTTTATATAAAATGTTTTGCAAACAGAGTTCAATCCAGTCTTTCTTCACTCCAGTAAATGAATATGAAACGGTATATTAGCCTTTGCAGTTGGTCCATGTGGCTCTGAAGGCAGAGGTGACATCTCACTATGACTTGGGGGTAAAGGTGTGTATATACACACTGCCAGCATGACTCACATTTCCTGCCTCCCTGAGCACAGTCTGTTCAGGTCACACACCCACAGAAACCCCTCATCGAAGCTTTAAAAACACTGAGGCTGAGGCCTACTCATGTATACGTTTTCCTCTGTTTTGTTTTCTTTGTCTGCAACACATGTCTATTATATTTTTGCTCAAAACAGTCCTTTATGTTATGTTTCTGTGGATGTTCTGGTCTGTGCATTCCACTTAAAGCTGAACTTGAGCTACATTAAACATTCCATATGATATGTTTTTGTAAAAGTTTTACAATCAGACCAGATGGGACACAAAATGGGAAAATGCAAACAATGCTTCTGTAGCTCTTTTATCTTAGTTTGAATCAAAACACTAAATATAATTGTACATGGAAATGCACACAGTGGTTCAGGGCAAAAAAAAAAACAACTATTGAATTTACCGTTAATTACATGCTTAACTGTACATAGACTTGTGTTTCCTTGTTGCTGTTGCAAGTATTGACTCATTGAAAGTTTCACAAGATCATATTGACTCAGGTCCACATGCATTTGAACAGTGATATAAGTGTAGTCATGTTTCCTCTGTACGCCACCACAGTGGATCTGAAATGAAGCAATCAAGACATGATTGAAGTCTGGACTTTGAGCTTTAATTCACGCATTAGCCGTTTAGGAATTACAACCATTTTAAACACACTTCCTCCAGTTTCAGAGGCTCAAAAGTAATTGGGCCGACTGACTGACAAGCATCTTAACAGCCAAATGTGGCCCATTCCCTGGTTGTTCTACGTCAAATTAAACAGATGAAAGGTCTGGATCAATGTTCAGTCTGAGTGAAGGAGGCTGTCATCTGACTGACAAAACAAAATAAATCATTTAGAGAGTGAAAACTTTAGGAGTGGCCATATCAACAGCCTCAGCACCGCCAAAAGACCAGTCAATAGTTTTATCAACACATTTTCAGAAAGCAAAAGTCACGCATATATTGTGCTTTATAATGTCTTTTAGCCATTTTCAAAACACCCTTGAATAGACGTGATAACTGTTATCGCTACAACAGGTAACATACATGTAGTGTAACCCATAAACGAATATATTCATTTTAGATTCTCAAATGCAAGTCGGGAGCTTCATAACTTTTGCAATATTAAATGACATTTTACGGTGTCATCTCCGCTTAATAACACAGAAAGTTATTATAAACTGTTATTCAAGTTTATTAGGACCAGTGTCAGACAGCTGTCTTATGATAAGAATGGCACCAAATATCCTGAAAGAGTACATGGACACCAGTTCATATTCTGGTTCCATACAACAGTGGCAATGATTGAAACCCCCTTTAAAAAAAAAAAAAAAAAACAAAGAAACCTCAGACTCAAATAATAAGCTTTTTTTCCTCAAGGTTTATTGGTTTTCCCAAGATTCTGTCAGCTTATATGGTCACTGATAAAGACTCTTTTGAAGTTCGACATATGCAGTTTTTACATATACAACTATAGAGCCCTAAAATAAAATGATTATATGTGAAAGTGTCTGCGGTTACAGAAAATCGACGTGTTTAAAATGGTCATATTTTTGCTAAACTCACTTTTATTAGTCTTTGGTTCATTTATTTGTATATTTGGACCCTAATGGTTCCAAAAGTTTGAATTTGAACCCTTCAGATGCTGCAAAGCTATATTTATATTCATTCAGAAAAAAATCAAGTGGATTTCTATAACATGTTTTTATTCCTGCTTAATTTGTTACACTTTATATCTAGTTACGTCACAACATTTGCACACATAAGATCTGATTCGATGAATATTTTTCCCGAGTACGACATAATTGTTTGTCCATACAGAAAATATGTCCAAACTTTGAGCTGATTATGTAAAATGTTATTGGTTGTATTAACGAACTCAAGACAAAAACACAGTCAACAACCTGGAAGGAACAGGGTCATTTAAAGGGCCAGCGCTCAAAATGACCTTTCTGGTGTCATTACTCAGAAATAGGGTTAAAGATGAACCTGTGGAG
>JAPTYQ010000024.1:9767106-9779120 GCA_029814465.1 Ostorhinchus cyanosoma | reverse complement strand
AACAATCGCGTCCACTTCCTGTTTCTTTTCATTTCAACTAGCAACATGGAAGACCGGATACTACGTGTGATTTTTGCATTTATTTGTGTAATAATTATGAAGCAGCAAAAAAAAAAATCTGCCAATGGAACATGTGAAAATAATCTGGGTAAGATTTCTTGAAATAAGATTTTCCAGATGTATTGTCTAAAAATCAGTTCTTATATCTCAGTGAAAAGTCACTCTTTAGGTGATTCTGCCTTATATTAAGTGTGATGAGATATTTGGACTAGAAATGAAAAAAAACAAAAAAAACACTTGGTAAAATTTCCGTTTTTGCTGCTGGATGTTTACTCTCATAGAAACGCAGTCAACATGTCGACTGACAGACACATTTATCTTTAAAAATAACCTTTCAGTTAAATATTGTAGTAGTAGAATCGCAACATGCAATGATTAGAAGAAGCTATTTTTTACCCAAACTATTGTGCAATAATATTACCTTCTGCAGCTCTTAGACGTGTTTACACTTGGTTTTCTAATATGTTTTGTTGCAATGGGATCATAAGTAGACAGTATGAAATTAAAGTGCGAGTATTGTGTTTATTCTATTATATTGATTCTTAGCTGAATCTATTTTGGCTTTGAACACATTTTTATCACTACTTGTTTTTTTTTTTCAAGCTCAATGACACTATTTCAGCACATCTGTCTGCCTCCTCCTACACCTTCCCTGTATAGTAGCACTTTCTCCTCTCTTGATGAAGATACATCACTATATAAATGTTACCATTCTTGCACCTGCACTTCACACTTCCCCATCAGACTGTCTGCCTTCGGTTCTATTTCTGTCCTCGTAGGTGCTTGCACACCTGACTACATGATCCTTAGAGTCTATCTGTCAGATATCTGTCAGCCTCACCTTTTGCACATATAAATTTCACTCCACCATTTGGGTAATGGTTGAAGGTCCAGGTTTGTACTCACACTTACCTATTACTTATCCAACAAATTTCCTCTTAGGCTCTAAATCATATTTACTCAGAGTTGGATCATACCTTTGTGTACTGTATATATACTACTCGGAAACTGGAAATTTCAAAATGGTAGCTTTAGGCTTATTTGACTGAATTAGGTGAAGCACAGAGGAGCTTATCTGACAGGATAATAATAAAAGGAGGTAGTAAAATCTGAAGAACATAACTTTCAGGTAAGCAGAAATGAAAACAGCCTCGGATACCTTCTTCGACCTAAAAGTAGAGTTCATTATTAATTTAAAAACAACAACAAAAAAAAAAAAAAAAACGACTGTGGCCAAAGGCTGACGTGGAAACATTTAGTAAGTCTTTCCGTTTTTCTGCAGATACAATGGCTGTAAATACTATTGATATCATTGTTCCAATTGATTTTGCGGTTGCACTCATGTACCTTGCTGCACAAAGGAGGATTGCTGTTGTAAAATGTACCGGCTTTATTGAACATTTTGATCAATACTGAACTTATGCATCACACTGTTACACACATGATTTCTAACCACTGTGATGGGATCCAACAGGAGAATATCCTCCCTGATTGATTTCACTGGTAAAATTTAAACAGATTTTTATATGTTCCTCGTCTTCCTAGACCTGGTGTCGGTCCAGTTTATATTACAGGGAGGTTATTATTCATGCTTACCCTATAACCGCTGTTCCATTGTCAAACGCCTTACATAATTCTTACCTTTACAGAATTTGCAGCCAATTTTCTCCTTGTGCTTGAAGTGTGTTGTTATAAAATATACCTGAATATCTGTCATGGGGTTCCAAGTATGTTAAGAACCACTTGAACCCAACAGAAATCAAATACTACAACCCATAATAACCCTAATGCTACTTTTGTGGCCATTCTTAAATGAATTTTTCTGTTATTTTCGATAATTCATTTTTTTGTTTACCTGCTCTAGTAGCTGAAACTAATAAAGCAGGTAAACAAACAACTACTTTTCTGTATGTATTTATTTATTAACCTTTATTCAAACTCTGAAATAAATTTAGGAAGTAACATCATTTACAATATAACCAGGACAAAGCAAAACATTTGAAACATACAGTAGACATATCAGAAATACCAAAAAGTAAAGATGAATTAAAAATAGAGAAGTCTACGTCAAAACAGGAGCAGGTGAAAATAAGTTAATAAGTTAAAAGTACGGATTTAAAACACAATGTATTTGAAACATTTAATTCCATATCAGAATTACCAAAAAGTAAAAGCGATTAATGAATTATCTAAAAATAATTAAATGTGGAAGACAGTGTGAAACTCTGCCAGACTTGAATCTTTAAGTGATTTAGTTCTATTTATTGTGATATTATTGTGGGATGGCTGTGGTTCAGGTGCTACAGCAGATTACCCAATAACCAAAGGGTTGGTAGTTCAAATCCTACCCTGTCCTAGTCATGTGTTGTTGTGTCCTTGGGCAAGACAGTTTCTTATCTCCAGTGCCACTCCCACTGGTGTGTGAATGTTTGGTCCATCATGTACACTGACCACGTAAATGTTCATTAAAGCTCAGATTAAAACTGAAGGTTATTTTATCAGAAACAGACAAAACTGAAGCAGAAGTGACGTTTTCTGTCAAATCTATCATCAACTGAACATAAAACAAGTGTCTCCATCCACTGTCATTTATCAAACTCCATGGCTTTTACTAGTGAATCAATAGCCACTTTTACACAGAGATGCTTGGGAAAAAAAAGTATGTTTCGTCCACCGTTGACCGATTTCCAAAGGAGTAACGGAGGGACGACGGGCTGGACTTTTACACATCAGATCTGCATTCCACAATCAAAGGGGGCGGGGACACACGGCAGCGTATAGTGTGACGTATCACTTCAGAGGCGGGACCAAATAATCCACCGTTTCGTTTACACACGCGTCGTTCCGGAATAAAGGTGAAATATTCCTGTAACAGAAGTGGGGCTAATTTTGTTGAAGATGATGTTGTTTCCATGGCAACTACAGCATCTCTGAACGTCCAAATGGGTCATATCTGATGACCATGAAAAGGTGACAAACTGTATTTTACACCAATTATTTACATGTATTGATGGGATTAGTGGATCAACGGGTGTTTGGGTTTTTATGGGTTACATTCTATATTATCAGGCACAAAGATGAATTTATGAGGTCCAGAAATGCACAAATGTCCCACTTTTCTTGTGTGGTTAAGTGAGGCGTTAATTTTCACCTCCCAGCTCGTAGATAAATGTGTGCATATGTTTGCTTTTGCCCCACTTTGTCAACACTGATATCAGAGTCAAGCCATTGGTTTTTGTATGATATTCTAAAGCACAAACAACATTAAAAATTAAAGTTCTTTCTGACTGTATACGTATATATATTTTATAATTTTTATTTTTTTTTTCCACTTCAAATGATAAAACTGCTTAAAGAAAAGTGATTCTGAATGAGCACCTATTGAAGCTCACTGTTTGGTCATTATGAATGAGTAAAAAAGGAAAACAAAAGAAGAAAAAGCAAAGAGGAAAAACACCAGTAGAGTTTAGAGCATTCTAAAAGTGCATTATATCCACAGGAAGAGACCCTGCTTAGACATGAAATTGACTCCTGCTGTTTGCAACTTCTTCCACCCAGTTGGAGTCTTTCAATCTAAAGAGCCTGGGGTTGCCAAAGCCCTCGCTCCTTATACTGTTGGAACTGTATCCTAAACAAACAGCAGCACTGCCTTGAGACACTGATGCCAGCAAAAATGCTAAATGTATTCAAAGCAGCAGCAATTTGCATCAGCTTTTGAAGTAAATTCAACTCGATGGTGTACAATATATATATATTTTTTATTCCAAAAAGGCACAGAATACAACAAAGAGTTTTCCAAAAACAGAAGCTTGTTCACTCAACGGTACTTTTGACAACTCAAATCAAAAATCAAAACACTCAATTGTTCTGACATTTTGAATAAATGCATTTCAATACATTTTTGTTTTTAAACTTAATAACGCAGCTTTGATTCAGTTGGACACAACCATGAATGTGCATTTTCCTAAAACACACAGAAGAAACTTTACAGAAAAAGGTTAACCTGTAAAAACACCTGGAACTATTTTTTAAAAGCAACATTCCCACTTTTCCCATTATTCTCTGCATTTGAGTACAAATATATAGATAACGACCGCAAAATACTATGTAAATCAGACTCAGACTCACTTTATTGTCATTCAATAAAAGCACCATCAGCAATTTATTAAACGAAATGTCGGTCGAAATCCACTTTTGCTTAAAAATCCAAGAAGTAAATATAAAAATAGAAGAAAAACACACGTAAGCTGAAAAGAACATGTATTTTAGACCGTTAGACCAACAGAAGTGCTGCTCCAGACGCCACATTATTATTATTATTATTACATCATTCCTTACATTAGTACCATTACTTCCTGGTACTGAACAAAGCAGGTCCACTCACTGACCTTACAGACCCTGGAGACCACATCCCACCTCAGATTGTCTTGTAATGTATTTAAAAATGACCAAAAATAGTCACTTACCCGATAAAAGTTTAAACAGTTTTAACCAGTAGATACTTTTGGTTGTTTTGGTTTTTGACGTAATATCGTTTTTAATGCGACAGATCCTCAAGTGTCTCAAATTATAAATGAGTGTCTCTTCTAAAACTCTATAAAACTGTCTTTGACTTTGTTCCGCTTCATTTTTTTTCTGTCTGAGTTTTACTTCATGTATAACTTTTGTCCTTTTTTTAGGGCGAGGGGGGGCTGCTTTTTGCAATTAAGCATAGCACAATCATTCTGTCACTGTCAGCTCAGAGCAGGAAAAGCAGGAAAGTACTCAGGGTAAAAAAAAAAAAGTGCTATCTATTCTGTCTGAGCCTTTAAAAAACTATACTGAATTGAGTTTTCTCCTATGGATAATGGATGGTAGAACTGGCTTTGGACATTATAGCAGTAAAACAAGAAAAAAATGCATGTATTATCTTTATTTAGGCTGTGATAGACTATGATTAAATACAATATGCTGAATATGTGACATGTTTTCTAATGCATTTTTCAGTTCTGCGACCCTTCTCTTATTAAAACTGTGGTTTATTCAATACATGCTCACCCCGCTTGAGGTTTAAGTGGATAAAACCAGGCAAATATAGTCAGGGATTAACCGCTGCTGTTAAATTTCTCTTAATAAATCAGAATAATTGCTTATTTCATGTGTTCTTTACTGCTTTTTATTTTCACAGGAAAGCTTACAACAACCAAGTAAAGTTTACCAGGCACTTCAAACCCCATAATTAAGATGTTTGAATAGTCAAACGTGCCACCAGTGCAAAGATTTGCAGTAAGAACATCTCCAATAAACATTTTCTGTTTGTGTCTGGCCATGAGGTCCTTAGTTAAAGGCGGAGGAATTTTAAGAAGCGTGCAGCTGAACAGATGCAGTGCCTGGCTTCTTATTTTAGTTCCTCACAGCGGATGTTTTTCCCCCATCTCTGTTCTTCCAGGGCTTTATGCCATTGATCTAAAATCCAGCATACATAAGCATATCTAAGAGAAACTTTTATTTTTGAAGATTTGGAGATGGAAAGTTGTGAATAGAAAATATAATACATTTTACGTTTTTTGGAGTCCGATGTGTAAGAATCTTAAAATTGTGGGATTTCACCAGTTTCCAAAATAAAGCTACGTAAGCTTCTCTGATAAAACTCTGTCTGTTTTCACAAACATATACGGCAGGACTTTGCATTTGATGTTACGGAAATATCTCTATCTGCAAAAATGACTCTTTAATCGTCGGTGATGTATTATTAATGTGTTCTTTTGATAAGAAACATGTAGTGATGGTTTATTTCAGCTATAAGAAAAAAAAAAAGGGATTCTAGAAAAATAAAATACTTGTTCACGAGAGCGCTGAGGGGATGTAATTAACGGCACTGAGCAAATATTCTTATGAATCTCTAGGTCTGGCTTTTGTCTGAGTCATGAGGTGGAAAACATGACTCAAATTTCTAACAAGTGTGCATCTCTCGGCACCAGATCTGTAACAGACTTGGGTTGGGTTTGCTGTAAGGCAGAAGCAGCTGTGTTTTATAATGCAGTTTGCATTCTCTGTTCCCCATTAAATCCATTCCTCGGGACAGACTTCAACTTGTGACCCCTCTATTAGCCCTTGTGCACCCGGACTGGTGATTAGAGGAACATTAGGAAATTAAAGGCAAATTGCATTACCAGAGAAACAGATGGAGGTGCTGCTGAGGACCCAACACGCAGGACAAGGAACCTGCTGATGCTCAGAGTTTACACCCTTTCATTGGCCGACGTATGATGCTAAATGTCACCCCCAGGTAGCAATTTTTCAGGTGGCACATTCTGATAAAAGACAGGGTCGAGTAGTCGTGCCAGAATGTTTAAATCCTGAATTTCTAAAAGGCGCTGTGATGTTATTTCTGCCCTGAAACCACTCAAGCATATTAATTAGATGTGAATAACTTCACAACATGTTGCAACTGTGTTTGCAACAGTCAGCAGGGAGAGAGTTTATGTCAAGCACACACTTATAAATAAAATGTCAATTAAACAACAGAACATATACATAGTTGTTACAGTTCTACCAACTCATCCCTAACATTTAATTGTTATTAAATCAGACCTGGAGCGCTGCTAGCTATTATGGGCCCCGTGAAGGCTATTTTTTTTTTATTATTAAAGAAAGGAAAAACAATATATTGTGCATTTTAGATACAGTGTCTTGAATTGTTTTTCGTCATTTACCAAACCCAATCACCTCCCTCCCTCCCTACCCACATACATACAAACTACCACTAGCATGAAAGAAAACTAAATATATATATGTATTTTATTTTATTTAACCTCTATTTAACCAGGAAAAAGATCCCATTGAGATTAAATTAACAATAAAGATTAACAGTATAAATCATGATATGGGTAAATTAAATAAGGGACACTTTCACAGGTTGTTTCTAGTTTACAGGGTAAATGATGCTACGGGAGGATGTTGAGCCTATTGAAATATCAAATTAAGAGTCCCATAACTTATGGAACTTTCCAGTTGTTCTTCTAGTGAAATACTTTCAAATTTTAGGAAAAACATCAAATTGCTTTGTAAGTCAAACGGACACTTTTGGTGGGTCAGGAAATTTCCACTCTAGAGCTATTCTCCTACGGGCGATAAATAATAATAATTAAAAAAAAAAAAAAAAGGAAAATAAAGTTGATAAAAGAAATAAACAGTGAAAAAAAAAAAGGAAAGCGAAACGTTGACTCTTTATCAATTTCAGTGTCTTGTCCCACTCCTGACTTCTACACTGCAAAAATCCAAATCTTACCAAGTGTATTTTTCTCATTTCTAGTCCAAATATCTCCTCACACTTAATCGCCTAAAGAGTAACTTTTCAGTGAGATATAAGAAGTTATTTTTTGACAAAACATCTGGAAAATCTTATTTCAACAAATCATACCAAGATGTTTTTCACTTGTTCCATTGGCAGATTTTTTTGCTTGAATTAAGTAAAAAAATATATTGAATGAAGCTAAAGAAACAAAAAAAGTTAAATAAATTAAAAAAAATAACCAAAGGGTTGATGGTTCAAATCCTGGCTGCACATGTCGAAGTGTGTTCCATTTGCAGATTTTTTTTTTTCTTAATTTAAGCAAAAAAAAAAAAAAAAACTGCCGATGGAAAATGTGAAAATAAGATTTTCAAGATCTGTTGTCTAAAAATAACTTCTTATATCTCACTGAAAAGTTACTCTTTAGGTGATTATGTCTTATTTTAAATGTGATGAGATATTTGGACAAGAAATTACAAAAATACAACATTTTTTCCAGTGTAATATATGATATTAATATATTCCCCACCAGTATGAAAACTTTGATGACCTTGATTCAAGTTGGCCTAAAAATACACATCTCAAAATATATATTAAAAAAAAAAAAGTGAGTAAATTGAGCTGTAGCATTTCCGTCCATATTTTTCACACTTCAGATTTTTTTTCATACAGTTCAAGTGTGAAAAATCTGCGGCTCCTTTGAAAATGTGACCCTGTTGTATGAGGATGTTTGACCAAATGCCTGGAGCAAATAAGCTGTGTGTGTTTGTGTACACGACTCTCTGTGCACGTTTTTGTGTTTGTGCCAGGAATGAGATTGCATGTGTGTGTGACTTTGTAATGAGCCGAACACATGTCGGCAGGATCGCAGCAGAGGAAGAGGCTCTCCGACTGTGGAGAAGTGACTGAGGTGTGAGCAGTGTGACAGTGGCACAAAGTGACAGACAGAGCCGGGCAAATACTGCGACAGGCTGTGTATGTGTGTGTATGTGTGTGTGTGTGTACTGTTTGTGTGTGCATTTCTATACTGCGCATTTCTAAAAGATGTCTGTGTGCAGTCAGGGAGAGTGAACATTGAGGTGTTTCTCGCATTGCCTGTCTTTATTTTGGCTTCCCTGAAAGGCCCTCTGTGCTCCCTGCTGTTTCCAAACTGACAGACTACACACTGACAGGGTCTACCCTCGCTGCATCCTAACAAAGAAAGGGGAAGACGAGGGAGAGACGTGGGAAAAGAGACATCAGCAGGTGGATTGGTGAGGGGTCTGCAGAAGAAATGAGGGGTTGAGAATAGAAAAATAGCAAAAAAAAAAAAAAGATATAAAGCAATTGCTTCAAATGAATGGAGTGTAAAAGGTAGAATGTCAGGGATGTCTCACGCTTTAGACGATGAGGGAATATTTTTACTCCACCCTGTTGGAGACGCATCATTGCAAAAAAAAAGAAAAAAAAAAAAAAAAAAAAAAAAAGGGAAGTCAGACAAACACAAGCGGTGCCACACAGTACATTTGCTCCACTCATGCATAACACTCGACCCACTCCGCAGCCACATGCATTTTTAAGTCCATGAGCTCATCTTTCCCAAAACGTATCAAGGACCCGAATTGCCTTCTCGTTTCTCCTCTGACGCAGCACTTAGTTATTGGGTTCTGACTGCATGAAATGTCATCCCAAACACGTTTTGTTTGACTTCTCTGAAAGGTTGCTTATGTTGTTATTCCTTGGCTGTTTGTGTGTGGTACCAGTCTGGCACACTAATTCTACCACTTTATGAAAGTGTGTAATTAAGCGCCTCAGTTGGCCTCTTGTAAATGTCATCTGTTCAGCCTTCTGGATTGTATACTTTGATGTAATTAATTCCAGCTTGAGATAACCCCCGTCAGCCGCCTTCCCGCGAGCAAAGGTGAGAGTTCACCTTTTGAAATGGTGCCCTCTATTCCATGATGGGAGTTAGTGCAAGTCCGGTTCTGGATAAAGTACACAGAAACTTTAAGAATGTAAGTCATCTTAATGCAGATTTATTCACTTTATAAAAAAAAAAAAAAAAATCAGTGGTTTGTTGTATTTTTTGTTTTTTACTTTAGGTATGCACATCCAGGTTGTACTCCACCTTCACCCATAGGTTTCTGGGATAGTCTCTGGAACCCCCGCAACCCTCGCAACGACTAAGATATTCAGAATATGATGCGTTTAAGCTGCAATTGTGCTCAGAAGTTTACATACCCTAGGAAATATTGAATGAAAACATTAGTGATCAGGAAAAACAAATGTATTTTATTAGAACTCTTTATAGCGCACTCATAGAAGAACTCTGAAAATGAAAATTTCAATTTTAGTGTGTTATTGGAGGACTAAGAAGACTGGACATGGACCGAAAGGAACATGTCCAGTATTTTAAGAACACCCTAGAACATACTTTACATATTATCCCTTTGAACGTCATCACTTACATTAGTATCATTACTTCCTGTCAAACAGCATACAGCATTTAAGATCCTCCTCCTCACCCACAGAGCCCTCCATCACCAGGCCCCTCGTACCTCTTTACCCCCTCCCGCACCCTCCCATCGTCCTCTGCTCACCTCCTCGCCCCACCGCCTAAAACCAAGCACTGAAACCTGGGGGGGCAGAGCCTTTTCCGTTGCTGCTCCCACCCTTTGGAATTCCCTCCCTCCCACAATCCAACACTGCTCTGACCTCAACACTTTTAAATCCCTCTTAAAAACTCACCTATTCAAGACTGCTTTTAATATTTCCGACTTTTATTTTTGCTTTTAATGTTTAAGTGTTTGCCTGATTTATGTTTTTATTCCGCTGTATCATGTTTTTCTTCTGCTTTATGTAAAGTGTCTTTGAGTACAATGAAAAGCGCTGTACAAATAAAATGTATTATTATTATTATTACTACTACTACTATTTTGTGCTACCTTTCAAGATTCAAGGCGTTAATTGTCATGTGTACAGTATTGAACTGCTATAATCATTTAAGATGAGTATAAAAACTGAAATAGAATAATTTAACTAGGAAATTACAACAACCTAAACAAAGTGGCATTTAAAAAAAAATTGCATGCAAGAGGAAAAGAGAATAAAAATATTAATATATATATAAGCTACTATTACTAAGAGAAAAATAATTAAATATTTCTTATATTAACTTCCTGATTTTTTTTTTTTCCATTTTTTCAAACCTTTACTGTCTTTTTACATACTTTCATCCCGTCTTTCCAGCAATGTTTCCCTCTGCAGAGCCCTCCCCAACTTTAATTTTTATCCCTCTTTCGCACATCAGGATTAGCCTACTGTCTTTGTTAGCACGCTAGTTCTTTTTCTCACTCGCTCCCACATTTGTCTCTACATACAGCCCCTGTTTTGTGTGGATTAGTGCCTGTATTGTCCTTGGATTAGGGTGTCATTGTCTCAGAGCTGGGGAAGAGGTGTGAATGTGTATGTGCACATTTTTTTTTTTTTTTTTTTTGTGGAGGGGGGTTGGAACTGTGTATGTAGTGCATTCAAGTGTGTATCAAAGTTTGAGGATTATGTGTTGAATTTGCTCTTAGAACTTTCTTGAAACATGAAAGCGGCACAAAGTAGAAAGCTTTACTCGACAGGGGAGTGTGTAGGTCTAATTGGCGGGTCCAGTTCACACCTAACTGTTGATGCAAGAGTTTGTGCGAGGCGCAAAGCATTATGGTTAAGGCTCCTAGTTGTAGAGAATTAGACCACTTATGCTTAATTGATGGCGGGGATCAGAGCCCTTGAGAGTCGAGAAAGATGAGAGGGAAAATGTGCCGGCGTTCATCTGTCATCTGTTCGTGAGTCAGTCACTGATCAAAAAGACGGAGAGAATTTGAGAAAGTGTACAAGTACTAAAGACGGTATCAGTATTGATTACATAGCAGGGGTTTTACATTAGCGCAGTGTGACAGAAGCCTGCAGACGGTGGGAGGTGGGGAAGGTCCGCTGTGGGCTGTCACTGTCACAAAGTCCAGCAAAACACTATATAGGCAGGGGGGGGGGAAATCACAGTTTATAGTTGGGGAGGGGGCTGTAGGGCAGTTAACGGTACAACCTCAGACTTATTCCTGTGGGGGATGAGGAAAAAAAAGTTAGATGTTTTTACTGTTGCTGTATGATGTTGTCTGATGTTTGGAATCTTCATCCTAGATCTGGCATGAGCATTGAGGTGTGGGAGGGGGCAAACATGACAAATTCATAGCCTAACCCCGCCCCTTCCATAACAATAGGGTCCATAATAGTTATGCTTTCACGGGTCCCATAATTGTTTTGTTTTTGTTTTGTTTTTCTGTCTGTTTGTTTGTCGGCAACTTTATGCAAAAAACTACTCGACCAATTTCCATGAAAATTTCAGGAAGTGTGTGAGGTGGTCCAGAAAAGAGCGCATTAAATTTTGATGAATGTAGGTCAAAGGTCAAGGTCACCAAAAAATGTGCAAATCTGGTAAAACGTTCGCGAGGGGAGGGGTTTGTTGTTACTGGCACCACTTGTTGTAGTTTTATATCACATAAATGTATATAGGGTTGAAACTGTACAACTGTGAGGATGGGGGTGGAGCTACGTGGGGGGTGGGGCCAGGGGGGGTTGGAATTTCCAAAACTTAAAAAAAAAAAAATCACTTTTATTATGTAGAACAACTTTTACTGTGTCTTAATTGGATCTTGAT
>JAPTYQ010000024.1:9580292-9596775 GCA_029814465.1 Ostorhinchus cyanosoma | reverse complement strand
CTTCATGGGCTGAAACGGACCAATAAACCAATCAGTGTATAAGCCTTAGGTTGAGTACAGGAAGTATGTGTAAAAAACCCATTAATTTAGCAGATTCTACAAAATAAAAGCTGTATGACATATATTTGCATTGACTTTTAATTTGCCAATGACCTCATGTGGGCCGGTTAAGGTCAGCATGTGGTCTTACTTTGCCCAGATCTGGGTTAAACTGACAAACACCTCAGGAATTATTACCAAAATCTCTTGTGCTCAATATTCAGTATTAACTTGTTTAAATCTGTTGCTTTATTTGACATTAAAATCACATTAAATCACTCACAAGACCCTGTTCATCTGTCAGCTGTGTTCGTATTATATCAGCTGGCTTATTTTGAGCCCGCAAGTAGATAATAGTGTCTTTTTTTTCCTTTTAATCCTAGTGATAGAACCTTTTGTGGGTCTTATTTTTGAGCCTGTCCTTCATAATGGCACATCCTTTGTGATGCCCTGTTAATGTTTTCTTTTCTTGTGTTCCTCATTTAATAGGTCTTATTTATTCTACTTACCTTTTTTTTTGTGCTTTTGCCCATTTTGCTCAGTTTTTGTTCCGGTTATTGTTGATGTTGATATTGTTACTATGGTGTTTGTCAGGTCCGGCATCGAAATGTGGTTCAACAAAACTCTAAATAAAGACAGTAGAATATCAAGGGGAGCCTCATATACTTTATGAAGTTTCCGTTGGCAAAACCAAATAGCTCAGCACCAAAAGGCAGCCAGACTTCCATTCTGCTGTTAGGATGCTGGACAAGACAGGTTGAGGAAAAAAAAAAAAGGCATGTACCGACCTCAAAAGAGACACTGTCATGCAGGACATCTGGCAACAAATGGTGATCCCAGGACAGAGACGACTGAGAAGGACACGTCGTCAAATCCTGTTTTATTATTTATAAATATTTCAGTCGTAGGCTTTAATATGGGAAAAAAAATGCCGATGTATACTGTGGTTTTCTGTCTCCGGTGCCTTTTTTTTTAAATTTTTTTTTTAGCGCAGGCGGTGCAGGCTTTAATTTGACTTCAAGCCAATATCTGACATAGAAGTATATTATTATATTTCCTCTACGCTTTATTTTACATGTTTTCCTCTAATTATACCTTCAGGGTTAACATTTCGTATACATATGATCCCTGATGACTGTAAAGTGTATGCCCTCCTTTTTGCAAAACGATGAAAATACTGCTTAGACAGCACACACACTTGAGGTCAACAGCTTTTTAATACACAGAAGCGCTGCAGTCTCACATCTTCTGTCTCCTTCTTAGATACTTTTTCAACAAAGTTTTAGTATCTATCTCACATATTATACACATAAGAAGAAGACTAGCGTACAGAACAGTGCACTGGCATTAAGCACCCATTAATTTACCCCAGCCTCAGGAGCAGAGTAAATAAGAAAATGAGGAGTTTAATGGTGCATTAGTGAGGAGCTAGTGGAACAGGCCCAGGGCTGTGTTTTGAATAGGCAACTATTATGAAAACTAACCTGTCACACACTTGGAAGAGCAGACCAGTTTGCATTATGCATTGTGAGGCAGTGCTTTTCCCCCGTGCAGCAAACTGTGTTTATGTTCAGCCGACGAAAAATGTACAAAGGTGAAGAGGATGAATGCTCTTTCACTTTTCAGTTACGAGGCAGAATTTTCTACGTGTCAAAGAACCAGCAGTGCATTGTACATTGGTGCAGGGGGTCGAATACAACTTGCTGAAAAGCTGGTCACCAGAAATAGCACAAGTATTATTATTCTTATTCATTTATTGTCACATGCGGATCCTCTTTTTACCATGTTTTTTCACCACTTCAATAAGCATTCATCTAAAAAGAGTACTTTTTATCCAGTTTTTTTGATTTGTTCCTTTTCATTATACTTCCAACAATAAGACCTTCGTGTTCCCACAGCGCACAGACCTTTTAATATTCATATTTGGTTTTTACTGATATCACCAGATCAACAGCTTTTCCCTGTTGATGGCGTCAAGTTAGGTGGAGGTTAGGGTCCCTGAGGTCAGCATGAGCACCAAGTAGAAGTATTATCCAGGGTAAAAACACTGATTAAAAATATAACCAATATTAACAAGATGGTTGAGTTGACGGATTAAGTAATTGTTATCGTGATCAATAAGTATAGTTAAGGTAAATGAATGGGCTTCTTTACATTCTTGTTTAATTCAGAATAAAGGTTAATTCCGCTTTAAGATGACCATGTAAACACCTAATTCCAGTTGAAAATGACTATTCCGAATTAAACTTAATTTTGAATAAAGTCACTGGTTAATTCCACTCTTAATTCCGAATTAAATCATTCCTTGGACATGTAAACGGTTAATTCCACTTTAACGTTATTCCGGTCATTCTGCACATGCTCCTTGTCTTGTCCTGTCGCGATGATGCACATATTCTGAATTATTTTATCCAGAATGAATAATCCGGAATTAAAAAAACATCATGTGAATGTAGCCAACAATGTGTAGATGAATGTTGATTCATTTGTGACTTTAAAATGTTAAAGGGGACATTTTGAGGCAGACAAAGAACACGTCAGAGCGTGTTTTGCACGAACTGCACGTACACAGTTGATGAATAATATGGAAAATGGAGAAGTAGAGAAATAACTGGACTTTAGCCCAACTTTAGCCCAAAACTGGCTAAAAGTGGTACGATAGGGAAGTTCCACTGGAGACATCTGGACCATGAGATCAACCGGGTCTG
Source organism: Ostorhinchus cyanosoma (assembly GCA_029814465.1). NCBI lineage: Eukaryota > Metazoa > Chordata > Actinopteri > Kurtiformes > Apogonidae > Ostorhinchus > Ostorhinchus cyanosoma. The sequence goes on along the minus strand of JAPTYQ010000024.1, from coordinate 9,594,028 downwards.
ATGAAAACCTCCTGTTGTGAAAATGAATGCAAAATTTAATTGCTTTAACCTCTCCCTTTTTTCCTCTTAAAACACGCTAACTCTCTCAGAAATATGCAAAATGGATAAGGCTGAGAGTATGAATAATGCTGAGTATAGACGCAGTAAGTGGACCGTGGGTAAAAACATGCATTGATTGATTGGGTAATTGACTTCCTATTTGTTCTGCATGTATTTTTATGTGCATATTTATGAACATTGTTGATTGAAAATGCCTATTAATGAAAGAAGAAAAAAAAATAGATACTTGTCAGTATTAAAATATTTTTGCTAGATACTGATTGGCCCAACAGGGATTTCATCACTCTTGGGTCCAGCTGTTTACGATGTTATCTTTGCAATATGTTTTGATTACGATCTCTGCTTATTTCACTAATTAAAACTCTAATTATCTTATTTGTCTTGTGTTGAAACCAGCTCAAGACTGTTTATACAGTCTGACCAGGTCTTCATGATCCAACAAAACACCATAATGATCATTGATTGTGGAGGAAACAAAATAAGGCTGATATTTGGGCATATGTTTTAGAACATATAAGTTATTGTTGAGTTAAACTCGAGGTCACAACATTAAAATTCACTTAATACCTGTTATACACATTCACCGGCCACTATATTAGGTACACCTTTTAATACAAATATCTAATTGACCAATCACATACTAGCAACTCATTATATTCAGATATGTCGACAGGGTCAAGACAATCTGCTGAAGTTCAACCCAGGCATCGCAATGTTAAAGAAAAGTGATTTAAGTGACATTTAATGTGGTGTGGTTTTGGGGCTGATTTAAGTTTTTCAGACCGTGCTGCTTTACTGGGATTTTTTCCACACACAACTATCTCTGAGGCTTACAGAGAACGGTCCAAAAAAGAGAAAATATATAGTAAGCGGCGGTTCTCTGGGCAAAAATACCTTGTTGATGCCAGACGTCGGAGGAGGATGGCTAGACCAGTTCAAGCTGATACAAAACAGTGACACAAATAACCACTGGTTACAACTGAGGAAGGCAGAAGAACATGTCTGAAAGCAAAACATGTCAAACCTTGAATCAGACGGGCTACAGTGGTAGCATATACACTCACTTTAATAGGTATAACCAGTACATACAAGGTGTACCTAATATAGTGGCCAGTGAATATATGTATTTGTATTATGTAGACTATTCTCTCCTCCAGGTTAGAGTCAAAACTTCGGAAACATTTAGTCTTTTATCATTTTTGTTAGACCCATGCATATTTCTTAGTTTATATGCACCAAACTAAGTGTTTTTCAATGAGATGAAGACTTAATTTGGCAAAATGCATATAAATACATGCACGCATTGTCACAAAAACAGTTCAGTTTTATTTTAATTTGAATGTTTCTCCAAATATTCAGCTGAAATATATATATTTTTTCCCTTTCTGACCTTGCATTTCACTTCATCCCAGAGCACAGACCAGTTCAATGGGATTTAAGGCATGTCACTGAGGGCAGATCATTTTGTGATAAATACATTATTAATTAAACAAGTGCTCCCTCTCTCAATAAGTTTCTTACAAAGCTTGGCTTTTTGGAGCTTTGGGTCTTTGTCTTGTTGCAGGTATAGTCGGCCATGCTTTATTTACTGACTCTTATTTTAGCTGAAACACTGAGCATTTAGATTTTTTTTTTTTTTCATGCAATAGTGCACACAATCAGTGTCAGTCCTAATATAGGATATTTAACCTACATGTTTATCATAAATTAATGTATTCTCCAAACCTGTAGATGATGCCACATGTACATGTACTTCATTTAAAATCTACTGCTAATACATAAGGTGGTGATGAGCGTGATCAATATTGAGCTTTTTGTACCAATCTATTTGTTGTTTGGCAAAATGAATTTTCATGGCATTAAATAACCTAATTTGTAGCATAGAAACAAACTAATATGCATGTGTCTCTCAAAAATGATAAAACTTTTGACATGAAACGCAGTTAAAAGTAAGAATACCATCTGAAAAACCAAGATGAGTAAATGAAAATAATAGTTCAGTACAGTGGCCCTGAAAGGAAAATGACAAAAAAATTGCAAAGCACACAAGAAAAAGAAAAACACAAGAACAAAATGGAGGCAAGAAAGAGACACACACAAAAGAAAAGATGCATACAAGAAAAACATAAAAGAAAAAGAAAAGCACGGACACAAGAAAAGATGCACACAAAAAAAAACACAAGTAAAAGAAAAGCACGGACACAAGAAAAGATGCATACAAAAAAACACCCACAAGAAAAAGAAAAGCACGGACACAAGAAAAGATGCACACAAAAAAACACCTGAGAAAAAGAAAAGCATCACACAAGAAAACAAACGAGAAAAACAAAAACAAACACAACAACAAAATGCAGACAAGAAAAAGACACACACAAAAGAAAAAGAACAAGTACACAAGAAAAGTTCTACTGGAAAAAGTGATACCTGGAGTCTGAATGCTGATTGGACAGAAGCACTGTCCCGCCTCCTGTCAGAAAGACAAACCAATCAGCATCCAGATCCTGTTCATAGTAGGCACCTGCCTTTTCCAGGAGGAGCTTTTTCTTGTTTGTGTGATTTTCTTTTTCTTGTGTCTTTTTTGTTTCTTGTTTAGGTGATTTTCTTTTTCTTATTTTTTTTTCTTATTTGCGTGATTTTCTTTATTTGTGGTTTTTTTCCCCTAATTGTGATTTTCTTTTTCTTGTGTTTTTTTTTTGTATTATTTGAGGGTTTTTCTTGTTTTTTTTTCTTATTTGCATGATTTTCTTTTTCTTGTTTTTTTTGTGCTTGTGCGATTTTCTTTTTCTTGTGTTTTTTATTTGCGTGATTTTCTTTTTCTTGTGTGTGTGTGTTTTTTTCTTGGTTGTGTAATTTTCTTTTTCTCGTTAGCTTTGCGATCTGTCGTGGTTTCCCCTTCAGGGCCACCATAGTTAAACCTTGTCAAGCAGATATTGTACTGACATTTCCACTGTGATTCTATATATATGTAAAATGTACTGTACATCATTGCACACAACAGTCCTAATTTCTCATTTTGGTCAGTCAGTTTAAATTTAACAAAATGTACTAACTTAGTCAACTAAGATGTGGTCTAGATAACATTCAACATTTCTTCCATGGGTATAAACTGTGTTGTATCTGTTTTTCTTACTCTGTTAAACTATATTTCTTATGTAACATGATGGAAACAAGAATCAGACAATACAGAAAAACAACAATAGTTTATTTTAACCATATTTTGTGTATGAACTACAAACTCTGGTCTCTATAATCGATCTCCATATCTTTTAAAGGTCATGAAAGAATGCTTACATGAAAATCAATCTCTTATTCTTTTACAGCATGTTTCTCTTTTTCACTTTTAGAACAGATTGTTGGCACATGTAAAATCAAAATTTAAAAATTTTTGTTGTGTTTTATTCTCAAAATGTTTTTTTTTTTTATTTTTTATATAGAAATCTACCACTAGAACAGCATTCCCTCTCAGAAAAAAAAAATAAAACAAACAAAAACAAAGAAAGCATGTGGAAAAATAAAGAATACTGACCAAAATATTTAGATATCTTACATACAGGAGACAGCTTGACTAAAATGCAACAAATTTACCATTTAAATTTTCAGACAGTTTACCTCCAACTAAAAACAAAAAGGGAAGATGGCTACGCTCTCTGATGTAAACTGAGTAGAACTGTAATCCACATCCCACCACTAAGAACTCAAGTATAGACTAAATGAAACACCTGCGTCAGGCTATGGTTTACAAATGTGCCAAACTCCACAGAAGTGCAATTGTTGTTGAACTGAATTGTGTTACAGTTATAAAAAAAAAAAAAAAAAAGGTGAAAAAAAAGAAAATAAATTACACTCTAAGTTCACATCTGTGTTGTGTGCAGCACATTCATACTGAGTGTATTATCTGACTCAAAAAATATTAGAAATAAAAGAAATATACACTGGTGTCCATGCTGAGATATACGGAAAAGGATTAGGGCCACTGAAAAAAAAAATTATAAATAAAAAGTTAAGGTCCAAAATATAATTATTCAAAGAAAAAAGTCAGAATTCTGAGATTAAAGTCACAATCCAGACCTTTTTTTCCCTAAGAATTCTGACTTTAATCTTAGAACAATAGTAAAAAAAATAATAATAAAACAGTCATAATTCTGAGAAAAAAAGTCATAATTGTGACTTTAATCTCAGAATTCTGACTTTAATCTCAGAACAATAGTAAAAAAAAAAAAAATAATAAAACAGTCATAATTCTGAGAAAAAAGTCATAAATGTGACTTTAATCTCAGAATTCTGACTTTTTTCTCATAATTATATAAAAAATATATGTTGGACATTAATTTTTACATGTTTTTTTTTCTCCAGTGGTCCTAATCATCTTTCAGAGATACATTAGTTTTGCATTTGATCAGAACTTGTTTTATGTATTTCCATTTTCTGCCCCAGTCGCTACAATTTTTAACCTGGTTAAAAAAGATTATTTAATTAATTGATTTTTTTTTTTTTTCCACCGAATTTTTCCCTTTTTTCTGGCCTTTCTGTTATGAAATGTGACAAAATGCTCTTTGTTCTCCCATTGTTTGGCACAATTCTTCAGTAGCAAAGCATTTTATTTTATTTTATTCGCCGTCTTGTCACCTTGAAAGTAACAGCAATAAGAAGTTTGAATCTATCTTTACATATTCAGATTCTGTAATTTGCTCCCATCCTAAAACGTGTGACTCGGAACATCACTCAATTTTACACTCCTGCTTCTTTGTTGTGTTTTACGAAATTCCAAAGTGAGTTTTCATTTGATGAAAGCAAAGTCGGCGGATGGTGGAACTTGAGGACATTCAGGCTGGTGAACATGTGCTGTGCATGGGGACCGAGATGAAAGCATTATATTTAGCCATATGTGGATGAAATGTCTGATTGTAACATTCTCAGCTCAAAAAGGAAAAAAAAAGTAGATTAACCACTGGGAAAAGCTTTTAGAGGCTTGAATGTGGTGATACATTATTTCTGCTTCCTCCAGTTTAATCCACTTCGGCTGGCATTAATTCAATCTGATTATGGAAATTGTTATAATTATTGAAAAAAAAAAAAAAGTCCCCCTTACAAGCTCAAGAGAGGATGAATGTTTTGGGAAAATAAGAATACATTTTAGGGAGAATAGCATTTCCAGCGTTCAGGTTCGCAACGTCCACTAATCCAGTGATTATTAGTGATATTTAATGTTATCTTCAATATTGTGTCATTTATATCCTGGTTTAAACTGATGTGACAGTGGCTAATAGTCTGGGGTCAGAAAAATAAAAACATCCCACTTGAATTTGTTAAAAATTAACCAGGGCATATCCTCGAGTGTTGGATCTGACAAACGCTGCCTAACCTCTGCATGTATGGTGCCTGGCGCTGTTTTTTTTTTCACAGCAGGGGCTTTGAAATGGTTTCCAGCGTATGAGCGCCTGCAGAGCTCTGTCCATCCAAAGCCTATGGGCACATCAATTAAAATGGAAATGTTGTTGTTGCTAAGAGAGACAGAGAGAGGCAGGTGCAACCCAAACATCTGGTTGATGCCCGATCCCACACATTCACCCCCCAAAAGCGTCTCTCAGCATAAGCTCTGCCGCTCAGGGCCAAGTCCTGTGGTTGGCAGGGGCAGGGTGCGAATCTGGAGCTGCCAGGTACTGCCGATGTGGAAATGTGGCGCGCAGATGACAGGCAGTGTGCTCAGACAGCTGTATAAAGGGTTTAAGGTCTTTCTTCAGCTCATGAGTCTGCTTCTGACAGCACCGAGTCCTGCAGTACCGAACATGAGGTAAAAGGTCCCAGCATGGAGAAAAAAAAAGGTGGTTTCAAAGCAATTACCTTCAAACGCAACAGTACAGAGTACTATGAGGTAAAGGTGAAGCCATTAGCGATTGGCCTTACATTGAATGGAGCCAGTGGACAGTTATCTTACTGTTCTTACTATATCCCCTTTTTGTCAATCACTATTATGAGTCATGTTGTTTTTACCGACGACGCTCAGATTTCAGAATTGAATAGTGGACTTAACAATCTTATAACCTCTTACTTAACTTAAGTCAAAACAAGTGGACATTAGAGATAAGATTATGCTATTTATATACATTAGAAACACAAAGACAGATGTCATTTTATTCCATAGTTAATCAATAGAATTTAATCCAACTAAAAATGTACTTCTAATCCATGAGCTTCCACTTCACCAATATAGCAGAACATAGGACATACAACCCTCGTTGAAGATCTTGTGTGTTGATGACAGAGCAGAGTGCCTAATGTGTATGTGACAGATATAATTAAACAGTAAATTATGATCAAATTTCATCACTGACAGTCTTGCCACTCACTGTAAAATAATGAACAAGTGTTTAATTCATCTCCGTTACAGATGGTCACAAAAGATTTCATCACTTAATCCACAGCTGGAGAAAATCACTAATGTGCTCTAGACTCCTTTGATACGTGGGGGGAAATTAGGTTACTATCTCATTTCATCCAAAGTCTGTGGTTTAAAAAAAAAAAAAGGGGGAAGAAAAAAAAAAGCATCAGGAGTTCTTCTTTCGACAGATGTCTTTGAGAGTTTGAAAGCATATTAGTAAACCAATCCCACGAAATGAGAGGAAAAAACAAAAACACATGAAATAAGTGCTGAAAAAATAATTGCAGAGTACAGGTTTTTTCTCAATTTAATCACAATAGCTTTTTTCTTAAATAAATAACTTCTGTTTTGTAAAGACACTTTTCGAAACAGTAGACATACCCTAATTCCCAAAGTCATTGAATAAACATCACTAACTACTGATTTTCCCAAACACGAGTCTGTTCATATGTTTGAGTCACAGTCCTTACACCCATTGATAATAATATCCCGTCAGTTATTGTCTTTATGTGATTCCGTCAGTTTTATAACGTCTCATTTTTGAAAAAGAGTTAGTTTTTTTTTTTTTTTTTTAGATTTGGGTCTCTTGTACATTGTCTTTCGAACTGGCCCGAATTAGCAAAGGTTCGTGCGCTGAACTGTGTATGGAGTTGATAGTGGAAGCATGGTTGTATGCAGTCTTGTAAGTGTTATAGTGGTTGAGGTGCTCGTGCTCCAGAGGCGGCAGAGTCAGGTGGCCCTCCATGCCCGGGCCCCCTGTTACGCAGTCCTCGTCCACGTTGATGATCTCAATAGTGCGTGTCGGTGCGTGGTGGTTCTGCTGGTGGTGCTGTTTGCGCATCTTGTAGAAGATGATCAGCATGACGGCTGCCATGAGTGTGATTGCAACAAAACAGCCAATTATGATCTTGGTCGTCTTCATAACCTCATCCAGGCCGTTCAGTGAGCCCTCCCCACCGAACTCCGTGACCGGGATTGTGTAAGTCTTGTCCGTGACATGGGTGGAAATTGTTGTCCGGGGTGTCGTTGTAGTCGTGGAGGTGGGTGAAACGATCTCCCATGTGCCGGGAGACGGGGTAGGGTCAGCCTTCCGTTGCACAGTAGTGGTCATGCCTTCATTATGCGGCGTTTCTATGGTTTCCACTGTCACTGTGGTGAAGTAGCTGAAACTGCTGTTCTCCGTTGAAGAGACGTTGAGTGTGGCCGATGCTGTGGTGTTACCTGCAGAATTACTCACCATACACGTATATGTACCAGTGTCCTGCATGGTAACGTTGGTGAAGTTCAGCGTGCCGTCGTTCAGCACAGATATCCTGACCTTGTACGCACCGTGTGTCATGATGGAACCGTTAGGTGTAATCCAACTTACTGAGGTCAAAGAGCTGGCTCGGCATTTCAGCTCCGCAGCGCTTCCCTCAGTCACATTTAGATCCGCGGGAGGCTCCACAATAACAGGAGCATAACAATGAAAGTAGTTCTGGTCTAGCTCACCAATGTATCGCCCCTTGTGGTGGGAAGGTGAGCTGCAGCGGGCACAGCAGCTGGTGTTGGCTGGTACCATCTCCTTTAGCCACCAGCTGAGCCAGAGAATGTCACAGTTACAATTCCATGGGTTGTGGTGCAAATGCACCCTCTCCAGGTGATGTAAAGGAGTGAAGAGATCATGAGGCAAAAGGGTAAGGTTATTGTGGGCTAGATTAAGCTCCACTAGTGACTGCAGGTCATCAAAGGAGTTTCTCTCTATGGTCTGGATCTGGGCATGCATCATCCAAAGTTTCTGCAAGTGTATGAGCCCTTTAAACGAACCAGGCCGGATGACGGAGAGCTGATTCCCCGACATCTCCAGTTCATCCAGCTTCACCAGGGGGATAAGGTTGGGAATTTCCTTTAAATTGCACATTCCCAGATTTAAGTATCGCAGATTGCTCAGCCCTTCAAAGGCCCCCTCAGATATGTAGGAGAGACGTTTGAGCTCCCCGAGGTCCAACCGCCGTAATGAGGGCACTCTGTTGAAAGCATAGGAGGGAATGCTCTCTATGGGGTTATTCCTCAGCCAAAGCTCCTTTAGTTTGGACAGGTACTCAAAAGCCCCGTTTGGGATGGTAGTGAGGCGGTTATCAAAGAGCTCCAAGGTATTGAGGCTGGCCAGTCCATTGAAAGCCCCCAGTTCAATTTTACGTATGTGGTTTTTACTCAACTGCAGGATCTCTAGATGCCTCAGGTGCTTGAAGCTGTCCACCTTTATGACCTGAATGAGATTTTCTTGCAGATTCAGGTAGCGGGTGTTGGTGGAGATGCCGTCAGGGACATCCCGCAGGCCCCGGCGAGTGCAGATGACTTTGCTGAACTGGTTACTGCAGGAGCAGACAGAGGGACACGTCTGAGCACGTACCAGCCCCGCCACCACCAGCAGCTGGAGGGCCAGGAGCAGCACAAACAAAGGGTCGGACAAGGCCCGGTTCCACCTAGGACCTCGCATCATCTGCTGCTGCTGAGAGGAGGTCATCTTGTTTAACATTCATAATTCGTTGACTGGTCTTCCACTCTTTGGAAAGAGGATTACGGGCACACTGGAACGAAAAAAGAAGAGAGAAAATATAAATTAGGCTATTATATTATGACACAAAACAATCCAAAAAAAAAACCAAAAAAAAAAGCAAATATAAACAGCTTGTACTTGGATTATAAGAGTTGCTTTATGTCTCTCTATGTGTATCCACTAATAATCACATACACTTACACCCACATACATAAACCACACCCTTGATGTAGTGCCTTAGATCCATTTCAGTTTGGAGGTGCACTGTCCTCCTCACACTCTCAATCTCAGTCACATAAAACAAAATCACAATAAAGCCGCCGACTTCAGCGCTGTATCTCTGCAGGAGGAGGAAGGGAAGGAAGAAAAGCAGCTATGACTGCTGTGTTGTGTGATTTATATTTGAGACTGGGGGGACATAAATAATAAGGAAGCTCGCCACCCACCAGTCCCTCAATCGAGTCGAGATATCTGGAAATGCCTGATTACAAATCACAGTTCCTCAAAGGCACGTATGTGACTAGAATGTCAAACAAGTCAAGATGGAACTGGGGAATTTGTTTTGGTGTAACACTTTATGTATCGCGCCTGAGGAAACTGTGGAAATACAAACAATGTTTCCTTTGATTAAGATTTACTGAACGCAACAGAGACGATGCCGTGGCTTCACTCGGCTTGATACAGAATGATTGATTTTTTTTTTTTTGTTCTTTAATTCGATTTCATTTGTGAAAGGCTGTCTTTCTGCACAGCAGTATGAATCGGCGAGAGCGTTCTAATATATATTTGTTAATGATTTTTGTGCATTTTCTATTTTTATTTTTCAAGTATCAAATCACCTCCATTTAAAGAAATGTCAACATCCAAATATATATGGAAGGATCCAAAACCATCGACCATAACTCAGTGGGTGCAGAGACTGAAAAGGGTCGACACTATGGAGCCAATGACGGCAAATCTACACCTAAAGATGGACACAGTTGAACAAAGATGGAACTGTCTGACAACGCATTTGGGTGAGTGATGAACGAATGGGAGTTATTATAAGATATTTATGTCTTATAATAATGTCTTATATAAAATTTATGACTGACAATGTACTGCTGTAATTTTCTTTGGCACAAACAAATATTTATTTTCCATGTGATTTCTCTTTATGGTATTTGGATTGTACTCCATGTACTTGTGCTTTAATTCATAGGGTCATATGTCAGAGAATGTTCTGTTCTGTGGAAAAATGAAAATATCTAAATAAAAAGTTAAACATATATAGTGGTGGAAAAAAGTTTTCGGACACCCCATGCATTTGTGATATATTACATTAAAAATCACTGTCAAGTCATTGTTCTATTCTCCAAACCCACATGCTCGCTTCTGCACATGCTCTGTTCTGTCAAGGTCTTGTTTCAGCAAGATAATGAAACACAACCAGGTCGTGACATGTTGAAACTGTCAGGAATTTTGTTTTGTTATTTTTTCTTGTTAACAATACAAAAAAAAAGGATTTGTCTGTCTGATGTAGACACGCACACACACAAAAAAAAATGTCTGTAAATATTTCATGATAATAGACTGTTTAAAGTTTGAAGGGTGTCTGAAAACTTTTTTCCGGTACTGTATATATTCCATCCATTTCATTATTCACCCCCTTATGGGGCACTGATAGAAATACTCTGAAATCCAAAATTTCAGAATAAAACGGGGTACACACATAAAGGTTTTCTAAATCTGAAGATATTTTTTTTTTATCAGTTCCAGACCCCACACATGAAGATAAAAATCGGCATTGAACACTTTTGATGTTACTGTGTGTGGTGTGCTCTGATAACCTCGACACAGCAAACCACACACATTCTGTCCCACCACCGACCTACAATCGAATCCTCCAAGACAGAAACCTCACGTGATCAAACAAAAACGAAGAAGAAACGCAGCAACAACCGGAACACACAACACACATCACAGAAGAGGACATGATTGGTGTTTTTGAGACTATTTTTAACAGAAAAATCCCAGATTTCTGAGGTCCTCTGAACTTTATGTTTCAGGTCGGCCATGCTTGTTTCGTTTCCTGATTGGCTGCATTCTGTTCCACGTCCCAATTCAGAGTCATGATTTTTGAGTCGTCCGCTCTCCCAACACATGACGATTTTACTTAAGATTGTTAATCAATTTACCAACTGGGTTTCTGGTAGAAGAAGCAACACTGGAAAAATAAGGAAAATCACCCAAAGAAAAACCGAGGTTTAAAAAGTTCAAACAAAATTTGATTTGATTACAAAAATTCCAAAAAACGTAAAATACAAAAACAGGAGTCTCAAAGAGAAATGAGTTCTTTAATAAAAAGTTTCTTCTATGAACTCCCTTTAAAAAAACTTCTCTCTACTTTTTATAGTGGAAGATTCCGTTCAACAAGCTTCGTAAATTTCATACTCACATCACTGTTCAGCTTTGTTACTGAGCAAAACTAAATTTTTACCCTACGTGGGGGGAGGGGGGACCAATCATACTTAAGCGTACATGATCCCACGTGGGGACAGTCAGTTTGAGGTGCAGTTAAGCACGTACGCAAAAGTATGAAAGTCCAGCTACAGGTCATGTACTTCCCTATATGACCTAAATGTCTGTTCATTAACCACACAAAGTCCCCAGAATGTCCATGTACCTGCACAGGAAACATCCTGTTAACACAGACTTGAACTTATTGACCCTTATCTGACCTTCAGAACTATAAAAGCCCTAAGCTAACATTATTTTATGCTAAAGGTTAATACAATAAAGCAATCAGAATAATAAACTAGGATTCAAACATATTCCTTCTTACTTTTGTTCCTTCATTTTCCATTAGCTGGTTAGCATCACACTGGATATTTTAGCATTTACGTTCATTTCTACACAACTCTGGTGTCTGTGAACGACATGCGCTATCTATTTAACTTCATTCGTCAAATTTTATTAATGTTCCAGGCGAAAACCAGGCTAAACACACTGTAAATAGCCTTTAATATTTAGCGGAAAAACATTCAATCTGGCAACAACACTAGCCACTGGCGTCGCATCACCGCATGCGTCACAAAACAAAAAAGCATCAGGAGGCGACTGGAGCAGGAAACAGCCTTCTGTCCTGTACCTCAGCCTGGGTCAAACCTCTGTTTGTGTTCGTAGAATGTTCTGTACGCCACTGTCCTGTTTTTCTTTAATAATTAAAAGAAGATCATCCAAGTAGCAAGTTTTCCCTCCTATTTTTTGGAAAATATACTTTAGGGGTGAAAGCTGCAGCTGCTACTTTGATATGAAGATGAAATAGTTTCATTGTTGAAACTGATCAAATAATTGCTGTCTGTGGTTCTATATGAGTTTTAGCAATGATATTGAAAAATAATAGCTCGCAGCAACATATTGAAAAAGAACCAAACTATGAACTAGTTTATTTTTTGGAACTATGAACGAACTATTAACTATAAACAATTATGAACGATAAACGAACTAGTTCATTTTGAAATTTGTGAACTGAACTTTGAACTCGTTCAGGTAGAAAATAAAGTGCATTCAGTTCCATTACTTCATCACTGTTACTGCCACTATCTTGTAATATATGTGAAAATTACCAAAAATAGTCACTTACCCGATAAAGGGTTAGGAGTACATACAGTAGTAGCTGCGAGGCCTATTGGGTACCTACTGAATCTATAGCATAACTTCTGGAAAAGGAATAAAACGTTTGACAGCGACATCAGTCTCTTACTAGACTGCAGTGACATATTTTTTTGTTTACCGTATAATTGTCAGATTTAATTAATACACCATTTATTTGCCGTTGACTTGAAAGCCCAGCATTTATTCCTCACTGAGTTAAAGACAGGGAAAGACTCTGTGCAGGTCGCGAGTGAATCACAGAGCTAACACAGTTACAGAGAAACATTTATAGAGTCTCTAATCTACCTGACCTGAATGTTTTTGAACGTGGGTGGAAACTGGAGCATGTTGAGAAAATCAATGTGAACATGAAGGAAAAATGTGAACTTTACACAGCCCTCACTAAAGATACAGTGGGAATGTTTATCGAAATGACAGTGATAAACACAAACTACAGTTCTGCGTGTGTGGTTTATTTGCAAATACAATAAAAGAAATTTTTATTTTATTTTTTTACCACAGAGGGAACTTTGACTGTCACACTCCTTTCATTCTATAAAAAGAGTAATCATACAAGCTCTGCGAAACAAGCGTCCTCTTGGGATGCGTTTGATGAATTATATGAATGATAATCGCAACCCATCCGTGTTATTTAATTAAATTTCACTTTGTTGAGTTTCACTGACGCTGTTATTTAAGAGCAGCGACAACTGTAGAAAAGCAAACGGTTGATATAAATAGATGTTTCTTATTAGGATTCGTCTTTATACATTTTAAATAGATAAATAAATAAGTATTGGAATAAAAGACAACTCCGCAGCAGCACATTTTGCACACAAATAAACACCCGCACAAACGGTCAGATTTCATGACCTTTCTTGAAAATTTTTCCACATTATGAAAGCGTTACGGCCTCGTTCCCGAACTAAACATACATTTACGCAAAATTACAGTATTTCATTCTAATTCGAGTTGAATACATAGCCTAATCTACAACCGAAAAGCTCTTAAGAACGAGCAAGCTATTACTGTAACTACGGATTAATTGCTTGATTACTGACTCCATTAATTCTTCAATTAGAAAATTCAAATTCCAAGCAGACGACGCCTGGAGGGGGTGGG
>JAPTYQ010000024.1:9409290-9420440 GCA_029814465.1 Ostorhinchus cyanosoma | reverse complement strand
ATCCTCCCACTACTTGTGAAAAACTGTGCATTCCTGAGCGTCCAACATAAATGGGCTGACAGGGCTAAGCCTCCTCTGTTTTTTTTTTCCAATGATGCAGTGTTTCACTACGTGGTACCGGCTCGACTCGGCCTTTTTGCGTTTCCAATACGAAAAAGAACCTGGAATCTGGTACCCAGGACTAGTTTTTTGGTATCACCTCTGCCCAGGTTCCAAGCGATACTAAAACATGACGTATAAACCCTGTAGACACTGATTGGTCAGACAGTGGTAGGTTAATCCACATGATGACAGCTCGCAAAACTACACTATGGTCAGTTGAAGAGATTCAATCTTTGGTGGCCGACGTAAAAATCCAGACAAGACAACACGCAACAAGCAAGTTTATCAGGAACTCTGAGCAGATGACACAGAAGTATGACGTCCAGGTTGATAGTATCCTATAATGGAAGTGGTCTCCAGGAATAGTACCTGGTACCTGAGTTAAGTCGAGCCGGTTCCATGTAGAGGAAACGCAGCATGAGTTATAAGATTCACAATTTCTTTGTCATTCCAGGATATAGAATACACAGAAACAAAAAAAAAGTACTTAGGTCCCAGCATTGAAGTAAAATAATAATAAAATAAATTAAAATAACATAAAGATAGGATGTAAGAACTTTTGCTGTAAATGATGGTGCAGAAGCATATTACTTAACAATTGCAGTAAGACTTGGTTGGATTTCACGGCACCAGCTGCTCTGATTTCCTCACAGTCTTAAGACACAGTAATGCATTGTAGCGGTTGTGATGTAGGTTTAATGCAGTGAAATAGTCTGCGGTGAGAATATAGATAAATAAAAATACACTGGCTGAAAACTGTGCAGGTGTAATGTGTTTCTGCAGTGTGTGGTGTGCATGGGAAATGATAGCCAGAGTTAGTAGTTTAAATGTTTGTCATTGTTTTTTATAGACTCTCTGATTATTTTTCAGCATTGACCCTTGATAAGATCCTTCAGAGTAAAATCCAGTAGTTTGGGTCATTATGATCCAGTACAGATGGAAATCTACTTTATATCAAGCTGTTTCAAGTTTATGCACAGCTGAAATCAGACTATAGCCTTTACAAAAAACAACCTTTACAGGGACATCTAACTAAACATGTTTTACTCCTACTGCAGTGATATTTTTATACTACGCTGTTAAATTCAAGATCTAAAGCCTCTTGTATTGCATTTGTTTGCACAGCACCACTAAGAGGATGAGAGGAACAGCAACATAACAAGAATTACATAGACTCTTGTACTGTACAGAACCATAATCCTGTGCAAAGTATTCTTGTGCGGCAAATGGCAACATCTATTTGTTTTTAATTAAAGTTACGAATGAGACAAAAATAAAAAAAAGACGGAATTCAACGTGATAATTGTTTTGTTTTTTTTCTCAGACGTTACCTGAAAATTAAGATGGAGATGTCACGTTCCACGGCATATCGGAATATTAGAAAACACATTTAAAAAGTACTGAAAAATAATTAAATAGACAGAAATAAAGTAGTGTTGTAATCGTAAGGACAGAAGAAATATTGACAGAAGTAGAAAATTAAGGAACTAATTGAAAGATAAAGGTCCAAACAAGGAGAAAAAAAAAAGTGTTCTAATAATATCAAGAATTGTGACTGAAATAATAAAAAAAAGAGCAGGTTTCGTTGTTAATGGCAATAAAAATCTGTTCACAGTGAAAGCCACGGAAGCCGATCATGGCAAGTTTACTGTATTTGTATCGCACTATTCATACACAGGGAGTGTATTATATGTTCATGTAAATCATGTGATATTTGTTCATAATAATATAAAGCCAGAAACCTAATTATTTAATGATAAGTAACAGGCATATTATTGTATATAGTATAGATATGTTTAGACTAGGAAGAATATTATTATTATTTAAGGAGAAGGGCTGGGAGTTTATAAGGTATATTTCTTCTTCATTATATGTCTCATGTCTTATTGTTTAAGTGTTTTGTTATTTATATTCTTCTGTTTTGACATTCATATTCGAAATAAATACATCAATCAATCAATCAGTTTAGATCAATATGACCCCTTTAAATAATCTGTTAAGTCACGTAGAGCCACACATGAGGGTCCAGAATAGCTTGTTATAAGTATAAATACTCTGTTCAACACTATTTTAATCTGTATTTACGGTATCTGACTAAGAGTGTAACACAACTCTGCTTTAGGAAAAACAGCTGTGGGTAAATTTGATCCATTTTTCAGTTCCAGTGGTAAATTCGATCTAATGCCTCAGAGTATGTTTATAATAATAATAATAATAATAATAATAGTACATTTTATTTATAGGCCCCTTTCTTGGCACTTGAAGAATGTTTTAGAATAAATACAGTGTCGCTCTGAGCTGCTCTAAAATGTCACAGTAACCTCATGAGGTTGCCTCCCAGTAAATGCATAGACGCCACAACTGATAAGAATCAGGGTCCGTTCTGTTCACAAAAGGAGACGTTGTGGCGACAGAAGCTGAGACTTTGAATTCTAATAGATACACGTCTAAAATGACAGTCATGACTCTTTACGTAGAACATCCCAGTAACAAAACCCAGACCGACAGTTGGTAAGTCACGTCAATAGTCGAGGTCCAATCAGAAGACAGAGTCAGATGACGTTGCAAAGTCCAACCCATTATTCGGGGTGGAGTCACCTAAAGAAGATAACTGTCAACCACACCCACAATTTGAGGCTCTTAGGGCCTGTTTACGTGAGAGTTTTTATTCCTGTTTAATTCAGAATAAAGGTTAATTCCGCTTTAAGATGACCATGTAAACACCTAATTCCAGTTGAAAATGACTATTCTGAATTAAACTTAATTCCGAATAAAGTCACTGGTTAATTCCACTCTTAATTCTGAATTAAATAATTCCTCAGACATATAAATGGTTAATTCTGCTTTAACGTTATTCCGGTCATTCTGCACATGCTACATGTTTAAAATGTAAAATCTAAACACTTAAAACGTAAAATCTACATGTTTAAAATGTTAAATCTACACATTTAAAATATTAAAATCTACATGTTTAAAATATTAAATCAACATGTTTAAAATGTCAAATCTACCCATTTAAAATGTTACATCCACATGGCACTCTGTAAATATGTTTACAGTTTGATGTCTTTTTTTTTTTACAGCATTTTTCTTGCAAACACAGCTGCCATTTTTTCCCCGTAAAAACAACAGGATTTTTTTTTTTTTTTTTACAGTGTATATTGTACATGCGATCAGAATAAATTCTAGAACTGAGACCAAGTGCGTCCTGAACTCATTTTTGGAGCTTCCGATCAACGAATACGAAAAATCCTAACATACTCAAGGACACCGTACAATTAACAGGCGAGTGTAAAACAAGCAATAAAACAGAGTAAAAGCAAAAGGCAGGTTAAAAATTGGTCGATGTAACTGTGGTCCCAAAGACAAAGTGGGTTTTGAGTTTGGATTTGAAGAGAGGGAGTGATGTGATATTTTTCTGAGCTCCAGTGGTGAGGAGTTCCAGAGTTGAAGGCATTTGGTTGATTTTTCCTCTACCAAATAAAAATCTATTTACAACATCAACGTTTCCGACTTTGACAACGTGATTCCTCGTCTGTCAGATGATCGCTGTTACGTCTTAACTTAATGTCACCAAAACAGCTTTTGACATGAACTGAAGTGTTAATTTAATGTGGTGTCCAGTTAATACACATTATATTGACACAAACCATATTGTAATAGATTGAATTCTTTCAAAATAAACTGGGATTAGTTATTTTCGCTCTTTGAGTATGCCTTATTAAGAACTACATACAGTACAGTATATTGGAAACAAACTCAGGTGTCTGCACTTGTATTTTGTCTTGTATCCGGAGACTACTTTCAAGTAAATAAAAGAATTAGTTAATATGCTTAATGCATCCGAGACTTTCTGAACACTTGCCGTGAAACTGTAATGTATAACCCTGTTATTTGTTTTTGCTCAGGAATCGATACTGGACGACTGCCAATGCGGGTGTCCAAAAAAATAATAACCCCTGTTGTGACCGAGAATCAATCGGGCCAATTATTTACCACTAATACTTAATTATTTCCTTAAATTAGAGACATGGGGACAAACTAAAGGTTCAAAAGGCTTTTTTCTGGAAGTATTTTTCAATGGATGAAAAAGCTCAGATATTTATTATTCCTATCAATGACGTTCACAGCCAAGGATGAAACGTCCAAGCAAGTGGATTTAAACGATTATTTTCACAAAATTTAGTAAAGCTTACAAAGTCTTTTAAAAGAATACACAACATGCAGTCCCTCTCAAGGACAACTGGTTTTTACACTTGCTGGTACAAGCTTTATTGTGGTTCAGAAAATGAATATCCCATTCATTCTGTTCTTTGTTTTTCCTGACAAAGACGCAAAACAAGCAAACAAAGAAATAGGTGAGAAGTCTTCTGTCCATGTGTAAGAGAGGCACATCTAATCCTTCCATTTTTAGCGATGTATGCTTATCGCAATTCACAGAACAGGGTTTGCAAACAAAGCCGCAGTCGTATGTCGATGCAAATGAAAGTCATTGGACTGCATGGTTTTCACTGCTGTGCGGCGCCGTGTTGAGGCATTGTGTGTCGTCTGCCTCCAGTGAATCTCCTGAGCCCCAGAGAAAGTGCAATTCACAAGCTGGATGTTCTTGAAATATAACCTGATGTGTAAAGGACGTGCTCAGCATAAGATGGCTCAGATGTGAACACTTCGGAAAGGAGAGGATGATCAATTTTTGGCTGTGTTTGAAAATAAACAGTCATTTTATACTGTAAAAGGAAACATACTGCTGTAGGCTGTAGTAAACAGGAAAAAGGGGACCTTAACTATTTAACTTTTTAATAAAAAAAAAAAAAAATAGTCTGATGTTGTTTACAAGAGCATTTACAATCCAGTTCACATTGCCAGATACTTAGATGTTATTAAAGATATTTATTTTAATTACATTTTGATGAATTATTGACAAATATAAAACTTTATAGTGCAAGTGTAATCATTCTGAGAACAAAAGTATGGCTTTGTGTATTTTTTGCTAAATATAAACACATTTTATTATCCAACTCTGCACAAATTAGGCTGGATGATGTGAGGAGGCAGACGTTCTCAGAGTGGAGTTCTCTCTTTATGCACAATTAAACAAGAACAAATGTAGAAAGTTTTGAGAAAGAGCAGCACTGGTGTTAAATGTAACCAATGCAAACATTTCAAGCTGGGTCTCTAATAATAGCTGGTGTCGAGGCTGAGACCAACATGTTTATTTATTTATTTATTTATTACCCCGCGAGGGTATTGTTTTTAGTTCATTTTTGTTTGTTTGTTTGTCAGCAACTTTACGCAAAAACTACAGGACCAATTTCCGTGAAATTTTCAAGAAAGGTGTGAGATGGTCCACAATAGATCCCATTAAATTTTGGTGAATGTAGGTCAAAGGTCAAGGTCAAGGTCACCAAAAATGAGTTTTCACAATGACAAGAGATAGGGCACATCAGGTAAAAAGTTTGCGAGGGGCGGGGTCTGTTGTGTCTGGCACCACATGTTACAACTCAGAACATGGCGCATGGTCATGTGACTCATTGAAACTGTAAACAACAGCACCTGTATTTCACATGTGATCAGAATAAATTCCTGAACTGAGACCAAGTGCGTCCTGAGCTCATCTTTGGAGCTTCCAAACAATGAACACAAAAAATCCTAACACACTCAAGGACACCGTACAATTAACAGGAGAGTGTATATATTTAAGTCAGTTCAATGGCATGAGATGAACCACAGATGGACAACTAGTGCTCAGCATCACTGGAAACTCCTTCAAGACTTTTGGAAAACATTTCAGGTGACTACCGCATGAAGCTCATCCACAGAATGCAGAGAATGTGCAAAGTAGTAATTAAAGCAAAAAGTGGTTATTTTGAAGAATCAAATGTTTTGAGTTATGTCACACTTTTTTAACTCCATAATTCAATATGTGTTCATTCATAGTTTGATGCCTTCAGTGAGAATCTGTAAAGTAAATACTCATGAAAATAAAGAAAACGCATTGAATAAGAAGGGGTGTCCAAACTTTTGGCCTGTACTGTATTATATATATATATATGTATAAAACCAGGCTCTGAATAGTTCCTTCTCCAACATTTCCCATTTTTAATTCATTTTATTTTACTCTCTCAGCCCAAACACCATGTCATAACAGAAAAAAAGTTATGACATGTTCCAACATTTGCTAATATTCCACACTCCTTTGACACAGCAAGTGTATTTAATTTTTTAATGCCTCTGGACATCGACGTTAATGCTTTTTAATGCCATTTAAAGCCTTAATTTTTGCAAAATCTATTTCATGACACTTAATGCTTTTTAATGACCTGCAGAAACCCTAATATAAGACCATTTCAAGCCATGTTTTCAAGATAAAATACCTACCTGACACCTAGGTAGCTTTTCATGTCCCAGTTTTGGTCCTATTTTTGGCCCCAATATTTTATTAAATATTCATTCATTTTGGGATGGCTCAGAGCAAGATTATAATTTTTTTTTTTCCATCGGTAATCATTAGGTACATCCTGGGGCGAAATATGTCTAAATTTCTTTTTTATTACTGGGTCTAAAAAGCTGGTTTCATAGAAGCACACATTTATTTATTTATTTAATTTCTTAATAGAGAGAATATTGAAATGAAAGGTTCTGTGTGTGTAAGATTCAGATTTAATTATAGAACTGTAAAGTTATATCCCACATGTACGTCGCTGTATCGTTTACATTTGAAGAACTTGCATAGCAACAAAGGAGGGTTTTGTGTGTGTGTGTGTGTGTGTGTGTGTGTGTGTGCGTGTGTGTGTGTGTGTGTGTGTGTGTGTGTGTGTGTGTATATGTTCTCAGTTTTTGTGGGTGGCAAATGTTCCATAAATGGTGCAGCCCTTAAAAACACAGATGACTCACATTACACATACCCCTACTCATTAGTCTTGAAGGATTCAAGCTGAAAAAAGCTCCTTTATTCTGTGGGGGGTTGTTTAGCTAAGAATACTAGAATTACAAAGGGAGTCTTTGTGATAAACAATAAAACTTCAACAATGTTGCTTTAAGTGTTTGCTGATAGAGAAATAAAGATAAGAATCATACTTTATCATATTCCTCTCTGTGGCAGAAACTAAAATCTCTCTGTAGCGCAATATATTCCACAAATACAAATCACTCATATCTGCTGCTAAAGGTTAGTTACAGAAAGGATGAAGTGATAAAAAAAAAAAAAAAAAGGTTGTAGTTGTTAGTAGGTGTAGCCATCTGGAATACATCGAACACTACTTTACAACTGTGAACCAACACCTTTTATCTGTAGCTTTCTGTCAGGGAAGTTATTCTTAACTTGAAACTATCCTGTGACTAAGTGGATAAACAAGTGGCTATGGTTCAGATGGTAGAGCGGGTTAGGTTGGGGGTTCAAATCCTGGCTCCGACTGGCCACATGTCGACGTGTCCTTGCAAGGCTGAATTGCTCCCACTACGGCCTGGTGGTTTCGTAAAGCACTTTAGGCTACCGTGATGGTATACGAGTGCACATTTAGACAGCTGGAGAGTCGGCTCGTGACCAATGGGTCGATTCCCTGTTGGGTGATGTGCCCTTGAGCAAGGCACTTAACCCCCCATTTGCTCCCCAAGCGGCTGATGTGGTGAGTTCACTGCTGGTGTGATGCATGTATGCATGATTTAAAGGCAGAATGTAAATTTTAGTGTTGCGCATGTGTACGTGTGTGAACTCTCTGACAAAAATAAAGATTCTCCTAAAAAAAAATAAAAAATAAAAAAATCTTCTAAAGGAGGAGTCGAAATCCTGCACTTAGAGTTGCTATAAATTCAGCAGTCAAGCTGATTTTATTAATATATCACAATGTAATTGTTCACTAAATCAGTAGATGCACGAATCTTAGTTTAAATGACATGGATATAATGTAATTAAAGGCAGAATTATGATACAATTCAGCACAAAACTACATTTGCAGTTGGAGAAGTTTATCTAAATCGTTAAATTGAGATTTTTTTTTTTTTATCTTACAACTATACATTTAATCAGCTAGTGATAATAGGGCCCCAAAGTTACTTTTCAGAGTGTAATTAATATTACCACTGCAATAACTTACAACCATATAATAAAGTGCTAAGCTACGGCAATATCATGTATCTTTGTAATGGATGAGGAGGGATACATGAATAGAGTTAATATTCCAGCACAGTAAACAGAACTTCCAAGGACGGTCCCCAGACACGATTAGACACTGTGCCATGCTGTGCCATGCTGTGCCAGTGACCAGCTGGCATAGTCCCCAAAGCACTTCCACCATCGCTGGATAGGTAGGATTAAAGTCAAACAAGGTAGTCCAGCAAAGCTTTTGAGGAACTGAAGCAGAACTGGAATACGTTAAAACCTTTGTGTGCTACTAATGAGTTAAAGTCGTGGAAAAAATTATTAGACCATCAAAAGTCATCAAAAAAAAGTAGTTATGCAATCAAGTCCTAACTCCTGTGTGTATCATGTGACTAAAAAAGTAAAAAAAAAAGTACAATGCCATAGACTGATGGAAGAACTGAAGTAATTTTGCTTATATTTTGGTTTGGTTGAGTATCTTGACCATCATTATTTTGAAGCTATGATTTTGCAGAATTTCAATAATCCTGTCCTCATAAACTGTAGACTTTGCCAAGTTTACTGCAACGAGCCAAAAGAGGCAACTCACAAAATACAGAGTTTAATTTATTTAATTATCCAATACATCGTTTTCTAATTATAAATACATGAGGTACACTGTGTAAGAAAAGAATTTGGCTTGGGTCGGTACATAAATTAGACATTAGGCATTTGCTGTTTCTATATTAACTCATAAAGAACCAGTGCTACTTTTGTGTCACTTCCCAAATGGATTTTTCTCTATAATGAACCTTTCTTAAGTGATTTATCATCTTTTATTCTAATATTAACCTCCGTATTTTATATTTTTTCAATGGAAATCAGGTATTTTCCCATATTTAATTTACTGATCCTGTAGATGTTCGTAAAAGTTCAGATTCAAGTTGAAGGTTATTATGTCAAAAACGGAGAAAACTAAAGAAAGAGGGAATTTTTCAGTAAAATATAGGCTATCAATAACTGAACATAAACCCAGTGTGTCCATCCACTGTCACTGATGATGATGAACTCCATGGGTTTTACTGGTGAATCAATGTTGTAGAGGATGACAGGGTTTCCACGGTAACTACGGAGCCTCTGAACATCCAAATGGGTCACACAGTATCTGATGACCATGAAAAGATGACAAAATTGTATTTTACCTGAATTATTTAGCTCAGATGAAAGTTGTCATAATAACAGAAACAGAGAAAAAAGAAGAAAACATGGCTTTTTTTTTTTCAACCAAATATGTAATTAAAGGAACAAACGGTCGCAGAAAAAATTATTAGACGATTAAAAGTCATCAAAAACAATAGTTATGCAATCAAGTACTAACTCCTGTGTGTATCATGTGACTAAAACAGACAGAAAAGAAAACATGGAATGCCTAAAAGCACTGTTTTTGTCATAGATATTGATGTAAGAATTGAAGTGATTTTAGTTATTATCAAAAAAACATGGAAAATGGATAAATATCAGCTCGGAAATTAAACTTAAATATGAATATTTTTTGTTGTTATTATTATATTTGCATATCTTAAATTATACCAGGCATTAAAATGAACAAGAAATTGAAGAAAACAAGGGTGGTTTAATCATTTTTCCAGCGACTCTAGATGGAATGTAGGAATGACAGCTGGATTAGGGCCATGTCAGGAGTAATAAAAGCACCGTCGCTCATTAACATGGAAGGATTCAGCCGTGGTGGCCTGATCATCGGATAGAGACGTAACCTGGAAACAATACGGAGATGTTTCTGGGAGGAGATCATGTGTCACATTCAGAACATGCAGCAGGAAGTGCACATCAAATCTGGCCTGGGAAGACCTCTGGATCCTCCATGATATGTTGGAAGGTGTTGAGAGGGACTCGCTGCCGCCTGGGAAAAGCATGCAGCTGAAAATAGAAGGATGGAGTAAATGGAAGCACACCATGAACAGGGGCGTCATGCAAGCCAGATTCAAAGTGGGGTGGGGGGGTGAAAGCAAAAAGAGGTCCTTGTCCAGAAAAAAAAAGACATGATTTTCTATTATGCACACACTGTATGATGTATGTGAATATTAACGTCCACAAAAGCCAGTCCCAGAGGGGTTAGATTTAGGCTGCATATAAGGGTCCCACATGGGTTTATATGCAGTTTCCATGGTGACCCCACATGTGTTTGCCCGTATCAGAATCAAAAGCAAAATCAGAATCTCTTCATTGTTATTGTACCAAGTGAAATGAAATTGAGGTTCAGGTTCAGTGGAAGAATTTACAGAAAGACAAGAAATATGACCAAAAAAACACAACTTTATTTTTTCAATTCTAAGAATGTTTAATTCTATTTTCTCCTCTATTTATATAAATATTTATATAAACACAAGATTTTATTTTTCCTTCCCATTTTCACTCTTGTGGTCTTCCTTTTTTCTTTTTGTTGCTGCTATAACCATGAAATTTCCCCATGACGGGATCAATAAAGTCTTATCTCATCTTAAAAAGCACAGTTATTTACATTAAAACATTTTAAAAAGTATTGCAAACTAAAATATTAGTAAAACATTTGTAGAATTTAAGTAGTGCAAATGACATGAAAAATAAATATCGGGAAAAATAAATAATATGAGATTCCGATTTCTGATTCTCTGACACATGTGGGGTCGCCATGGAAACTTGGATCCCACATGGGATCCTTATATGCAGCCTAAATGTAACCCTTGTGGGGCCCACATGGACACGCTGGCTGGGTCGAATACTTGTGACTTGGCTGGAGTTTTCTTTTGCTTTTCCTTATTAAAATATTATGCAGTGAAATCGGTTCATTCTTTTGGAATCACTCTGTATACTCATTGGACTTTTTTTTTTTACGTAACTTATGGTTGAGGAACCAAATTTGGTAAATTTATATAACATTAACAGAATAAAAAATAAAAAAATCTGAAAAGTA
>JAPTYQ010000024.1:9378950-9390471 GCA_029814465.1 Ostorhinchus cyanosoma | reverse complement strand
CCCACCCATGAACTCGTACTAGATCGATGTAGCTCTGACGTCACATAGCCTGTGAAACTACAATGGCGGACCCCATGGATGCAGCCGTTTATTAAAATAAGCTATTGCTGTTTTTTATCCGCAAATGTTCTGCATAACCAGCGGCTGCACTAGTGTTAGCTAGTTTTCAGTGCAATTATAACTTAACCCTATAACGTCGAATGTATCATATTTGATAGATGAGTTTTGAAGCCCTCTACATGATCAATGATATTTTTACCTTGAAAAACCTAATGTATACAATTAGATACATGATACACAGATAATTCACCAGGGGGGCGGGATTTTTTCCCCAGAGGCCTTTCCAGTGACACTACAAGACTGTCATTAATGAGAAATTAGGCAGAACTTTGACAATTTTGAAAAGGAATTACCCACTTGTTAGACATGTTTGTGTTACATTGTGTTTTTGTTTGTTCAAAAATAACAATTTTAAGCCCTGAGACCCAACGTATCAAATAGGGCACAAATTGAAACTCATACATGGAAATTGATATTCGAAAAAAAAAAGGTTTTGTTTTTTTAGAAGGACCAATAAAGGCTCCAGTTTCAAAGAACTGGAATTTCCTGCCAGTGATTCAAAGGTTCAGGCTTTACTGGGTTAATACCAAATACGTATCCATTCATTCATTCATTTTCTGAACCTGCTTTATCCTCACTAGGGTCACGGGGGTCGCTGGAGCCTATCCCAGCTACTTACGGGCGAATGCGGGGTACACCCTGGACATGTCTCCAGTTCATCGCAGGTCTGAGACAAACAATCACTTTCAAATTCAGACCTGTGGGCAATTTAGATTAACCAACCAAATCATATCCAAATATCAAATGTATTATTTGTTTTTAAATATTACCTATATTAAACCAGGGAGTCCCATTGAAATCAGAAATCTCTTTTGTAAGGGAGATCTAGCCAAGGTACAGTAGCAGCCGTACAAAGTCCAAACAATATAAAACATATACATGATACACAATAAAACACAATAACAGTTTAACGTACCATAAAAGGTATAACAGCCTCTCTTGCCTTATGTGTTGTTTTTCCTCTGTTTACCTCAAATAAACAAAGCACTCTGGGATAGAAATGACTGTAAATGAGCATAAGCCCCGTACGCTCCGCCATACTGGTTTGTTTACATCTAGCTCCCACAATTCCTTGCGCTCAGGTAGCTTGGCGGGACTTGGTGTGACTGGAACGTTACAAAGCCATGAGCCGTGGTTTGAAGTCGGGACTTACGGGCTCAAAAACCTGCCTGGAACGCAGCAAAACAGAATAACTAAAAGCACTGTTTTTGTCAGTACAATGCCATAGATATAGATGTAAGAACTGAAGTGATTTTGGTTATTATCAAGAAAAGATGGAAAATGGATAGATAACAGCTCTGAAATTAAACTACTATGAGATATTTTTGTTGTTATCATTATATTTGCCCAAACAAATTGTACCAGACATTAAAATGAACAAGAAATTGAAGAAAAAAAGGGGTGGTCTAATCCAAAATCTAAATCTTACCAAGTGACTGAACATCTACTCATCTGCAACTTGAGTGGTTTGACCGTTTGACCTGTTCATATGTTAGCGTGTCCTTGAGTCCATGACATATGAATGTGACATATGAGCTCCAAGTTGCTCCTAGTGCCTTGTATAGTATCTCACTGACATCATAACATTGATATCGAATGACTTTTCAGCCATGAATTATTTTCTACCTGAGGTTTTTGCGCTTTTAACAGACCCAGTGAGGGGTTTGTAGTGCAATTTTCCTTTTAAATTGCTTATGAATTACTCTGTATGTATGGTATGGTATAAAATATGCCACTCGAAAATGAAATTTAATCATATAATATGAATTCCTATTCATAAAAATGAACAACTGTAAAAATATGCCGCTGAACAGCACCATGTGAGTGAAAGAGTATGGGACTGAACTCCAGTGAACTTGAAACGGCTGTAATTCTATGAAAATGAAAGTAGTTGCTGTGAAGTTGTATTTGATCCTTGTTGAAAATTCAGCAGTCTATATATTTCCACATTCAGTTCCATTCAGTGAACAGTTTCTATGAACACACATATCTGCCATGTATATAAATATACATGCATATCTGCCTTTAAAGTTATTCTGAACTAACATTTGGATAAAGAAAGGGAAGGAATTCTATCAGAGGGAGCAAATTATTTATATACTTAGAATTCAGGGTGAGGTTTTTACAAAGAGATGGAGTCCCATGATTAACCTTCTAATGCATTAAGTGTTCAGAAGTGGTCGTATACATGTATTCTTTTTGTTTGTCTGTTCATTTGTTTGATTATCAGCAACTTTATGCAAAAACTACTAGACCAATTTCCATGAAATTTTCAGGAAAGGTGTGAGATGGTCCAGAATGGATCCCATTTAATTTTAGTGAATGTAGGTCAAAGGTCAAGGTCACCAAAAATGTGTTTTCACAATGATAAGAGGTAGGACAAATCAGGTCAAACGTTTGCGAGGGGCGGGGTTTGTTGTGCTCGGCACCACTTGTTTCTTTTTTTTTCTTTTTTGTCATTCATGTTTCATCTGTGATTAATTGTAGTCAATATTTACTGCAGATATCCATTTTTTCAATTTTTTTTTTTTATCCATGTACGTATGCCATATGAGGATGTTCGACTAGATATGTTCATGTATGTAAAATGTCTTGTATATTTGTATGAGCAAAACAAGAAAAATAATGAAATTATTCTAAGCTGAAAGCCTAACTCTTTCATTTTTGCTTATTTTTGAGTTTCAAGTGAAAAGTAGATGTTTTTTATAGACACATACGGATATAGAGTATGTAAAGCTGAAATACATGTCACACAGCTCCACTAACAGACTGTTGTGACAGTCAATAATGAACTCTTAAAGCTTTGATCAAATATAGTATTACTACCTGATGTGCTTCCTATAAACATACGGTAAGTAGCATAAGTGCAGGGTCTGCAGGCAGCGTACGTGATCACTCATTAGTGTTGACACAGTTTCTTTGTAAGTACATTTTTGTTGCTGTGTGCAACTTCTTTGCTACTGCTTGTGTTTGAGTAATGACCAAATGCAACTCTTAATTCTAGCAAGATCAGGGTGTTATCACTAATGTCGTTGCTACTAAGATACAAATGAACCTATGGGAAACTGGGTGCAAGACGACTATTTCTAGTAAGTTCAGTGTAGTAATTATACATTTCCGTAGCCTATTTAGAACAAGATGCTTTGCTGGCAAAGTGGAAGTGCAGCATAAATACTCAACAACAAGAAGAACCCAATGGAAATAACACTGATTTGTTTTTGACGTAGTGGTTACAGCACAATTTTATTTGCGTTTGTTTTGTTCTCCTCTACTGTTCTTGATGATTTAGCGTTTTGTTGCATTTGCAAAGCTTGAGCGTTTTACTGTACATTTTTTCAAAGCAACATCAGCTTCAAAAAGCCCCGCATCAAATATTTACCAAACCTATTTGGAATAAAGCTGACTGTATTTTGATCTTTTAAATGTTGCATAAACCATCCTGTTTTGTGTTACGGCTGCAGCAGCGTTTTATCTTACAATATTTTCTGTTATTATGCATATTGCACAAGATTTGTAAAGAAGACTTCTGACAATTTTAGTGCTTGGTATCACAAAGAATTATTTTGCTACTGAAAAGACTTCGGCGCTTAGAAGGACAGGGAGTCACTGGGGCAATGACAAATGTAGGACATCTAATTCAATATGAAACACCCAAGAGTCTGTTGGGGAAAGGAACATTGAAAGCAGCGCTGTTACAGGGCAGAGCATCCCCTAAACGCCCCAAACATGTCACCTCCGGACAGCGGTTCCACCAGCACACCTGTCTCTCCACACACAACAGAAAGGTAGACTCCTAACCTTGCCCACACAGCCTTAATCTTCCAAATGCTGTTTGAGCATTTGAATTTCTGCACATCAATCTCAGGGCGCCGTCGTGCCTTGATTAATGGTCCCCATCTATCACGGCACCATGTGGCGCACAGGCCTTGCCCCGCCAGACAGCTTTGCTTTAGAATAATGGGTGCACTCCATCCCAGTCCCTACCACGCAATGATTGTGCATCTTTGTGATCTATCTGTCAAGCTCCTCTGTCAAAAGGGACAACAGGGGACAGTGCAAAGGAAGCGACTGGGAAGAGGAGGTGTTGCAGCCAGCCATTTATGTACAGTATTTAACAGAATGGATTTTTACTGTGGCTAGCTGCACCGACTGATAAACAGTGAAATATTTTTCCCACAGACAACGTTTTCATTCTGTCACACATGGTAGCATGAAGCCTTGGAGACATTTAGTCTGCCATCAATAACGTTGGCAGGGAGAGCAAAGCCAGTAACGGTGAATCGAGGTGCCAGTGCTGTTCGTTTCTGTTAGCTTCCGTAATCTGACAAATAATATACATGCATATGCTTTATTGTATGTATGCGAGATGCTTCCCTCTGTTTAGGAAACACTTGTTTTCATCAGTATTCGGAAAATAATTAGCTGCAATTATGTCTGTCTCTCACCAAAGCAATTACATGCCACATGATCAAGCCCCTTATATGGGCACAGCAGTATTCTGTAGAGTCATGAGCTATTCATGCTTTTAAACAAGCCATTCATCACTGTCATATGAATATTCTTCAGTCTTGATGGTGCCTTTGTGTTTCTTATTACATTCAGACAGGAGAACAAAAACTCTTAGTCCCTATGGAAAACACACACACCACGCACATATGCGTCGTTCTTTAATTGAGAACTCATGCATAACAGCAACAATAAAGTGCCATCATATTGCAGCATTTTGCAAAAGAATAAATGTGTCCACACTTTGGCGACACATCTGACCAGTACATCTTGGTTGTTCGATATTCTCTGGCATTGTTTTTCAAATGTCGCAGCCCTATTACATTGCCCACTGGGATCAGCGCCGATATGTGGGAGTATTGTGTTGCTGCCTGTTGCTGACATTTCGACCGGCTGGATATTGCTGCTGTATTTCCCAAACATCACCCACTGGTCCAATGCTCATATTAGTCTGTTCCAGGTGTGAAGATGGTTCCCAATCCTTACAGATTTGGATCTGAACGTCCAAAATACTACAATGTGGTTTGTTTTCAGTGGTAGACAATAGACATGGATTACTAGGGAGCAGTGGTGCATTTTGTTTGAGAATCTGCATCAGTGTTAAGACAGAAATGCCATTTTTATTTCTGTTTGTACAAGTTTGAGAGAAGATGAAAAGAGGCTGGAGTCACATTGAGATTAAGCTCGACCTGAACTCTCTTTTACCTCCTTTTCGTATGACTTTCATGTGACATAGGACGAAAATAACATTTCTGTACCTGTGAAAGCAAACGGCAACATGTCCATTCAATTATTTAAGTATAGGCTGTGTATTTTCAGTTTGAACATGAATTTATGAACGAGACATTACAAAAAAAAAAAAAAAGGGGTTGTAAATATTGACAAATGCCTAAAATATTAAATTCTCCAACAAATCTTCACCTTCAAATTTGTGCTTTTACCAGCCTTCCTAATGCAACAAACACAACAATGAAGTGCATTTACTGGAAGAGACCGCATGGCACTGGGCCTTTGCTTGTGCATGTCTCTAATCATTTGGCACACCTGCAGCATAGTCAGAAACAGCAGGGTATGAGGGGAAGTACATCATCTGTTAGGCACAGATTTATGGACTGTAGGGACGATTCTCCTCTGCGTCTGGAGTATTGTCTCAACCATTCATTTTGATTAATTGATCCTAAATGATCATTGATTCATCTCCTCTGAGACCATTTTGCTGGCTCTATAAAGGGTCAAATAAGGAGAGTCATTCCCTTTCGCAGTTTTAGAAAGTCAGTCAGAGGGCTTACGGAGTAGGTTCACTCATACGCTCAGGTCACAAGCAACACAAAGCCATACAATACTCATTAATATTTAACACCCACACACATCCTGCTATCGTGACCCTTTCACTGTCTGTCTTACCTTCTATTCTTTAGACTAAATTCAGCTTCTAATATGTTCCGCAGCCCTTTTATGAAGGATACTTACTGTAATTGTGAACTAGACTAACACCATCAATACACCACTATTTGCCTTAGTACAGTAAACAGCTCACGTAGCATAAATCCTGAAGCTCCTCAGTCTATGTACCATCACTGAAATGCCTCACGTCTGGAAAATTTTAGCATTCCTTGTGCATTTCCTGTTTAAACTAGGGCCATGAGAGTCAGGAGAGAATATCATGACCTACATACTGTACAGATACGCTACAAGACTTGCTTGTACAGCCATAATCTATTTTTTTTTTTTTTTTTTTTTGTAAAACAACAGATTATGCCTCTCTACAAGAAAGGAAAAAAAGCATAAGTGATCATTAGTGGTTTTTTTTCTTGTAATATGATGAAAATGCAGGGAGATAATTTTGTTAATGCATTATGTTAAACAGCAACACAAGGGAATTCGCCTCTTGCAATAAAGTGAAATAAAAAACTGTGACAAATGCCGTGAATTTATTTCTTATGCTCTTTGACTTATTATGTAATCTTAGTGGTTCTGCTTTAATTTTTTTTTTTTTTTTTGGGGAAAGTGACAAGCCTAATGAGCATGGACCAATGCTTGCCAAAGTTGAATACAAAATGTATGCCATTCTCTTTCTCCATGTGGGCTTTATTTTGTTTTCATTCAAAATTCAGTAGGCTCCGGGCCATTAAATGGTGAATTTCATACACCATAAGTCATGCACAACATACTGAACAGGGCATTTTGCAGGAATAGACTAAGTGAGCAAGGACACACAAGAGGCAGCCTATACAACTCATGAGGTATTAGAACTCTTCAGTGTCTGCTCCAGGTTCAGTGCCGTCTATAGATGTTACCATGGGGACAGGGATTACCAGTAGATGCGTCAGTACATGAATGAAAGAATTAATTCATTATTTAACAAATGTGAAAATGATTAAAATGATTCTCGATGCAGTAGGTATATTTTCTCCAAAAGGATTGTTTGAGTCTGCCATACTGTCTCAGCAAGAGTCACAGTCATTGTTTGCTGTCTGCATCTAAAGTGGTAAAAACAAACAAACAAAAAACACCAACACTAGAAAACAATAAAATAGCAGAAAGTAGATATCAGCATGAATAATGGGATTAAAAACACATTAATATATAATCTGTTTTATCTGATAAGGTTTGCTAATGTGCATTCATGTACAAGTTGGAATAAAATATGCTTACATGGTTTAACGTGGTTTATTCTTAATAGCTAACGTGCAACTGGGAGTCCATGTGTAATGATTGCACCTGGTCAAAAGTGATTACGGGTGTGTATGTAAGTAGGAATAAAAAGAGGAATGTGTCTGAAAAAATAAAAATTAAAAAAAAATCCAACTTTATGGGCAACAGTGTGTTCATGTGTGGTCTGGCTTTGGAAAGAAGAGCTATTGAAGTATCTCTCTAGCTGCCTCCATATAGCAAGACAAAATAGTTGAGCTCCTCCTGTCATTGTACTTCCTTTGAAAAACTATATAAATAAATAAAAATTGTGTTAGCTTTGCCATTGTGTGCCTTAATGTACAAATCCTTTTCTTAAGAGTCTAAAGCCCTCAAAATGCAATAACATCTATTGTGATAAATAAATGGAGGCAAAAAAATATAAAGTAAATAGGTGGGGGTGGAGTATGGGGGTCAGCTTAAAGGACAGTTTTACATTATTAATTAATTTCCTAATTAAATGCATTTGACTTGATATTTAAAGGTAATACATAGCATTGTCTATTGTGTTGTAGAGCTCTCCAAGGTGCTGAATGTGGGCTGTTAGTAATAGAACTGTCCATGTTGTTCAGACTCTCTAGAGACTGAACGGACAACACTGTTTTATCCAAACACTACTATAAGAGGGACACCAGAGGATTAGGAGTGAAGAAAGATGAAGGTTACATGTTTAACTTTATTATTATTACAGGCAGAGATGAAGTATTCCAGAAAAAAAATATATTATGCAAGTCTTCAAAACCTGGCCTTGAGATTTGCAAATGCAGACGGGGACATTATAATCATTCTAATGAAGACAACAGAGCAGGTACAGGGCCGACGTAGCTGTTTTCCCACAAGCACTGGATGATCTTACCGAGCTGATTAAGTGGATTTATTCACCTTATGAGGGTTCCCAAATATCATAGTATAGGTTTTCATGAGAAGGTTATGTGTGGGAAGCTTAAGCACGTTAATACTGAAAGGGTAGAAAAATAAGGACAAATGAAAATACTTATAGATAGAAGAGACGGTGCGATGTTTTTAAGTCAATATGTGACCTCTCCCTAAATAATGTGTTATTATTGATTGTGTTTACTATGGGTTTGAATAGAGTTCTTTACATTTTACAACAACATTTAATGCATTCATTGCTTTTTCTTCTGCAGATTGATGTTGATCTTGTTTTTAACACTGTAGCAGTAAAATTAGTGGTTGAATTCAAATCAAATTGGGTTCATAGATTGCCAGTGACTCAGAATAGATGTGATTTAAATATTGGGAAAAGTAGGTAACAGTTCCGATTTTTTATGAATTTTTGTAATATTTTTTTTTTTCCATTTACTTTTAATGGGTGAAATTTCGCATGTCTGTTGCGGCAAAACTATTGGTTGAATTCATACTAAATTGAGTTTATAGACTGCCAGTGCCCAGAATAAATGTGGTTATATTTTGGGAAAAGTAGGTCAAAGTTCATATTTTTTATGAATTTTTAAATGATTTTTTTTCTCCCATTTGCTTATAATGGGTGAAATTTCAAGTTTACTTCAAACTTGGCACATATATAGACGCCACTGATATTCTGACGTCAGCACACGCATGGACATGATGACATCAGCTGGATCAATGCCAAAATAAGTGTGAGAGGTGGGGTTTGTTGTGCCTGGAACCACTTGTTTTTGTTTGTTTGTTTTTTTTATAGTATATGAAGCATCAAACATTTATCGGATAAACTATCATTAAAATCTCCTACTTAACTGATCGCTTTTAAAATACTAAGGTAATTCTGACATTTGAAGATTGGTAAAGCGATTATGATTTTGATAAACGGCACATTTCTGCGGCGTAATTGGGGCAGCTATATATAGATCACACAGATTTAAACGTCTGCACAGTGGAATCCCGTTATTAAATATACATATTATCTGAATTAATCTGCGAAGTGGTCACATTATAAACACAGCCGTGTCAATATGGTAATGACATGTTACATGCTGGAAAAAAAGAAGAAAAAAAATGAGTCATGATGCAAGAAGGGCAATTCAGAGGAGTAGTAAACCCTGGGGCTGGCTGTAAATTCAGTGTGGAAATGGGTTCAGATTAAAGCTTAATTAGTCAGGGCTTCAGCAGTCATGTGCTATACATTCGTTTCTCCTCTGTGTCGTTACACATTCAGACAGAATAAAACATTTGCAGAAGAGGAATGCAACTGTTTACAAGAGGCAATAAAAACATGCAAACATAGATGGGCTTCTCCGAGGAAAAGACAGTGTCAGACAACCAAAACATGAAGAAATGTATAATATGCAAAATAATGTTCTCTGCATGATTTATACTGTACCATAACATATGTATTGTATTTCATAGTTTGTCTCCCCATCTGTTCATATTTTTCTGTACATTGTGACAATTACGATGACATTTACAGCTAAAATGAAAATGTTCTTACACCACTTTTCAAACTATATTAAAAAAAAAAAAAAAAAAAAAAAAAAAAAAACATAATATCATTACTGCATCAGGTGCTGGCAGAAATTGGGAAACTGATGCTCAAGTCTCTTGGACTTTTATGTTTGGAATATGGGGTTTTTAGTTTCCTGAGGCATTTTGCTTAACATCACATACTCCTCCACGGGTGACAGAAAATACCCTGTGGCACACTTTGCAATTTTCCATGTATTTATTCTCTCCCACACAGAAGCCAGAGATATTTGGCTTTCTATTCTTCGTGATACTTTTGCAAACTCTTGCTTTTGACAGGGGGGCTTGAAGAGGAGGCAGAGGCCATTTTTAAATCTGAGTCTGACTCCCACTGCCTGCCAGCAGCTCCTTAACATGGCAACAGCCAATGCAGACAAACACACAAAGAGAGATATAAATGTTAGGAGGACGCCTCTATATCCAAATGCTCTCCACTATGTTACCATCTACCTCGTCTTATCTCTCAAGAAAAAAAAAAAAAAAGGATAACACACATTTGTTTCCGTAGTTATATAATATATAAGGGGGTGTATATATAAAATAATCAAATTCACATAAGGAACCAAAGGAATAGAAACAGTTATAAAAAGACAAAGGTGTATATTTACACATTTATGCGTGTGTACATGTTATATCTGCACCTACAGGATCATAAAACACTTGCATCAGGATACAGAAAAGAGAGGAGAACATCAAAGGGAAGGCAGAGCGGCTTCACAGAGCTCTGCATGTTTAAAATGCATGCATAATACAATACTCAAAGCCTGAGAATAAGATTGTAGGAGAATGTTCAGGGTCAGGCCCAACACTAAACTGCATTAGAAGGCTTAACACTCAGTCTTTTGCTGCACTTGTGTTCGTGTATGTTTTACATCTGTTAAAAGCTATAACACTAACAAGGGTTGAATCCTTATTTATTTCCTTTATTTGTAAAGATATTAAGCTCCGTTTTAACTATAAATCAATGGTAGTTGGTGCAGTTATTACTACAGTGGGTGGATAGTTTCAATTAAATGGCTAAAGCGTCTAGAAGTGTTTTCACAATTGACCAATAGGGTGAAAAAGTGTGGTTTTGTCCAATCAATACAAAGCTTAGGAAAGGTAAGTTTATTTGTATTGCACTATTCTTACACAGGGTAACTCGCAGTGCTTTAACAAAGGTTGAATCCTTATTTGTTTCCTTCATTTGTAGAGATATAAAGCTCCGTTTTAGCTATAAATCAATGATAGTTGGTGCAGTTGTTACAAAACTGAGTGAATATTTTCAATTAAATTGCTAAAACATGACCTAGAAGAGTTTTCAGAATTGACCTAATAGGGTGAAAAAGTGTGTTTTTGTCCAATCAATATAAAGCTTGAGCAAGGTAAGTTTTTTTTATATAGCACTATTCATACACAGGGTAACTCAAAGTGCTTTACAAAAGCATGAAAAAAAAGACGAAGAAAAGACATTAAAAAATTACAAAAAAGGGTAAAAGGCATTAAATAATCAGAGATAAAATGTGGTTTTAAAATGCATTCAAATTTACATGAATAGATTAATTATATTAAAACCATAGTGGATATTTATGTTGTTTAAATTGTCTCATATGGTATTTTTTGTCTTTTTTTTTAACACGGCTTTGGCTTTTTGAAAGGTAAAGGACTGATTCATGAACTGAATGGTTTATACAGTTGTGCTCATAAGTTTACATACCCTAGCAGAATTTGTGATTCTTTGTCCATTTTTCAGAGAATATGAATG
>JAPTYQ010000024.1:9316535-9329809 GCA_029814465.1 Ostorhinchus cyanosoma | reverse complement strand
AGTGAAATATAAGAACTTATTTTTAGACAATAGATCTGGAAAATCTTATTTCAAGAAATCTTACCAAGATAATTTTCCTTTGTTACATGAGCTGATTTTATTTTATTTTTTTGCTTGAATTAAACAAACCAAAAAAAAATCTGCCAATGGAACAAGTTATTTTTTTCAATTTAATTTTTTCAAAGATTTTTCAGATTTATTGTCTAAAAATCTGTTCTTATATTTCACTGAAAAGTTACTCTTTAGGTGTTTGTCTTATTTTAAGTGTGATGACATATTTGGACTAGAAATGAGAAAAATACACTTGGTAAGATTTTGATTTTTACCAGTGTACAGAAATCTTTTTAAAGTTTATGAATCTTTAAATTTAACTTTCCCGTTTCCCTTTTTTCTTTTTTGATTGCAACGCTTGAGACAAAATAAACAAATAATAATAATAAAATAACATAAATAATAGGGTGTAAGAATGCATCTTGGGGAACATTTTGATTATTTTCCAAAGAGAAAAAGAGGCGAAAACCTTATTTTTTCCACATTATACTTCCTATAAAGAATCGTAGGCATTTACATTAAACATTTATCTTTTCCAATACCTGTAACGCAGATGTCTCACTAAAATCAGTTTATCAAGTAAGACAGTGAATTAAAGTCAACAAGGCACTTGGAGATCACACTGAGCACAGAATGTTAATGCATCTGATGGTGACGGCAAAGCTTTTATCTGGCCGGATAGTGGGACGTTTGACCATCTAATGACTACTGTGCTTAGCAACAATCAACTCAATACACAAACCCCTGGAGTGATATATGTGCCTGTGTGTTTGTATGACTCATGGGAGAGTCTTAAGAATAAAAGCTGTTCTATAATCAAACAACGTACATGCAGGATGGATGGGAAGGGAAAACATTTGTGATAGCAGAGTGGGTATCTCATGAATTTTCAACATAGCACCTCTCTCCCAGTGACTCTAACCTCATGTATTTGTAAAAGCTTTTTCATCACATATGTCAACTTCACCTACAGATAACCAATGGTGGATATGCACCCCTCTTTTTGCATCGGATTGTCTTGTTTCAGTTGACTGCCATCTGTAAAGGCAGATGTTAGTTATAGAAAAGCCTATTTGACTATTTTTTTTTTTAATATATGTCTTTTTATTTCACAAAAGAAAATCATCCAGATACAGTGAAAACTTAGTGATACCAGGTCTTACATTTTGAAATTCTCCTTTGTGCACTCTTCACAAGCCCCACCCCTAAAGAAATAAACCAACTAAACACACTCAAATGTAACAGGCCCAAAACACAAAAGTCTAAATATAAATGAAATAAATAAATTAAAAATAAAATAAAATAAATAAAATAAAATAAAATAAAATAAAATAAAATAAAATAAAATAAAATAAAATAAAATAAAATACAATAAATGGTGCCAGGCGCAACAAACCCCGCCCCCTGCAAACATTTGACCTGATTTGCACTACCTCTTATCATTGCAAAAACACATTTTTGGTGACCTTGACCTTTGACCTACATTCACCAAAATTGAATAGGATCTATTCTGGACCACCTCGCACCTTTCCTGAAAATTTCAGTGATATTGGTCGGGTAGTTTTTGTGTAAAGTTGCTGACAAACAAACAAACGGACAACCCCCCCCCCCCTTTTTTTTGTGTGTGTGCATAATTCAAGATTTTTTTTTTCTCTTTTGCTTAATTCAAGCACAAAAAAATACACTTGGCAAGATTTAGATTGTGTTTTAGTTTTTTTTCCCAGTGCATATTTGGTTTGTTTGTTACCTAGTTGTATTCTGTGGGTGTCATCAGAGGACTATTCTCTGGGAAGCATGAATGACTTTAACAATGAGTGTCTGCAAAACAGCCTCATTCATTATACTAGCAACTGGCAATTAGACATAGTAGAGTTGGTGCGTCATCTCCCTGCAGGGAAAGCACTCCACAGTTGTAAAGTTTTCTAGTTGAGTTTGGAGTCCCAGTTTATGAACTGTGACAACAACACATTTAGACGGATCCAACCAGTTTGCAGCATAGTTTTCTTCTTTCATTCCTCTCTCTTTCTCTTTTTTTTTTTTTTTAATGAATAAGCTGAGGTCATAACTGAACTATTTGTGTGTAAAGACTAAACAGAAATTGTGAAAAATACATTTTATTCATTGTGTCTGGAAAACATAATATGAAGTATATTAAAAACACTCACAGTAGGAAAATGAATATTCATGCCCTCTATAGTCGCACATTCAGTTCCCTTTGTATTGTAACTGCATTTGTCTGATTGCTTTTTCTGTTTTTGTGAATGGTTTACTCTGAGAAAGGCCTTGGCATGGCACTATAAGGCATCACTTAATCCTCTAGCTATAAGAAAGAAAAGATGAGAAACAATGTGAAGGCATGGCAGAATAAGCATGCAATGATGCTTCTCAATGGTGATCATTCTGCCATTCTACGGCGCTGCATGCTCAATGGATTTTCCGGTTTTACTGTGTGCCTCAGTTCTTGCCAAAAGCCAACAGACAGAATTGACACAATCTGTCATTTAAAAGCAACCTGTATTAAGGAGCTGTACTATGTTATAAGCAAACACACTTTGTTTAGCTCTACTTATGAAGGTGGATGTAGAGGTAGACCAGGATAAATAGCATTAACTTTAGGTCATTTTCTTCTCATATTAGTTGATTTTAACTCATAAAGACCCAAATATCCAACAGTGACTAAAAGCATTCACTGATATAAAAAGCTAAATCACTGTTGATCCACTACTTCTATCAATGCATGTAAATAATTGGTGTAAAATGCAGTTTGTCATCTTTTCATAGTAATCAGATATGACTCTTTTGGACGTAGTTACTATGGAAACACCGTCATCTTCTACAACATCGATTCACGGGTAAAACCCATGGAGTTGGATTAATGACAGTGGATGGAAATGCTTGGTTTATATTCAGTTAAAGATAGATTTGACTGAAAAAGTGACTTTTTTCTAAAGTTTTCTCTGTTTTTGGTCCAATAACCCTCAAATGTAAACTCTGCATGATGATTAAAGTACATAATTAGTGAATTAAATATCAGAAAATACCTGATTTTTACTGAAAAAAAAGCAAAATGGACAGTACACTCCTGGGAAAAAGTTTTTGGACACCTTTAAAATTTTACACAATCTCAAATATAATCATGAAATATTTGCAGAAAAACATTTTTTGTTTCAAAATATGTGACTGCATCAGACAAACAGATGCAATTATTTTTGTTTATTGTTTATAAGAAAACCATAACAAAACTAAATTACTGACAGTTTCAACATGTCATGTCCTGGATGTTTTTCTGCACAAACATCCAGTTTTGACCTGGACAGAACTGAGCATGTGCAGAAGGGAGCATGTGGGTTTGGAGAAGGGAACAATACTGGGCAGATTTCAGTGACTTCAGAATGATTCTTAATGCAATATATCACAAATCCATGGGGCATCCAAAAACTTTTTTTCCAGGACTTTATATCCAATAGAAAAGCGACGACTGAAGCATTATCTGTAATATAATTATAGGATATTTAGGGGAGTAGAGTGAGTTTTCACCAAACACTGACCTATTAATAGTCATAGTACGCTCACAGCATCGACATTTAGGGAGATAACAAATAAAAAATAAAAAATAGCAACAGCCTATATCACAAGAAACCTATAAATATTTCCCCCATCTTAAAACTAAAGGAATCCCTGAAGTGTTTTACTTTATTATCTATTCTCTGTTTAGCTTTGAACAGACCACAAAAAAGAAAAAAAAAAAAAAAAAAAAAGAACAAGAATCATACAGCATGTCTACCGCTGTTAATTAGAATCGTTCCTGATGTATGATCTAAGAATTGATTCCCTCCTTTCAGCACATGGAACACTGTTGTTTAGTTTGAGAGCAGTTCCAAATCTCCCTGTATTCAGATAGGCTGCCTCCAGCTGTATCTGCCTTTTCTGCCCTTGTCGTCCATGTTCTGCATATCTAATCCTGCGCTCACCCCCTCACTTCGCTGTTGCACACTTTCCTCTTCTCTTACTGTCAGGAGTGCCTCTGCGTGTAAATTTTACAGGTTCAAAGATCAAAGCGGAGAATCCCAGAGGAGATAAAGACAGAGAGAAAATGAAAGCACAGATAAAGAGAGTTTGAAATCCCCTCCAGTCTCCATATTTAGATGTTTGTCATCACTTTGTTTATATGTTTTACTTCAACCTCAGCTTCTTCTGAGCTTGCTGAGGTATTGCACCCTGGAGTTTGGACGCTTTACGTAACCTGATGACGTCTACTTAGTCACGATGGAGCTTCAGCAAATATTTACCAGCATCCAAATAGATTTTTTTTTTTTCATAGCAAATTAAGTAACAACTATTATTGGCTACATTAAATGTCTGCAATTTCACATATTCAAAAGCTGTTCAGACAAATATGACTTAAAAATCAGAAAACGTCCTTCAGACACCAGCTGACTTTCCCATTAAATAGAGAAACCTCAGATCTTTGTGAGATTTTTATTAGAATTAAATGCTTCTTATTTGTCTTTCCCCAAGGTTATCAGTAATGTGCAGATTCCTCCGACATCATAGAGCCAACACTGTATTAGTAGTCAAAAGGAAATGAAGAAGATGGTATCAGTTCTTATTACTGGATTACATGCATTTAAAACGCGTTTGTCACCACTGAGCTGCAGCTGTTAATGACTCGAATACACTGTAAATCAAACCCAAACTAAGAAATACTGGGGTTTTTTTCAATGGAAAATGAATTTAAGATAAGCTGATAAACATCATGGTAATCCTACAGTTGCTTTGCTGTGATCTGAGAGGGTTATTAGACGTCTATGTCCACTCCTTCTCTCTAGTGGTGGACAAACCTTTTCTGTTCTATCGATATATATATATGTATATAAATACTCATGCACTACTCATTTGAGGATCGATTACACAAATAAAGTGTTGATATTAATTAATAAAGGTGAAATAAAAGCAACTGTGTAACATCTGAATCACCACCGCCACCACTAGCTTTTTTTTTTTTTTTTGCAGAGATCTATACTCAAAGTTGTATGATATATAGTTGTGCAGTTTACAAACACTGTAAAAAAAAATCTAGTTATTCTTACAGAAAAAAAATTAGAATGTTAGAATGATTTAAAAAGAGCAAACATATTTGTTTGATAATGCTGTGGAACAATTTGAGGAAAAAAAAATTCTGTTGAGTTAGATTTGTATGCTAAGTATTATCAAACATTGACCAAGTGAGCGAAATTGACTGAGTCCATCAGACTTATTGATAAGCTTAATAATAACACTCCCGAAACGTTAAGAACGAATATTATTTTTCATTCTGAAACCAGTTTAGGAACGATATGTTGGTGATGGAACGCAAGAACGACAACATTAAATGTATCAGTTCTGTTCGGAAGGAAACGTTTGAAAAATAATTTAGTTTTTAAGCCCTGCTCCCCAGTGTTATTAACGGCTTCACCAAACCACTATTCTCATTCATAGTGTCTGAAAAAGGGGTATGTAAACTTATGAGCACAAACACGTCCATATTTCACAAAGAAGCTGGAACGATACTTGTAAACACCCATTTCCTCACAACGGAATTTGTGTTGTTTCAGTGTCGGTTCTGTTTCTCTATCATTTGACTGGCCTCGCAGAGCAGATGGTGCTGAGGAATGGGCAGGGAACAGTTGGTCTTAATTAACCTTTCTCTTCTGTAGTGTCATTAATGTCAATCGGGTAATGTCACGAGAGATGAGCTTGGACTGGAGGAGGGGGTCAGGGTTTAGACAGCCAAGACGGACAGTGTACGGAGATAGTGAGGGTCAGACAAGAAGACAAGTGAACAGTGATAGAGGGAGGGGGAGGGCAAAGGTCAGAGCGGCGGATGGGGAATATCCTCTGTACGGTAAGGCGAGGTAAAGCATCATCTGACCTTGCTGTGTGAACGGTCCTTATAGAAATGAGAGCAAGAGACAGAGAGTTGTTTGTTAACTCTAACAGTCACAGTGCTGACAACCGTTCATGCTTAAAGCTAAACACATACCGAACCTTTGAATCTTCAACAAAATTGCTTGTTTTGTAACATAAAAAAGAAAACAGATTAGCTTCTTCAGACGCCTCTGAAATGTCACGGTCTAATTTTTGGGTTTTTTTTTTTTAAGTGTATCACAAAAAAAGCGTAGGGCAGACAATGTTAATGCTCTCACAAAGTGGAAGATTGAATTGTTTGTCAGCTTTGCACAAACATTACAAAAGCACACATCATAGAGTCAAATATTTTCACAGCTCTGCTCGTATCGGACAAAATGAACTGATTTGAATCTTCCTCAATATGTGTAAATGTACTTTTAAAGGGAAGTGCAGAAAAACAAACAGGTTTTTAATAGTTTGACTCCATATTGGAATAGCTCTGAAGGCAAATACGGTCTGTAAATTATTAGAATTATAAATATCAACCTCTGAGTGCTGAGTGTTTCTGTATCAGTGTCAGGACTTGTTATCCCATGTCGAAGTAAATATTACAGGTTTTGCATCCTTGATTCACTGTTTTTTTCATTTTCAGGAAAGCACATGAATAAAGTTACTAGGATCATATTTATCTAAACCCACTTTTATTTAGTCTTTGGTTCATTTATTTGTGTATTTAGCCCCTAATAGTTCATACAGTTTGAATTTGTACCCTCCAGGCGCTGCAAAGATATCTTTATTTTCATTCTGGCAAAAATCAAGTGGATCCTGTGTACATCCTGTTTTAATTCCGGCTTAATTTGTTAAATCTATACGAAATTTGCACATATAAGATTTCTCAGAGTACGACATAATTGTTTATCAGCAGCAGTGGCTGTTGTAAAAA
Source organism: Ostorhinchus cyanosoma (assembly GCA_029814465.1). NCBI lineage: Eukaryota > Metazoa > Chordata > Actinopteri > Kurtiformes > Apogonidae > Ostorhinchus > Ostorhinchus cyanosoma. The sequence goes on along the minus strand of JAPTYQ010000024.1, from coordinate 9,322,926 downwards.
CTGAAAATATGTCCAAACTTTGAGCCGATTACCTAAAATATTCAGTTGTTGGTTGAACGGGACATAGAAAAACAGCCAACAACCTGGAGGGGGCGGGGCCTGAAGTGGCTCATGTGCGTTGATGGACCTGTGGTGGTAAACTACATACATGTATGTTGCCACAGCTGCCCTGCCCTGGGGTCCTGGGGTATACATGTTTGTTATATTATGTTTTTGTTTGTTTAAAAATAATAATATTTGAGCATTGAGACCCAATGTATCAAATATGATACAAAATTGAAACTCATACATGGAAATTGATATTTGAGGAAAAAAAAGGATTTGGGGGCTGTTCAGAAGGACCAATAAAAGCTCCACTTTCAAAGACCTGGAATTTCTGTCTGTGGTTCAGGTTTTACAAGGTTAAAATGCATAATTCTATTTAAAAAAAGAAAAAAAAAAGCTTTATATTGCTCCTTTACTATTTGTCTGAATACTTCTTTAGGAGTAAAAAGATGTGCGTGCAAACTGAAGCAGCACAGCGCAGTAGATAGGTTTCAATCAGTTCATTCAAGAAAATAAATAACATGAGTCACAGCTGACAAAGTGGGGAAATACAGGCTTAATGGATTACATTTCTTCTCATTTTGTTTATATCTGCTTTTTTTCCATATAGAAAGATGTGTTTTGTAAATGTGGAAATATGTTATAAATAAATGATGCATGCAAAATATACATTTCAGTGATGATAAAAACGTGTGTTTATGTTATCACATATATCACACACATATAACACTAGTGCCACCTAAGGTCTGTGGGCTTTATTTAGCCGATGCTGTTGTTGAGCGACAGGTTAAAACCATTCCAATTTGCCTGTTGGCAGATATGAATAGACACGCAGCCTCCAGTGTTCCCTCGCTTGTGGTAAAAGTAAAAGATTGATCTGCAAGACATGCTCAACAATTAATTCATGAATTGATTTTCTGCTCGGGATTAGTATAGCTGCAGTCTTTTAGAAAAGGCTGTGGCGTCGTATGCCTGCAGCAAAATTTGTCCACTGATAAGTCCAACAGAGAGGACATGAAGGTCAGAGATTGTCAAACACAGCCCGGGCGACAGCGCTGAAGAGAAGGCCGACCATATGTTGGAGTCAGAGTGTGTACACTGTACCAACAACCCAGTGACACTTAAGGAAAAAATCTAAATTGTCAGCATGTTATAGTAACTTTATTATTTTTACACCGTATTGTATTTAGTAATTTTTCTGTTTCAGGTTTTCAGCTTTGCAAAAGTTGGATTATAGTCACACTGTCCCTACTAAATTCAATATATATATATGTATTAAAAAAAAAAAAGCACTATTATTATATAAACTTGGTTCATATATATAAATAAACTGTTTTATATAGATATACATACTGTTTTTATAGGAAATACAAGCTGTTAATGGCACATACTGTATTCATAGATATAATTCTGACCCCTTTGAAAACTGACCCGCCTCAGAGAATTTTGACCCCTTATATGAAATTGTACTGTATGTTAATAAAAATATTCCAATATTTTTCTAAATCATAATAAGCTTAAATATATGTGTATTATTTGAATTTTTCACCAGAAACTTCTAAATTAATTCATTTATATACTGTATCCATTTAAGTAATAGGTCACGTTTCTATGCTATAGCATTTTGACCCCTTGATTATTTTTATGTTTTATTATGTAATGTAGTTTATTATGTAATGCTCAACACCAAGGTGTATGTCTAAAGCCCTGCTGTACAGGTAAGGAACCAGATATGGTAACTTCATTGACCTTGATTTTCTACATAATAAAAAAAAACTTCAATAATTTCACAAAAGTTAAAAAAAAAAAAGTCTTGTTAGGTTTTCTAATAACACACTAATGTTGAAATTTTGAATTTTAATGTATTTCTGTGAGTGCCCTATTAGGGGTTAAATCAAATTCTAACAATTTTTTTTTCTTTACATATTTGCTGATTTATTGGGAGTGGGTCACTTTTCCATAAGCAGGGTCATAATCCTATAATAGAAAACTGACCTGAGGGTCACTTTTCTGTGGGGGTTATTTTTCTATCTCACAATAAATAGTGTTATTCATTGTAATACACACCATTAATACTGTTCTTAAATACACATACTCTTAATACTGTAAATTGCACCTATTCATATTTTATCCATTTTTTTTCTATTAAGTTCTATTTTTATGTTACTTTGTCTTTTTTTATTACTGTCTTATCATATTTTTTTTTTATTTTTATATACATTCTATTCTTATTTCTGTATTACTGGTGTTTGTAAATACTGCTGCACTGACTGGAGTACACACAATGACAATGAAGGCTATTCTATTCTATTCTAATTTAATTTTATTCAATTCAATTTAATTTTATTTAATTTTATTTAATTTTATTTTATTCTATAAAGTGTCACATAGGTAATACTATATGTGTAAGAGGCATACCTGAGAAATTAAATGAATCAACCTTAAGCAACGCTCTGACTTCTAACCCACAGCATTTGATTAACAGTTTGATTTATTACTCATTTAAAAAAAAAAAAAAAAACTATATTATCTGTCCAAGGAGTACCTAGGACTGGCGGTGGTGTTAAATCACGATATGCCTGTATGTAGCAGTTTTATAGACTCATCTGCATAAAACATTCTGATGATAATGTTGTTTTCCATAGTCAGGTAAGGAGCTTTCATCAATTACTCTGCTGCAGTGACGACCTTTGCCCAACTGTGACTTGTTACCGACATTTTAATAAGCCATACATGAAGCACATTTCCTAACATTATTGATTGACTGATTGTTTTTTTGTTTTTTTTTTTTATTAGAGTGTCATGCTTCATTGGAGCTCAGACCATATGGATTTAGTGGTGATAACCGGTGTTCAGTGGTCAGAATGCGTGTTGTCGATTAGACACGTCTTTCCTAACAAGAGGCGGCTAACGGCTAGCTTACGCTCTGTGCATAGTGACATATACAAAGATGGATGGTAATGACCAGTCTTTATGTGGCTGTGAAGTATGCAGCTGCATGGAGTGCCCTCTCCTTCTGGCAAGTCATTACGAGTGCATCATTGGGGTCTTCCTTCACACCTGGAGAAGCAGGTGCGGGGCCCTGACCTCGTAATGGAGTACAAGGTGAGCTCAAATAGTAGACAAATCCCCTGTTTAGGAAGTCTGCAGATGAACTTGTAGTGAATTTGTGTAAGAATGTGTCAGAATGTGTGGGAAACAACGCAAGCTTAAACTTAAACATATCAAACATTCTGCAGTGCATAACCCATGCCAGTTATAGATCGCTGCTTGAAATATTATTCAATTTACACCGAATAAAAATATATTAAAAAAAACACATCATACCCAACAACTCAGGTGATACTTTGCATACAGAGCGTTATTGCCTCTCATACTACTATAAATCATTTAATTACCCATTTAAGGCGGGCTTAGACCAAAGTACTCATTTGCATTATTGAGCATCAGACCACTGTGCCAGAAAATATACGTACTTTGTGAGATAGATAATGATTCAGCGGAAGAAACAGCACAACAAGATGGTGTCACATTTTACTGAACACCATAAAATGAATCCAGGGCATAGATTAAGTTGCTCTAAAACAGGGCTCTCTCATGAGGACAGATTGGTACTTTGATGAAAACTAGGTTTTCGTGAGGAGACGTTGTAATGACTGTTGATTCTCAAGTGTCTATTTGACATTGGTTGCAGCCCTTTAAAACATAACGCAATATGCAAAGTACTAATCAAGTGGCATCAAAATTCACTGTGCCAGTCCTGCTTAAGTGCTTTCTTGGCAGATGTGGACATTTACTGCATGTGTATGACTGCGTATTTGCGTACGGTGTGTATTTCAGAGGGGGCGGCAGACAGGTAATAGTTCTCACCTCATTTTATAATCGCCATTACAGTACACTAGACTATGGAACGGCTTCTCACATGGCATGGCAGTTGGACTGAACAAATACTCCAGATACTCCTGTATCCTCACATCAGAATAGAATGGTAAATTTGTGTCTGTTACCTCAAGCCAGCCATTTTCCATGGCATCTGTGAGGATAATAGAAGAGGACAATAGAGGGTTGGTATGTGACACTCATTGCATTCACCTCCGGCTATTGCGAGAAAGGCTGAAGAGGTATGTGAAAGTGAACTGATTTAGGCTGCTAAGACTAGCGATCGTCCATCACACCAGCGGCAAAGTAAATTTGAGAGAAATGAACCCTTATAGATAGTGTATTGGTCCTGACTGCAGGCAGTCAGTATCCATTTATGGTAATAGTAGAACACAAACACCAAGGTGGATGCCTCAGGTCTTACTTGTTTCTTTGATTTTCCTGACTGTGATTTGTCTGCACTGTATGTCCTATTGTTGCACAATTTGTATTTTATTGATATTCTTCATTCTTCTGACAGGTCAGAATTGACCTGTTAGTAAAATTGCATTACCTTTGAGTGTGGGTGCTTTAAGCTCTATGCGCTGAATCCACAGAGGATGGGCTGTACCTGTTAACCCTGTAGGGAAATGCACCACTTTTACATTCAAAATATGCAGTCACGAAAAAAAGATTATTATTAGACCGTCAGAAGTCATCAAAAACAATGATTATGCGATCAAGTCCTAACTCCTGTGTGTATCATGTGACTAAAACAGACAGAAAAGAAAACATGAAATGCCTAAAAGCACTGTTTTTATCAGTACAATGCCATAGATATGGATGCAAGAACTGAAGTGATTTTGGTTATTATCAAGAAAACATGGAAAATGGATAGATATCAGCTCTGAAATTAAACTCTTATGAGCTATTTTTGTTGTTATCATTATATTTGTCCAAACAAATATACCTTTAGTTGTACCAGGCATTAAGATGAACAAGAAATTGAAGAAAACAAGAGGTGGTCTAATAAGTTTTTCCACGACTGTACTTGGTTTTAAGAATCGATTCACAATTTTTTTCATTTTGTGCCAATTATATGTTGATGCAACACCTCAAATTAGGATAACAAGGTCGATATAGACTTTATATAAATATATAAGTCCCAGAAACTCCAATATGACATGAATGCTGATATGATCTCTGCAATATCTGAATAGTTTGTGCACGGTAGCATTAAACATTAATTGGAGAAAGACTGAGATACCGTGACTGAGAGATGAGTTTGGGTGCAGTTAACTTCACATGTATTGATTTGTGCCAGTCTTTTGTGAATTAGACCATTTTTGAAACAAGGCTTATTTGCATTGGATGGAGCTGATTTTGTGCCTAATGTGTGAATATTCCCTAATTTAGTTCTATGCCAGTGACACAGGGGCAGCATTAATGCTATTTACTTGGTGAGTGTAGTTTGCAGTGAATTCCGCCCATTCATTTCGGAAATTATATATTAAATCTTTGTCTTATTAGCAGGACTTTTTCCCTCATAAAAGCCATTCAGTTCTTGCCTGAAATTAACATTGTGATTTTAATTGTTAATATGTTGATTTTATTTGTTTCACACCTTCAGTCACTGTTTTAAAAACTTTGCCACATTATGACATTTGACTAAATCGGATTTAATTTCACAATACTGAAAGAAGACCACGAGTTAAGCTCATATGTTAATATTTCATTGTCCCCTGCTGTAACTTTGGTCATTGAGACAGTGTTGATGGGCCATTATTAGTGAGTGATGGAGTGATTGCTAATGAGGAGGATAAAGTATGCAGCCAAGCCCTAGTTGATGAAGTGTGATAGATAAAGGAAGAGATTGTCCTGCTAATGTGTAATTGAGTTTGAAAAGACATCATCATCTTGAGGTGAGGGACGATTATAGATGATCCTCTATTATTTTATTATTGCTGCAGCTTTTAGATATGAAAATTTTCATGTTTTCCATGTCACTTCCCTTTATGGTTAATAAGTGACAGCTCTGCTGAGTGGTAATTTTACAGCACATTTAAACCCGCACAGGCTTTCCTCTGCTGCATTTCAGAAGCTTTCACATCCAAAGAGAACAGAAGCAGACAGGTTGAAACTGTCATATAATAAATGAGTAAATGATTGGTGATGTGTATGTATCTGTCTCCTTCTTCTGCCTCCCAACTCACATACTGGGCCGTATATAGATACAGTTGTGCTCATAAGTTTACATACACTAGCAGAATTTGTGATTTTTTGAGCCATTTTTCAGAGAATATGAATGATAATACAAGCCTTTTCTTTCACTCGTGGCTAGTGGTTTGGTGAAGCCATTTATTATAAAAATAAATAAATGAATAAATAAAATGTGTTTGCTCTTTTTAAATCATACAGACAACAGAAACTATCCAAATGACCCTGATCATAAGTTTACATACCCTAGTTCTTCATCCTCTGTATTGGC
>JAPTYQ010000024.1:9293804-9303873 GCA_029814465.1 Ostorhinchus cyanosoma | reverse complement strand
GACATAATCACCTAAAGAGTAACTTTTCAGTGAGATATAAAGAACTTATTTTTAGACAATAGATCTGGAAAATCTTAATTCAAGAAATCTTACCAAGATCATTTTCACTTGTTCCATTGGCAGATTTATTTATTTTTGCTTAATTGAGGCAAAAAAACAAAACAAAAATAAAGCCTTGGTTCATTTTTCCATTTCTGTCAGTTAGTAACTTTCTTTTTTGCTATTAGAAAGATAAAAGGGAAATCAATAGTTTTTTGTTTTTTTTTTAAAGTTTGGTTCATCTGTTTTACACTGAAAAAGAAAAACACCTTGAAATGAAAATCAATTAACCAGTAGTTTTTCTTTTGTTTCAGAAAAGAAAATCCAATTACCAAAGGATAAACTGACCCATCTTCTGGCAGTGTTTTGTAAATCTTACCGAGTGTATTTTTCTCATTTCTAGTCAGAATATCTCATCACACTTAAAATAAGACATAATCAACTAACGAGGAACTTTTCAGTGAGATATGAGAACTGATTTTTAGATAATAGATCTGGAACATTTTATTTCAAGAAATCTTACCCAGATAATTTGCACTTGTTCCATTGGCAGATTTTTTTCTTAATTCAAGCTTTTTTTTTTTTTGCTTCATTCAAGTCAAAAATCTTCCAATGCCCATCCTTTCATTGTTCGCCTCCTCACTCTTATGCAGCCGATCACACACATCTTCACCACTTCAGACCAGCATCCATTGGGCCCCCTCCACTTCTCTGTGGGCCCCCAAAAACACTGGGCCCCATGAATTTCTTATATTTCCCCCCCTCTTATCGGTGCCCCAGCTTCAGCCTAAACCCTTTCGGTCCCATTGTATATGCAACAATGCATACTGTATGTTATTTTTGTTTGTAGTTTAAAGTAATTACCAACCGAATAAACTACTACTACTATTTATCACCATTTATTATAATATTATCCTGTGTATTTTGCATTTTTTCAATTTACTGATCACGTAGATGTTCATTGAAACGTACATTAAAGTTGAGGGTTATTATATCAGAAACAGAAACTCTATCAATAACTGAACATAAAAACAAGCGTTTCTATCCGCTGTCATTGATCCAACTCCAAGGGTTTTACTGGTGAATCAATGTTGTAGAAAATGACGGCGTTTCCACGGTAACTACAGAGCCTCTGAACGTCCAAATGGGTCATATCTGATCACCATGAAATGATGACAAACTGTATTTTTCAGTAATTACTTACATGTATTGATAGGATTAATGGTTCAGAAGTTATTAAATATTTTAGATCTGTAGATGGTTTTGGTCGCCAGTTGTACTTTGAGACTTTATGGATTCATTTCATCTTTGGCGTACCACCAATATTGATTAGAACAGACAGCAGTCAGGTCTCTGCTCTTTATTGTATTTGAGGCACGGTCATTGTTCTTCCAGGACGTCTCATAGGGTTCCATGAACTCCATTAGCAAAAGAGCCCATTCGTGAAATTTATAAGAACAAAGTCTACATTTATTTTCCAAACTTGTTCCAAACAGATCCTTGATATATAACTTGGCTGAGTAAAACCTGGGGCAGTGACATTCTAAAGTGAGGCTGAAGGGAATTGAAAAAGTTGGATGAATAATTTTGAAACTCACAGAAACAGTTCAACAATATTCTAGTTTGTTTATTAGAGGAAGGCCAATTAAGTTATACTTTGAGACTCACAGTATTTCCAGTGAATTTTAACTGGAAAAAGTTGTCAAGTTCTAATGTGTGTCATAAATGTTGACTTGGGAGTTTCAGTAAAAAATTAGAATAAAAAATAAAAAAAAGTGCTGCTCACCAACCCATTAATTAAACCCTTACGGACAATTTTGCAACACCTCAAACATTAATTTAAAATCCAGTTTGCAAATTCAATTGATACTAAATTTATCAAACACTGACATTTGTGCTTATTTGGCACAAAACTTTTAATATTGTGCTTTTCTATAATACATTTTTTCTTTAAATTAAAACATGTCAAAATGATGACTGATTAAACCGTGGTGCTTTTTTTTTTTTTTTAATATGAATTCTAATAGGCTGGGTAAAAGGTCCGTCAGTTCTCGGTGCCAACCTCATTTGGGACTTGAGCAAGTGTTTGGGATTGGAAAGCAATTTAAAGCAACAGAGTGTAGTCCATGAATGCGCCCAAGCTCTTTGTCATGAGAAATTAGCAGCAGCTTGTTTAATGTCTTTAGGATTATGATGATGTGAATGGTAATTACGATCATGGTAATGATGATTAAAATGTGGATGCCTCCAAGGTAAAACAAAATGAGAGAGAAAAAGAGGCTCTAAATGAATTAGTTTTTAAATGATCAAGTGCTGGCTATCGAAACACTGGATATACTGAAGAGTGATGAGCTTTGATATGATAAAAGCTAAACTAAACCTGTTTCAGCTGAATGTTGCACTATACTGTCATCATTTATTATTCAGTGATGTTATCCATATGCTATTTTCTTGTTACGGTTGTCTTTGTATGTCTTAAAAAAATAAATAAATAAATAAAAAATGACTGTGACTTCCTTTTTTGAGTCTTATTCACTTATTCAGCCGGTGACTATATGGTTGTAGCACTGCATTTTATTGGGTTAAACTATTGTCCAGCAGTTGTTATTTTATGTTATGTTATGTTATGTCATTTTTATATTATATATGGGTGCTTCTATGAAACTGGTCCTAAAAACAGGACATGGAGACAAAATTTCAATGTATATATGATGTAGACTAATGTTTGGAAGTTTGGAAGCACTTTGGGTCTATTTTAAAAAGAAATATTTGCTGGGATATAAGAAAGGTAAAACACATTTTTATCTAATTTTTTAGACAAAAATCTGCATGTAACACGTTGCAAAGGGCATGGAAATTATACACTGCTATTTTTTATTTTATTTAAATTTTTTTAAATATCTATTTATTCTCTCACAGGTGCATTTTGGGAATCAAAATAATCAAGCAAAGCAGTGTTTCACAAAAATGACAACTGCTGCAAAATCACTGGCAATTTATGTGTTTAAATGGGAGGTTCTGCATGTAACGCCAGTGGACACGATGGGTTACATATAAAACCTGGAATGAGACTGAGATTCATGAAAAACCTGCATGTCTGGATTAGAAAAAACACTATGGTCATCAAATTTAACAGTGTCCTTATTTAGAGTGGTATATAAGACCATTTACAACCACGTGTTCCAGATCAAATGTACTGACACTTAGGTAGTTTCAATGTCCCAATTTTGGTCCCAATATTTGATTAAAAATTCATTAATTTGGGGATGGCTCAGAGCAAAAGTATACTTTTTTTTGCATTTACCTGAAGTCATCATTAGGTACATCCTGGGGGGAAAATATGTCTATATTTCTCATCTATTATTCTATTTCTCTTTTACTATTGGCAAAGTTCCAGGTACCAAAATAAACCCAGTTTCATAGAAGCACCCATATGAGTTGATTTATGGGTCGCAAAAACTAAAAGTAGGTCTGTAAAACATTGAGAATTCATCAGTAACGCTATGAATATATTTTTTTAACTAAGTGTTTAAGTTTAATCCATAAAGACCCAGTGTTGCTTTTGTGTAAGTTCCCAGTTTATCCTTTTTTTATGTGATTTATCACCATTTAATAGGATATTATCCTCTATATTTTGTTTTTTTTTTCACTGTACATCATGTGCCTCAGAGTTAATTCAAAGGCTATTATACCAAAACAGGAAAAAATTTTAAAAAGGGGAGTTTTGCAGCAAATATATCATTAACTGAACATAAACCAAGTGTCTCTATTCACTTTCATTAATCCAACTCCATGGGTTTTACTGGTCAATCAATGCTGTAGAAGATGACAGTGTCTCCATGGTAACTATGGGTCATATTTGATGACCATGAACAGATGATAAACTGTATTTTGCACCAGTTGTTTACATGTATTGATAGAATTAATGGATCAACAGGTATTAAACAGTTTAGATCAGTGGATGTTTGGGTCTTTATGGGATAAAATAATTTATTTAGTTATATTTTAAACCCTTTGTAAATATAGACAGGGACAGTCATGTTACATTTCCAAACCCAACACTCTCTCTCTTAAACTGGTTTTCAGATGCAGTACCGTCCTATTTCCAAAAACTGGCATCAGCTTTCTAGAAACCAGCAATTTCCTCTGCAGTCTCATTTACTCTACAAGCAACACATCCATTTTTTTGATGACTACTTTTGTTTGTACTGTGGATACAGTGGGTGCGAAATGCATCAGTAGATGTGTATGAAATGCTTCATGAGACAACGATCGCTTTGGAGGCCTTTACATGATCACACGGACATGGAATTACATTGTTTTGTTTTGTTTTTGCCATTTCAGCCCCTGAATGGTAATCTAAGGGGACAGTGCCTCCCATTTAAAGTATGTCATTGTTATTTTGTTTAAACATTATGCAGGTGGAAATACTTCCCAGTTCTCTGTAACCATAGCAACTGATGTGTACACACACCATATAAAGGGAATTTAACTATAATTTTACCTGCAATGTGGTGCTAGTGTAGCTGGAAGCTGATTACTTTATTTTGGCAGACAGCTCAGCTCTTCCGTGCTATGTAATATTTTGTCTTTTAAAATGCACATTTGTGGGAAACAAAACTAAGGATTGCTGCTTTTTTTCATGTAATAACCAAATTCATGAGCAAATTTGCATACATTTTTGTTAATAAGATTTTAATTGTGTAGTTGGTTTGACGTTTGTACTGTTTGTTTTATTATCCCTCCCTCCATTTTCTGACCTGTTTAATCCTCATGAGGGTCACAGGACTGGTTTTATAATGTAAATAAAGTGCCGAGATTAATGTTATGTATTAGTCATGCCCCTGGCTATTCTATTCCAGCATACTTGGCTTATTTAGCCTGCTTGACTGTCTTGTACTGTCCGACTGAAAGCAAACAAGAAGTAAAAAAAGAAAAACAACAAAACCTGCATCTTTAACAGCTGGCATTATTGGCTTTTCCCATGTCCTATCCATGCCAGCTGAATTAAAACACCAGAGTTTCTGTCTTATGTTTAATCGTGAAAGCAAACCTTGATGTTGTCTGGCCCAGGAGAAAGCGCCGACAGTAGACGGGAGTGTGTGCCAGGAGGTTCATGGGGGTGTGACAGGAAGGTGTATTCAGAAGCTGACAGCAGGCAATGGACCAACACATCTCTTGCTGGTGGAGCTCTAGCAGGTCAACAAAGCATCAAGAAAAGAAGGAAAAATAATAACAATGATAAATTTACCACCAAAACATCTGCTGATCTAAAATATTTAAAACGTATTGAACCGTTAACCCTATCAGTACATGTAAATAAAAGGTAAAATGTAGTTTCTTATTTTTTCATCAACAGATATGACCCATTTAAATGTTTAGAAGCTCTGTAGTGAATGTGGAAACAAACAATAAAATCAGTGTAGTTTGATTAGGGTTACATGATTTTGACCAAAAAAAACCCAAAAAAAACAAAACAGATTTTTTTTCCTGCACTACAAAAGACAGCAGAAGTCGGCATGTCATTTTTGTGTGCAGCTGGAAATGCAACGAACTGTTCCCATTCTGGGATGTGAAGATGTTTGAGGTGTTTGACTTGTACCGCCTGGGGCACCGATGGGGGGGGGTAAACATGACAAATTCATGGGGCCTAGCATTTCTGGGGGGTTCGTAGAGCAGAGGAGGGGGTTAAGTTTCAGGTTCGTTTTCGTTTTCATGCTAGTGCAAGTGACGACAGGTTGATAAGCTGCTGAATTCTATGAAAGTGTCCACAACGTTTAGCTTTCATAGGGCTCATGATTGGTAGCGGCGCCCCTGTGTACTGCCAGCGTTTACAGTGAGGAGTGGGTTGGTCTTCATCGCAAACTTCGAAGCTGTACCAATTCCACACAACAGACGTGCTCTTGTTATTTTTAGCCACAAACTTTTCATTCTCCTTAGCAAACAGCATTTGTGTACTGGTGTGTGGAGACCAAAGGCTATGGAGACCGCTGTCACAGTTTGGAGGAGGAGCCTATGGTAGCAAAGAGGAGGAGCCTACAGTAGCCAGGAGGAGAAGCCTATGCTAGCCTGGAGGCAGGCAGCCCAGAAGCACCAGAGAGATGAAATTTGATTTTTTTTTTTTTTTAATTTAATTAAATTTCATTTCATTTCATTTCATTTCATCTTTATTTAACCAGGAAGTCCCGTTGAGATCAGAAATTCTTCTGGAAGGTAGACCTGGCCAAAGTAGCAGCCATATAAAGTCCAAACAATATAAAACACACACATGATGCACAATGAAACAATAAAACACAACAACTATTCAACCATAATGGCATCCAGAAAAACAGTGACAATTTCTAAAACATCGTCCTAATTAAATTATCTGATTTCGATTTAAAATTGATTAATCATGCAGCCCTAAGTTTGATAATTGACAGCGGTTGTAGATGTTTTTCCATTCAGTTATTAATATATCTTGCTGAAAATGTCATGTTTCTTCACTTTTCTCTGTTTCTCTGTCCTTTCAATTAAGCTTGAGCTTTTATGAACGCCTACATGACCAGTGAATTAAATATAAGAAAATACACAATTTACACTGAAAAATGCAAAATCTATATAATATTAGAAAAATCTTAAAATATTATCATAAATAGTGATGAATCAATTCAGGAAGGTTAAATGTTGAGGATAAATTAATTGGGAAGTCATCACCAAAATAATGCTAGGGTTAATAGGCTGCACTATTTTAGCAAGGTACTTGTTTTTGTTGGTAGAAAAAAGCTAAATTACACATATGTATGGAATAAGATATGGCTTTATAGATGCATATACTTATCCAATAATAATCCCTCTCAACCATTTCTTGTGACTCACTGAAAATGTGTGCCTTGTGCTCTTGTTTTGGTGTGTTTCTGGGATGTCCCTGGGCATGAACCTTTGGACGGTGTGTTTAGCCTGCAGCCAATAAGAGTGTTGGTGTGCAGGTGGAACTCTGACACCCTTATTATTGTATTGCTGTCTCCTCTTGCTCACTGCAGATCTGTTTTTAGTCCAAAGTCACACACCAACTATTCTGTATAGAGTAAAATTGACACACTTGTCAGGATAAATCAAGCGCTTTCAGCTCCATTCACTCAGAACCTTCCTGTAGCGTCGTGCGAGATGTCGACGTGTTATTTGTGATGTAGAACAAAAAAAAGAAAGTGTGACGTACTGTTGTACTTGTCTGATTCACTGCTTTGTTCACTTTAAGCTTTTATAAGGCACTCGTTAGTGATGTGTGGATTGATACTGAAATACTGATATCTCTAATGCCAGATCTTTACACTCTAGAATCGATTCACAAATCAAAATATCAATACTTTCGGTCATTTGAGGCCATGTAAATCAGGAACACAGTGGAAAGTAGCTAAAGTTTTGGGATCTTGTCCAAATGATACCAGCCAGAATTTTACTCAACATCAGATCAGAAAGGAAAACTGTCGTATCGACCATCACTAGCACTCATAGAAATACTCTGAAATTCCAAATTTCAACCATAGTGTGTTATTGGAGGACATAACAAGAGTTTATTACTTTTCTGAAATATTTTTTTAAAAATAACATTGTCATGTATAAAATCAAGGTTAATGAAGTTACCATATTTGGTTCCTTACCCATAAGTGGCAAAAAAAAAAAGTATATATAAAAAACACAAGAAAGACACATGTAAGGTGAAAGGAACATGTATTTTAGAACATTAGATAGAGATTGACCGATGTGGGTTTTTCCAAGGCTGATAACGATTTCTAAAAAATTGGTCAGCTGATGGCGGCAACTTCGGTCAATTTTTGAGGCCGATATTCTAAGGCCAATTTTTTTATTTTTTTTTAAGCACATTGACTGTAAAATCCAATTGAAACACTTGAATAATGATTATAATATGCAGCAAAATAAATGAAATTATTAATGCACATAGGACATAGCTAACATTTATTGAACTTCAAGTGCTGCCCACACAGGTGCCTGATCAAATATCTTGTAAAAAAAGAAAAAAAAGGGAAAAAAAATTGCTGATGGCTGATGTCCGATATTGAGAAAAATCAATATATTGGCCTGATACTCACATTAACACCGATCGCATCGTTCACCCGACCACCACTGTTATCTTCCTTTTTTGCTGCATAGAAGGGGAAGGTGACAATGCTAATAAACCAACAAACTACCTTTAAAAAAAACAAGTGCTGGATGTGATTATTTGGAATATTTTGAAACTCCTTTGTGAGACTCTGTTTGGTTTTGCACTACTTGATAACAAAGCTCTAATCATAAGCGTAATAAGTTCTGCCTCTACTGACACGTACTTAACTACCTGCCAAACTCAGAGCACGATCCAACGAGCAATTACGAGGCGTTATCGCTGTCCTGAAAAATGTCTCCTGAACCAGCTGTCCAAAGTCTCATCCTCAGCTCAAAGCCACGTCCGGGCCGAGCTAATATGAAAGGGATAGAAGCCTGTGATTGCGAGAGGCTTATTCCAGCTGGCACGCTTCCCTGGAAGAAAACACGTATTCCACTCCTGTTTTGAGTCCTTCACCAGATCTGCCTATTTCCCCTCTTGCACAAAGCTAAATGTTTAACCTCCTCAGTGACTTTTGTGTTAGAGAAACGCGGGGTATTTCTAGCACGGCGGTGCCACTCCAGGCAGGATCAGTGGCTGTCGCTTATGCTCACAGATCAGTAAGAACTATGGCCTGTCATTCTGGGATGGCTCTGCAGCTCTAGGGGACAGAAAGCACATTGACACAGGGGCAGGTTTTCCTTCCCTTCTTCTTCTTCTTCTCTTCTTTTTTTTTTTTCCCATGCCATCAAATCAAAACTTCTTTAATCTGACGCCCTTGAATTTTACACTAAGCTCGTTCCCAGTATACTCCACTAGTCAAAAAAAAAAAAACATTGCTGAAAATAAAATCACGTTTGGACTAAAATATCAGCTTGGTGATTTCCCAGTTTTAACGTCTGTTTCTAAGGATTATCAAAATACGTCTGAAAATATTATGTACTGGCTGGGAATCTGAATGACTGAGTATTATGCAGTATGTAGAATTCCAACATCCAGTCTGGTTTGCAAATCCTTTCAATTATATATTCTTTCAAAAATGCATTATTTTTTCAATCTATGCCTTTTCATCATATAATTCCTGCAGCAAACAGTTTTTTCTTCACTGAATTAAACACTTTCCGAGTTTTATTGCCAAACTTTCGCAAATCCCTCTACATCCTCTGCCATTGCAAACACAGTGTGACGTGTATAATAGAAAATAATCATTCTGGAATATTAATAACTGTCAAAAGACATATGTTGAGCTACCGAAGCCTGCAAATTCATTATCATCATTAATTACTGAGCATAGTAAGTGTGAGAATAGTGTTTAAAAACAAAAAATGGCCTTAAAAGTTATATACAACGATAAAACTGTATTTTATATAGTGTAAAGTAGCACTGATAGGTCTTTTCCCCTCTATATTATTACCTTGTTTAAATGTTATTTATTCATTTATTGCTATTTTTTTCTGTGTCTATCAGAATTTCCATCATGATGCTTTCTGCAGTTGTTTCTACACACATTACCTAACAGTCTGTGTATAAAAAGTGAAGATATAAACCTTGACCTTCCTCTTGTGTTAGGGTCGACTCTGACCCATTTTAGGTTTTAAATGCATGACAGAACCACATAAAATGTGTTTATTGCATCAATGATTTTTGACTTTTCAGGAACCTCTATTTCAACAAAATAATAATAAAAATAAAATTCAGTAAATTATAAAATGCTCTGGTTGAAATGATGACTTTTGTGTTGTTAAAGTCGGTGTCGACCCAGCTATAAAAATACGACTATAAAGCAATAATCTGAGCCAAAATTGTAATCCTAAGTATCATGTGAGCTTTTTGCCTTGTTATCCAGTATAAGGCACGTCCACACATGTGAGGTCAGTTCACTATAGAGGTGGTGATTTGCAGAGTTCACATCCAGCTGACTATAAAAAGGCCCATACCACAAATATT
>JAPTYQ010000024.1:9220640-9236909 GCA_029814465.1 Ostorhinchus cyanosoma | reverse complement strand
ACAATCAAACAGAACTGAAGGAGTTTAATACCAAAGTTAAGCACTGGTTTAAGCAACAGCAGAGATGTGAACAATATCACTATCATTATATACAACATTTTAACATGTTAAGAGTTTAATTTCTTTAGTGTTTTAATCTTTAAATTATGTTTTGGCATTTATTCAATGTATACATTTTATTTTATTGTATTTTATTGTATCAAGTATATTATTTTATAGTATAATATAGTACTTTGCCAATTTTGAAAATAAATTGCCAATTCGTCAGACATGTTTATGTCATATTACGGTTTTGTTCGTTCAAAAATAATAATAATAGTTGAGCATTGAGACCCACTGATATCAAATATGATACAAAATTGAAACTAATACATGGAAATTGATGTTTGAAAAAACAAATAAATAAATAAATAATTGGGGGGGTTGTTCAAAAGGATCAATAAAGGCTCCAGTTTCAAAGAACTGGAATTTTCTGTCCATGATTTAATGGTTCAGGCTTTACAGGGTTAAATATCCACTTTGTATTATTTAAACAAGATTAGAGCCGTCAATGTTGAGTCCAAATCATTTAGCAAAAAAAATGGTGATCTTAACACAACTGCTACTAACTACTATATATTAAACTTGCTTTTGCTTTAAAACTGTGTCTAGCAGCAAAGACAATGGCTATGTCTCTATTGTTTCTATCACTATGACCCTTTGTAGAGTTAGTTGTCTGAGTGGCTGACTACTCCCTCTAATGGTTATATACATCCACAGTAACCATTGAATAAATTCTGTGTGTATTTCTGCAGTGACATATTCCACATCAAAACCCTTTTTTTTCCAAGTGTCTCTAATGATACTTCTTTCAGCCCTTTGCAAAAAATGAAAAAAAAAAGTATTTTCCTTTGCTTTCTTTGACAAAGAGTGCACTGCAACACGAAAAATTGCAGGAAAAAATAACACATATTTAAAGATAAGTATTCAATATAGTATAGTATACCAAAGCCCGACCAGGGATAAAGACTGCAAACCTAGACGTCTTATATGCATCACATTTTCCTTTGGTAGCAATGCTGTACAGTATGTATCGCTACTGTTAAATAAACATTAAATAAATAAATCAATCATAATCATAATAATAAATTGCATTTATAACGTACTTTTCATTCAGTGGAATTTCAAAGTGCTACAGAGAAACCAAAAAAAATGTAATAAAAAATATAATAATGCTAAAAATAAAATAGTGTATCAGGGATAAAAGACTGAACTAATAAAACAAGGCATCATGGTGGGCCAAAAAAAGCCTGACTGAACAGAAAATAAATATATATTCTCATGAAAAAGTCCATTTTGGTATATTCACAATGCCAAGACTTAACATGGCAATAATTTAATAGACATACATAAACTCATATTTCATTGCAGACTTTACAGTATATGACCATCATTTGTATTCTCCTGGTGGTATACAGCACATACGGATTCAATGATTTACTTTTTTGTAATGGCGTGACAACATTTCTTTTGTCATGCCCTGTAAACATCACAGATGGGCTCCCGGTTCGACTGCGTATACATGTGCTTGCGTGTGCATGTACATACATAAAGAGGTCCTGTGAAGTCAGTGAGGATAATTCATATTTTATGGACAGAACAAGTCAAGTGTGTAAAGTTCAACAGAAACATCAAAGAAAATGAACAGAGGCAATGACATTTTAATCGAAACGACCACCCATGTAAAAATAGCATTGTTGACAGAGGCATTTCATTTATCCAACGTATTTTTTTTTTTTTTTGTAACCCCAACCACTCATTGTAGCAAGGAAGACAAATGGATCTTTGTTTTTTCATGAAGGTCAAATATAAAGAGGAACAGGGACAACACTTGAGGTAATCTATTAGAAAAGACATAAAATTGTATTATTTACCATCATAATAAAGATGCTTGGTTTAATTATTCATATAAAATCTAAAGCAAGGTTACCAGGTTCTATATTTTAATCATTCTTTTCTATTTATGTTGTGTATATATTAGTAATTTGTGTATTGAACAAAAGGGCACTCTATTAGTAATCCGAATTGTGATAAAAGAATGAGTGTGTGGTTTTTTTTTTAAAAACAACATGTTAAAATTACAACGTTAAGTCAACGTTAACTTTATTATACCTTATTAATTTCATTGAAATATAACTGGGCTTTTCATTTCACATCAGAGACATTCAAACATATAATAATTATTTCATATCTCTTCAAATATCACATTTATATGAGGAAAGAGTAAGGTGCCTCTGGCTGTGAGGTGAGTTGGTCATGGGTTTTTTGGACCATTCTTTGAACATCAATCACAGGGTGACACTGGGGGAGCGTTGATGCTCTCCACATCAGTCACTGACTCCCTCCTGCCCTTAACACTTCAGCACAGGACATGTTCATGCACTATCAAAGTCAGAGAGCCCGAGTGTGATGACAGTAATGGCTGAAGATGGGGGGAGTAAATGGTGGGAGGAAAAAAAAAAAAAAAAATTGGTTCCTGTTCTGAATGTTAATATAGAGTGAGGTAGGTGACTTCGAATATATGTATTTGGCAAGAATAAGTAACTGCTATTTCAACATGTCTGATTCTATGTGCCAAAAAAGCTGAGCATAATGAATTTTAAAATACCGTCTCCACAAAAGGATTATACAGCCTTTTTCTAGTACGAAAGTGGTACAAATGAGACAAAAATATAGTATATAACTCACAAAGCACTCCCAAAAGGTGACAGTTGTAGTAAATTGCGACTTTAAAAAGCGTTAATCTGTGTCTTTGGGAGGAATGTACACTGGAAAAAATGTAAATCTTGACAAGTGTATTTTTTCTCGTTTCTAGTCCAAATATCTCATCACACTTGAAATAAGACATAATCACCTTAAGAGTAACTTTTCAGTGATATAGAAAGAACTGGCAGATAGTTATTTTTTTTGTTGTTGTTTGAATTAAAAATAAATAAATAAATAAATAAATAAATAAATAAATAAATAAATAAATAAATAAATAAATAAATAATCTGCTGATGGAACAAGTGAAAATGATCTAGGTAAGATTTCTGGAAATAAGATTTTCAAGATCTATTGTCTAAAAATAATTTCTTATATCTCACTGAGAAGTTACTCTTTAGGTGATTATGTCTTTTTTTTTTTAAGAATGATGAGATATTTGGACTAGAAATGAGAAAAATACACTTGGTAAGATTTACATTTTTGCAGTGTAAATGAGTGAAAATAGATACATTTGGAATGAAACTGACTGACACAAATTGCCATATATATGCACTTTACCTAATACCAACTCCTGAAAGATGGTAGTAACTGCACGTAAACTCACCACTGACACACTCTTTCTGTTTTCTATCACTCATTCATATTGAGTTGATGTTTATTGATAGAATGAATAAAATCTTTAATCAGAAACTGGAAGGATTGGGTGAGTCTGAAGCTTAACGCGAAGCTGCCAGAGATCAGGCTTCATTATTTTAAACAATGACCTTATTAACATGCAATCCATACAAAACAAGTGGTGCCAGGCCCAACAAACCCCGCCCCTCACACATATTTTGCCCATTATAAATAAATGGGAAGATTTTTAAAAATTCATTAAAAATTTGAGCTTTGATGTACTTTTCCCAAAATGTAATGAGCTCCACTCTGAGTCACCAGCAATCTATAAAGTCAATTTGGTATGAATTCAGCCAATAGTTTGGCTGCTACAGGCATGTGAAATTTCTCCCTTTACAACTAAATGGGGAAAAAATATATTTAAAAAATTCATAAAAAATTGAAACTTTAATCTAATTTTCCCAAAATGTAATGGCATCTATTCTGGGCCACTGGCAATCTATAAACCAAATTTGGTATGAATTCACCCAATAGTTTTGCTGCTGCAGACATTTGAAGTTTCACCCATTATAAGTTAATGGAAATTTAAAAAAAAAAATAAAAATCATGAAAATTTTTAACTTTGATCTACTGTACCCAAAATGTAAAGGGTCACTGGGAATCTATAAACCAAATTTCATATGAATTGAACCAATAGTTTTGCTGCTAGTGTTAACAAACAAACATAATAAATTACTTTCCTATTCTAACGGATCTGCTTTTAATAAAGTTACTTCTGCTGTACCGTATGATAAATGTGCACAGCCTCTTCTGGAGTTTGGAGATGCTGTGAAACACATCTGGTTTTTATACCTAACACAGCATCAGTATCTTTTTTTTTTTTTGCACATATTTTCCGCCAGATATATTCAGTGACACGTTCAGTGACCATTATTTTAACAGCAGGTATCAATCAAGCATGCTTCAGATGTGTCTGAATTCCATCAATAGTTGAAGAATTTCAGTCAATCATGTTATAACAGGGAGGAAAATGACAGAAAATGTGTTTGCAATGAGTAGAAGAAATCTGCGCATAGCTACATGTTATTTGCAGTTTTCATTAAGGACCGTTCTTTATGTGCTGTGATGCAGAGAAACACTTCAAATAGTAGAATCTCTGATGTTAAATAAGGGGAAATTGCACTCAGGTAGAAAACTTGATGGGTATGATTGTAGCCCAGAAGATAATGTGGAAACGTCCTTAAAACAGAGCAGATCCATCCATCCATGCGTTGAAAACACCAAGCTTAACCAACTTAAAATGTGGTCCTTCAATGTATTACGTGATAAATTAATTAAAAAAAAACAAGTGGTTCCAGGCACAACAAACCCCGCCCCTCACATGTATTGTAGCTTATTTTGGCATCGATTCAGCTGATGTCATCATGCCTGTGCATGAGCTGATGTCAGCATATCATTTGCATCTATAGATGTGCCAATTTTGAAGCAAAGTGAAAAAAAAAATTGTGTTTTTATAGAATGGGAGGGAAAAAAAGATTTTAAAACTTCAAACTTAAACCTACTTTTCCCAAAATGTAACCACATCTGTTCTGGGTCACTGGCAATCTATGAACCCTATTTGCTTTGAATTCAACCAATAGTTTTGCTGCTACAGACATTTGAAATTTTGCCCATTATAAGTAAATGGGGAAAAAAAATATTTAAAAAAATCATAAAAAATTTAAAATTCGACCTACTTCTTCCAAAATGTAATCACATCTGTTCTAGGTCACTGGCAATCTATAAACCCAATTTGGTATGGATTCAACCAATCGTTTTGCTGCTAAAGTGTTAACAAACAAACAAACAAACAAACCAAACAAAAAAGAATATCCCTTGAAAAAACAAAAACATGATTCAGACCTTTGAGCTGTAAAGTAGAAAGCAGATTTCATGTTATATGTTTTAAAGTGTTACAGAAATACTGATAATTAATAATTCGAAGTTCATTGTGGAAGGTTTAGGTGGGGGATCTAATTTCAGAAACTGGCATTATTCATAATTACTGAATAATCTCCTGGAAATTAGAATTGCTGGGTCTTTGTTACCTTAAGTAACCCAAAATCGACTCTTTCTTCTTTTTTTCCTTTTTATATTAGGTGGCATTCAGCATTAAGAGCCATTACCATGCCTAATTATGTTGCAGTATGGACCAGAGCTAATATTCTCCAGGGTGAGGCATGGGTATTGAGTTGGTTGTTGGTTAAAGTGCTAGATGCTGGAAAATATCCCACACTGAATCTTTAATTAATCATTACGGGTACATGCTGAATGCCTTTTGCGAGTAGAGGAACACTAAATGGGTGCAGTAATAAAACGGATCTGAATGATGGCCTTACTTTGCGTTGCAGTGACTGAAGCCTCTTGAGAACGGAGGATGAGAAGGTAGGAACACCCGGAAAGGTTCGGGCATTTTTTACAAAGCTAAAGTGAGACAAATATGGGTACGATTACATAGCAAATACGCTTTTTAGTTTGCATGACCCGCACATTCCCTTTTTAGGGGTGCACAAACAACACAAGCCTCATCACAGAGACCAAAAGTTTTGTCCTCAATTATCTTTCAAAGGTAGGATGGGCAAAATGTGTAATGTTATTAAGTGTCTTTCATATTTTTAGGATTAGAGGTTGCCCACTCACTATGAAATATCCAATCTTTCATTAGCCCTCCAGTGCTCTAGGGAAGAGCACAAAATGTCATATATGAGCTGTCACTGAGAGAACTAGATGGATGACTGGCTCATGTACCAGAGTTCTTCTACTGAGTGATAAATAGTGTCAAGGAGTCATTGAGAGTGATAAAATATACTTCCGCTATAATACATACTCACTGCAAAGAAATAATTCACACTTGTTTGGTAATATTAGCATGTATAGGCACGCATGAGGGCTTTCAGCAGCGTGGATTATAATAGCATAGTTTAATAACTTAGCTCACCTTCAAAATATCATGCGACGCAATCGTTCAAGATGACAGCATAGTGAGAATTTTCTGTGTATTTACTTCAATGGAAAATCACCGTACGGCAACGATAATAATATGAACCACCCGAGCGTACCGTAATATAATGGTGGTCTTTCAGTGTCGGCATCAGTTTTCTTCCTCTGAAGGCGGTGCAACATCTGAAGCCGGCAGACCTCGTACTGTAGTTGGATTATCAGACAGTAAGATATTAAAAGAAATAAAGTTCAGTTCAATGTCTGTAGGATCTAAAAAGTGTGAAAAGAAAGGCCAGACAGATACATATTAAACGAGACACAACAAACCCCGCCCCTCGTATGTATTGTAGCTTATTTTGGCGATACAGCTGATGTCATCATGTCTACGCGTGTATATATATAACTAAGCTCCCATGTCCTATTCTTCTATTATACACAAAATTTTCACAACTTCTAACCTGTATCCACTGGAATGTGTCAGGGCAGGGGAGCGATTCACGACAGGTTGAATGAATTAACTACCGGATAGCGAACTGACTTGCGTTAGTGATTCACGAACCTGCACAGAGAACTGGACGCGTTAGCGCTGCCGGAGAACAGATCACTCACTCAGCCTAATTTGCCACGTAAACCAGTTAAATAGCATACCATAGAACAGGACACTTAAAACATCATGACTTATTATAAACAAGTTTATTTTTTATGAATACTCTTGTCTCCCGGTCCAGGAAGCCTCGAACTGAACTGAAACCTGAACCGCTCACTGTGCATCAGTTCAGGGAGTTGGAGTCGCAGGCTCCTCCCACTTCACGCTGAATAATTCAGTGAACAAATCTTTTGAATGAATCTTTTTAGTTTATTGATTCTAGTGATTCAGTTCAGCTAAAACAACTGCCTTGCCCATCACTACACTAAACGCTTGTATTGGGGGGGGGGGGTTCTACTGTGCACGTGCCATTTATGATGACAGTCTATATGTAACTCAAGAGTAATACAGGAATCATTCTGAGATAGTATTATTATAAGGTAAGGAATTACTTTTAAATAACAGTAACAAGTAATCTGTAACAACATAACCCTTTGTATGACTATAAAAGTAGTAAGTTTGATTAAATACTTCAAAATATTGACCTGCTGTTCAGGAGTACTATTGCAGAGTCTCTGCTGAATACCCCCTATACTTCTTTTACATTCCTCATTAGTATTTTTACTCATTTACTACAATTACACACATTAACTTTATCTCACCATCTCACCTTCTGAGGTTGATTACTGTTCACGTGTCACTTTTGTAAGAAAACAGTTTGATGAGGCACAATAGATCAATATCCTACCGGTACTCGAGGACAGACTAAACAGTCTTAGTTGTAACGATTTATATAATGCCCCCCTAATGTCAGCCTTGGAAGATCACCCTATTGATCCAATAAAAAAAAAAAGGCAGCAGAGGCAAAAGTAATTCTGTTTTACCACATGAGAGATCTCCAATTTTGGTCTCAATGGGAAAGGTCCTGGGGATGAAGGTAAAACGGAGGATAAGCACACATGATGAATAAATAAAAAATAAATAAATACAAACTTCAGCACTTCCAACAGAGCCAAAGGGACACCTAGGCGAGCCATCCATTGTGAAGCACAGATTGCTGCGAGCTATTACAGGTGCAAATGAGCCATTGTTCTCTCTTTGAGCTGGCTGGCGTTCCAAACAGTACCTGCAGACACTTGATATGCTCAGACTCAATAGAGGCGGAGAATGTAGTAACTCATCTGGCATATTTCACCCTGTTTGTGGAACAACTGCGGTACTTCATAAAATTCTACATTTGTCCTTTCCTGTTTGTTTTGATCCCTCTCTATTATTTTCTCTTTTTTCGCCCCCATCTTCTTCGGTGTCTTTGTATTTATATTGGTGGAACAGCATTGGAGAAGTGATTGAAAAGCTGTCCTGTAGATCAGGGTGGTTTGTGGGGCCTGTCCATGCTCTAATCCATCCTGCTGCCCCTGCCACACAAGTAGAATATCAAACAGGCAATCCCCGAGGAAAGGAACAGAGAAAGATGTAGGGGAGAGAGGGAAAGAAGGGAAAACACAGACGGAGGATGTTAAAGGACGGAGAAAGTCCAAGGAACATCAGGATTTAAAGAAGACGCAAAGCCAGGAAACAAGGAAAGGCTTAAGGAAGACAATCAAATAGGGAAGGTAGGAGGAAGTACAGAGCTTTAGGCGGACTGCAACGGAGGAAAAAGGCAATTCCTGTAGTCTCACTCCACTACTTTTATTCATTTGACTGTGATTAGTTCTGATAATGTATCTGTGGCGTTACACCGCTAATAAAAAGGGGTGGAAGGCACAAGTGAATGAAATAATGGGGTCCTGATGTATCTTCTAAAATATGCAGAGCAGTGACAGAGAACTGTAATAAAATATATGTATATATGTATGTACTGTCTAGAAAAGAAGCAAACCCACACACAAGATGGCTTTGGAATACTTTTAGCTTTGATTACAGGACGCATTCATAGTGGCAATGTTTATGCCATGAAATGTTTATGTAATGTAATAATAAATGCATTAATCTTTTTTTTTTTTTTTGCCAAGATCTGGTATTGAGGATGGGAGGTTTGGAAGAGACATTCTGATACTTATTCTCTCCGTACAATTGATCACATAATGCTTTCTGTTCAATTCACTTGTACAGAAATAGGTCAAAAGGGCTTTTGTTTACTCTGCACCTTATCCATGCAATTAACTACAGAAAGACTGGAAACTAACTGAGTTAATTTCTTTGAGTGCCTTTAACGGGGTTCCTGCGAGGTCTTAAAAAGTCTTAAGTTTACAAATCTTCATTTAATAGTTTAAACAAGTGGTTCCAGGCACAATAAAGCCCACCCCTCACATGTATTATAGCTTATTTTGGCATCAATCCAGTTGATGTCATCATGTCTGTGTGTGGTGATGTCAGCATATCAATTGCCTCTATATATATGCCAAGTCTGAAGTCAATTGAAACAAAACTGATGTGCTTATAGACATTTGGAATTTCGCCCATTATAAGTGAATGGGGAAAAAAATTTATTAAATAAATTCATAAAATTTTTTTAACTTTGATCTACTTTGCCCAAAATGTAATGGCATCTATGCTGGGTCCCTCGCAATCTATAAACCCAATTTGGCATGAATTCAAGAAATAGGTTTGCTGCTACAGATGTTTGAAATTCCGCCCATTCTAAGTAAATGGGGAAAAAAAAAAAAGATTTGAAAAATTCATAGAAAATTTGAACTTTGACCTACTGTTCCCACAATTTAATGAGATCTGTTCTGGATCACTGGCAATCCACAAACTAAATTTGACATGAATTCAACCAAGAGTTTTGCTGCTAGAATGTTAACAAACAGAGAAAGAAACAAATAAAAAAAACAAACGGAACCAAAAACAAAATCCCTTGTCTCCCCTTTGGGGTAAAAAGTCTTTAAAAGGTATTAAATTTGATTTTATAGGTTTCAAGTTATGTTGCCATGAACTTGTTTGCAGTATTGTGTTTAAATGTGTCTGTTAAATGTCCAAGCTGCAAAGAAAGTAACATTAGTCGACTCAGTTCTACCCATTCCAACCTGACACTTTATATTGAAATTAGGAGCCAATTATCGCTAACTTTGCTGCCCCTCATGAAAAATGACTCGGAATGGTGGGAATCAAAGTGTTGGAATGAAAAAAAAAAACAGTTTCCTTAATTCTAAAAGTCATGAATTTCTGTGCAATGGGCATTAACGTCAGTCTTAAAAGGTCTTAAATTTAATTTGTAGAAACCTGTAGGATCCCCGTTCTTGAGCCCGACTCCATAACTTGCACTTGTATTTCCTAAACTGCTTGTAAATATTATTTTTACTAACTGTTTATTGTCAAATGTGTCTGTTCTATGTGTTTGAACTGTGTAATCCTGTAACGGTATATTTGCTGCTGCCCATCTTGACCAAGAGGCTCTTAATATCAATGAGGGTTATTTCCTGGTTAAATAAATAAACTAATAAATAAATAAATAAAGTCTTCTCCTGCAAATCCCTGAATTTCTCAAAGGGGATCAGGTCTGGAGTCTGTGGTGGACAATCCATGTGTGAAAATGATGTCTCAGGCTCCCTGAGCTACTATTTCACAATCTGAGCCTGATGAATCGTGGCATTGTCGTCTTGGAATATGTCTGTACCGTCAGGAAACAAGAAAATCCACTGATGTTCAAACCTAGTCTTTCAGTATATTCAGGCTTTGGACACATACCACTGCTGAACCTAGACCTGACCAAACGCAGATAAAAACACTGCCCCCCCACAGGCTTGTATTGCAGACAAGGGTGATGTCCCGATTGGATTTTTTTGGTTTCTGATCGAATTCAATTTTTTTTTAGGATTAGTTTTTTCGGATACCGATCCAATACCAACTTTTTACAGTGAAATTTTGATTTAAATTTGGAGTCATTATTTATAGGTTCTTATGCTATTATTCTACTTAACATCACAATTGGGTTGAATGTGGAACCTGAACTAAAATAATTACAACACCTTTGACTTTTAATAACTTTAGTATCATTTTTGCACTTTCCAAATTCATACTGTGGGCTAAATTAGAACCTTTGACAGCCTGGTTTGTAGCGTGTATATAGACAGTTCTATCCAGGTATTATATGGGGGTGAATTACGTGCCATACGTTAGTGATGCACGGATCAGCGGGTTACTCACAGGTTGGGTTGGGGCGGGTCAAAAGAATGTCAGTTTATTTGCGGGAAGGGTTGGTTCAGGTCAAATAATTCCACAAAAGCCCTGCAGGTTGAAAAAAACCCGACTGGTGCCTCACTAATGTACGTACCTCGTAATGAGTAAGCAGACCATAAAGTGAAAGTGAAACTTATAAACACTTTACTCATTCCTCTAAGTCTCCCACTGTTATGCAGCTCATTTTCCTTTTCCTTACCTTTGGAAACTTTAATTTGAGGGGACAGGACATTTGTTAACCCCCCCCACACCCCAAACTGGGCACGGATTGGTCCCATCTCATGACTAAATCTGATCCGATCTTCTCAGAAATGCCGATACCAGAACTTTGTGATGTTAAAATGGTCTGGACTCATCAGACCACATGACCTTTATCCACTGCAACACAGTCCAATCTTTATCAAACATTAGACTGTTGATGTTCTTGTTTGATGTTGTAGCGCTCCAGTAATTATCCAATGGAAAGCTTTTATCTACAGTAGTTGCTTGTTAAATCCAGAAGGAACAAGCACTCAGCTCTTTACTACAGAAGAAAAAAAATGTCAGATGAGCAGCAGATAAACTTACAGGGTCAAAGGTCAGGACAGCGTACTTCATTGCAATCCAATAGTGGAATGTAATTGTTTCAAAATGGAGTTTGGAGAAAGACCTTATTCTGAGATGTCAACCTCAGTGAATGTAATGTCAAACCCTCAGTCTTTCAGCTTGCAACCACATGATATACCCTGAGTGTTTGCAGTGTATTTGTTTTGACCCTTCAGCATGGTTGCTCAGTGTCTTATATCTGAGTTTACAAATCTCAACCACCGCCGCTCCATTGTAGTACCAGATAGAGGTTTCACTGGGTCAGGCCTCTTCGAAAACCCTCCATCACACATCACTGCAGTGCAGCAGAGCCGAGATTCACACTTCCTTGCCCTAGGCTGCAGCTGTAAGTTTATAAAGGACACCGCAAAATATAGACTGGGGGATGCGTCTTGGTGCTTTTAACTGAACGGGTGATGCCGAGCTTACTTTGTGTAGATGGCATAGTACGGCAAGAACTTAAAATAACAGTGGTAATGAAAGTCAGGCGGAGGTTGGCCCGTGTACTGACAGGTTTATAAATGGCTCTGCCATGTGATGTATGTTCACTGAACTTTAGGGCAGCTTAAGCCTTTGTGCTTTGTAGCGATATGTGATGTTTAGTTTTGACTCTTGTCGTGCTCTTTTAGATTGTCCCATCCTTGTGCGTTTAATCTAAAGACAATATACGGCACTTCAGTTTCTTCTTTCCGAAATGTCAAGTTCCCTACACTCAGGCCAACGTCGATGTTCAATCTGATAAGAGAGGTTCATGCACACAGACAGATTAATACAAGTGCCTGACTGATTATGTCATTTCACATGCAATCATGCACATTAGCATACAGATGCTCATCATTAATTAGCTGTCTATTTGCATATATATTATCGACACAATGGCCGTTTCTCAATGCACGTTCTCATCTGTTCTTCCCTTCTCGTAAGAAAATATCAGTTGCACAATATATCGCGATATTTCATTTGACTGTACTGTGTTGATATTAAAAAGTACTGTATTGATATTTTTAGGTATTCATTCAAATGCAGACATGGCGTAGGTTCACCGTTTTTGTTTTTTTTGTTTATTAAGCTCTTTTATTTGTAGAGCAGGAACATGTAGCATATGATGTTGTTGTGTTGCATATGAACTAATAACAGTTTAATAAGAGCGAATGTGTGTTCAATAATATAAAATGTTCCTGGAATATCTATTGAAAGCCTGCATGTCTAAATAACACATTATAGACATTAAATAGTCAAATTTATGTACTCCTTTCCTGTTTTCCTCTATGTCCAGAAACCAAATGATATGTAGACCCCTAAGGATGTTTTTGCTTAAACCATAACTATATCATAATGTAACAGAAAACAACAAAGGAAACTTTTGGCTGTTATGCGTCACCGTATTAAAATCACTCCCTGAAGCAATGGTGCAAGAAACATTGCGCTTGTTCATAATGAAACATAATGAATGTTTCATTATGAAGAGAGGCTTATCCCTGAATGATTTAGAAGTACCAACAGCAGACCAGCCGCGACATCTCACTTAATAATGTGAAACACGACATTATGAAATTCTATACGTGAGACGGCAGCTATCAGTGACAAACATGCATTTTTGGCGACAGAACCAAACAGCTTTGATAGTCACAACATTTACTTTCTCTTCTTCTCATGTCACCTCTTTCGAAACAGAACTGATGCAGACGGTTTTGTTTAGTTTCAACGGGAAAATAAATGTAAGTACTTCACATCCCTCTTGAATATTCAATAGACAGAGAACGCAGCGATTCCCACATGAATATAGTGTTAAATGTGGTTAAGACATGTGAAAGTGTGAAGAAGCATCTGCATGTCATATGTTTTATAAGAGAAAAGGGACCTGAGGAAATCCCAGAGATACTACATGTAAATGTATAAATTGTAATATTTTGAGATTGAGGAGTAATCATGTTACTTACAAAATAAATGTAAAGAAATCTGGAATCAATAATGAAACGATGCTAAATTAATGTAACTGTTTTTTTTTGTCTATGTGCTTTGTAAATATAAAAACTAATAATGGGAAAGAAAGAAAGAAAGAAAGAAAGAAAGAAAGAAAGAAAGAAAGAAAGAAAGAAAGAAAGAAAGAAAGAAAGAAAGGTCAGTCTGTCATACTGACAAATATGATTACTTGCAGGTGCATAGGTTTGCATATAGACCTGACAAGAGGTGTTGGAATTTTTCTGTTCAAAGATGCATCACTATGCAGAGTTCTGCCTCAGTGAAGTCAATCAATAGTCAAGAGTCTGCAGCATACATAAAAATCATACTATACTAATGCTCATTATTGATTTTGTGACCTCAGACCAGACAATAACGTTGTAAAGATATGTTGCTATGTTGCCCTCTTACATTGAATTATGAGTTAGCTTCAGTCTTCAGCTTCAGTCTGATGTTATAAATGTGTTGACACGTAGCAGAAGGAGGTGGATACTCACAACAGGTGATTTAACCCTGTAAAGCTTTAACTATTAAATCACTGACAGTTTGTGGAAACTGGAGCGTTTATTGGTCCTTCTGAAGAACCAAAAATTGTCTTTCTTGTTTGTTTGTTTGGTTTTTTTTGGGGGGGGGTTGTTTTTGGTTAGCTTTTTTTGTTTGCCCGTTTGTTTGTCAGCAACTCAACACAAAAACTACCAGACCAATTTCCATGAAATTTTCAGGAAAGGTGCGAGGGGCTCACGAATAGATCCCATTCAATCTTGGTGAGTGGAGGTCAAAGGTCAAGATCACCAAAAATGTGCTTTCACAATGATAAGGGACAGGGCATATCAGGTGAAACGTTTGCAAGGGGCGGGGTTTGTTGTGCCTGGCACCACTTGTTTTTTGTTTTTTTTTCCAAATATATATATTTCCATGTATTATTTTAAATTTTGAATCATATTTGATCCATTGGGTCACAATGCTCAAATTTTATTTTTTTCGAACAAACAAAAACATAACACAAACATGTCTAACTAATTGGTGATTCCTTTTCTAAATTGCCAAAGTTTTGCCTTCTTCCTCTTTAATTTCATCTTGTGTCACTGGAAAAGCCTCTGGAGAACAAATTCCTCCCCCTGGTGGATCGTCTATGTATTGCATGTATCTAATGGTATACATCAGGTTTTTAAAGACAAAAAAGTATCAAACTGATCATGTAAAAGGCTTCAAAACTTATGTTTCAAATATGACACCTTCAGTGTTATAGGGTTAAAAAAAAAACACATCTAACATGACATTTGAGCACATTATAGATTTTCTGAACTTGCCGAGAAGCATGAACTGGATAACACATGCACGTTTGTAAAGTTTGCTTCAGAAAAATGACATATTCTGGAACAATGATGAATCAGAGGAAGTGCATCAGCTGTTTTCAACCTGAGCCGCTGTCTGCGACCATAAACATGTTAAGCCCAGGTGAGAAAAAGGACTGAAGAGGTGCCGGTGACTTTTCTGTCTGATTCCGAGACCTTTAAGAGACTGTGTCAGCCTTCATAGCCGAGAATTTACAGCCGTATTTGTTAGAAAGCCCTAGGATTCGCCACCCATGGAGCCTTGCTATACGCTCCCACTATGGAGCCACTTTGCAAAAGCAGCTAATATTATACCTGCACACCACGACTATAACAGATGTTCATATAGTTTGTGCTGTTTATTTCAGGATGTACTGTATCCTTTCTTAGAGCTTGATGTCTAAGGATGTTGTATTGTTATTGAGTTCAGCTCTACGTAGAATGCCCAGTCTGCAGATGTATTTCAGTTTGGTTTGGCAGAGCTCAAACAGATGCTGCTATTGGAAAATGCAGATGTTTATATTATAGATTGATTTGTTTTAACCCATTCTTAATAGGAGGAAGTTAAGATTGACCTATTTGATGGTTGTTTGCATGAACTGGTGGATAAATAAATAAATAAATAAATAAAAGTGCTGTATTATAGAAGATGTATGTATTTATTTTATTTATTTATCTATTTCAAACATGCAAAGAAACAAATAAAACAGAACAAGGCAAAATAAGATAAAAACTAAACATTTAAATGAACAGACTATCTTCAAGTACGTACAAGTTTGAATTTTGCATGGTCGAAAAAGGAGTAGGAAGAAGTAGAATCTTATTCAATCTTACCCCTCAAGTGCTTCTACACATTTATCTCAAGCTTAATATAAAAATCAAACAATACATTTTTCCAAATTTTAGTATTCAACCACAATTAATACATAATGCAGTAAAATTAACCCTTATGAGGCCCCCATAGATATACTCCTAAAGTCAAGATTTTATTACCTTTGTGAAATTTCTAACATTTTTATTGTCATGTAGAAAATCAAGGTCAGTGAAGTTATCATATTTGGTTCTTTGGCCGTATATGGCAAAAATAAATAAATAAATTAATTAAATGTAAAATATACAAGAAAAACACACTTAATGTGAAAGGAACATGTATTTTAGAACATTAGAACGTCACTTTAATAACATTAGACCAACATAAGTGCAGATTCAGACCCATGTCCACATCCACATTAACCCTTTGAACATCATTCCTTACATTAGTACCATTACTTCCTGGTACCAAAC
>JAPTYQ010000024.1:9172699-9187020 GCA_029814465.1 Ostorhinchus cyanosoma | reverse complement strand
AAATGTACCTTTAGTTGTACCAGGCATTAAAATGAACAAGAAATTGAAGAAAACAAGGGGTGGTCTAATAACTTTTTCCACAACTGTACTTTGCTTGATAATCATTAATCGGAATCATTTCTTAACAGGAGCTAGAAACACACAAGATTCAAGTCTGAGACATGGACTAATGCAAAATTAAAAACAATGGATCAACATGAAATACTGCATGTTGAATTTAAAATGCATACATATATCTCAGTAAAACACTATTGTAGCAGCATTTTATCGACATCACACCTGTAGCTTGTAGCATTGATTTCATATATCATCACAATGCAGATGTGTCGGTTGTCGTCCACAGTTATCGCAATAAATGTCAATGTCTTTTAAGGTTTAAAGGCTGATTTATCCTCCATCCTGAGTGAGAACTGAAGAAACTAGATGGATATTTGCATTTTAAAATGATTTTTCATGGTTCGTACAAATATCAGGTCACATGCACCGTCGAAGGACACGTTGGCAGTTCATTAAAAATCTATTGATTTAAAGAAAAATATGCAACTCATTTCTTTGGACGGTTCCTGTGCTTGTTAACCCTGTAAAGCCTGAACCATTTAAC
Source organism: Ostorhinchus cyanosoma (assembly GCA_029814465.1). NCBI lineage: Eukaryota > Metazoa > Chordata > Actinopteri > Kurtiformes > Apogonidae > Ostorhinchus > Ostorhinchus cyanosoma. The sequence continues at coordinate 9,186,419 of JAPTYQ010000024.1, read as the reverse complement.
CTTTGACATAAGATTCCAGTTCTTTGAAACTGGAGTCTTTATTGGTCCTTCTGAACAACTGAAAAAAAAAAGTATCAATTTCCATGTATGAGTTTCAATTTTGTATCATATATGATACATCGGGTCTCAATGCTCAAATATTATTATTTTTGAACGAACAAAAACATAATATAACGCAAACATGTCTAACAAATTGGTAATTTTTTTTCAAAATTGTCAAAGTTCTGCCTCCTTCCGCATTAATGACAGTCTTGTAGTGTCACCGCAAAGGCCTCTGGTGAACAAATTCCTCCTCCCCCGGTGGATTATCTGTGTATTGTATGTATCTAATTGTATACATTAGGTTTTTCAAGAAAGTAAATCCCACTGATCATGCAGAGGGCTTTAAAAGTCATGTATCAAATATGATACGTTTGGCGTTATAGGGTTAAGGAATTTAATGCATGCTCTCAGTCTTAATGAGTTTACCTTGTGTGAGGACGTCGGTTGCTAATGTTTCAGTACTTCGGGTCAGTGCCGTAGACTCTTCACCCCCAACCCCTGCTCAGTCAGCGTTAGTTCCCACTCTTGACAGCTCACGGGACCCGTGCCCTGGAAGTCCTGGCACCTGCCCCGCAAGCGGCCAGGATGACAGCAAATACTTGGAGAGGCCAGATAGAAATCACAGGGCATGGTGCCAGGCTTACTCTGTGTAAGAACTCCCCTGTTTTGTAGTGCCACCGTATTTCCAAGCACCTAAGGGTCAGTGTTTCCTTTGTTCCCACTCTAGTTCAACCCCATGCCACCTACAGAGGCTACAGCTCTGTTAGCGGAAGCACGGGTGACATCAGCTGGTATTTTTTGCCCACCCCGAGGCGCTCCCAGGTCGCTGTGCAATCCTTCACATTCCTGGAGGTTTGACACCTTCTTATATAAAGGCAATACATCAAGGGGAAGAAATATCAGTCCAGCAGAAAGTTGGGCAGAGTGGAAAGTAAAGTACAATGTAGTATGGAATTTGGGGAGAAAAGTAATGTTGATTTATATGTAAAGAAAGTTTTCCATCATACTTAGAGAATAGCAAAATACTAGTAGGTATTAGAATCTCTGCTATATACAAATAAGTTAATATAAATATACATTCAGGTGTGGAGTAAAATAATGCATGATTTTAAAAAATAGTAATCAGATTTGTCTATGGCCAATCCTGGTCCTCGAGAGCTACTACACTGCAAAAATCTAAATCTTACAACGTGTATTTTTCTCATATCTAGTCCAAATATCTCATCACACTTAAAATAAGACATAATCACCTAAAGAGTAACTTTTCAGTGAGATATAAGAACTTATTTTTAGGCAACAGAGCAGGTTTTTCTGCTTGAATTAAGCAAAAAAAAAAATCTGCCTGTGGAACAAATGAAAATTATCTTGGTAATATTTGTTGAAATAAGATTTTCAAGATCTATTGTCTTAAAATAGACATTTCCCTCTTCCAGGACACCTGACAGTCATTATCAGGCTTCTGCAGAGCTTGATGATAAGTTTATCATTTGAATCAGGTGTGTTACATCTAAACCATGCAGGATGCACTACAAAAATCAAAATCTTACCAAGTGTGTTTTTCTCATTTCTAGTCAAAATATCTCATCACACTTCAAATAAGACAATAGATTTGGAAAATGTTATTTGAAGAAATCTTACCAAAATAAATTTCACTTGTTCCATTGGCAGATTTTTTTGCTTAATTCAAGAGTTTTATTATTTCTTTTTTTTTTTTTTTGCTTAATTCAAGATTTTTTTTTTGCTTAATTCAAGCAGAAAAATCTGCCAATGGAATAAGTGAAAATGATCTTGATAAGATTTCTTGAAATAAGATTTTCCAGATCTATTGACTTAAAATAAGTTCTTATATCTCACTGAAAAGTTACTCTTTAGGTGATTATGTCTTATTTAAAGCGTGATGAGATATTTGGACTAGAAATGAGAAAAATACAGTTGATGAGATTTGGATTTTTGCAAGTGTGTCCTGCCTGTTTTAGATGTATCCCTCTTCCGACACACCTGATTCAATTGAAAAGCCTTATCATCAAGCTCTGCAGAAGCTTGATAATGACCGCCAGGTGTCCTGGAAGAGGGAAACATCTAAAAAAAATGCAGGACAGTCGCTCTCAAGGACCAGGATCGGACACCCCTGCTCTATAAGATGAAATACTGTGAGTAGAAAATGGTGAGAAAATCCTCTAAACACACAATTCATAAATACACAGTAATGCATGATGTAACTTTACAGGTACAGTACATACAAAAAAAATCTATACATGAATGTATATGAAGAGAGAGAGCAGGAGCACATCTTATATATTATCTCTGTAGTATTTAAACCCAGAAAAATTCTACTCCATTGACAACACTAAGAAATCCAGAAATGAACCAAAAATGAAATTGCTCAAAACTTGGAAATGCTTGACAGTGATTGAGCTGGCTGAAATGGGCTTACACGGCACATTTGGTAATTTGCACACCTACCTGCTCTTCAGAGCAGTACAATTACAGAGTGTCTCGGGGGCCGTCAGTGCCCCGGCTGCGCCCAAGCTGCTTCCCTCTCCCAGTGCCCTGCTTGGCCACCGAGGTGCTACCGTGAAATGGCTGTTAATTCCTTCTGCTATCTGTCATGCACAGAGTCTGTTTTAAGCTTTCATACGAAGCCTTCATGACTAAAAATATTACGTGTAAGAAAATCAGTAAGTGAAAAAAAAAAAAAAAGCAGAGCGAGAGATTAGAAATGAACACATTAAAAACTATACAATGTGAAATAGCATGAACCTTGTATTTTCACTCCATCAATGAGATTTAATGAGTATTTCACCTCCTGGCACTAACCATGGAGAAACACATAGAATGACGAAATAACAATTCACTGATAAAAGACAATCACTGCTAAGAAAGAGTTTGCCAGTAGTACTAAGGGTCTGACTTCTCTCACTTTGCCGACACGCACACTATTTCTTTCCAGGGTTTCATCTGGATCCTTGTCTTGTCAAGTTATGAAGAATATATGATGCGAAAGCCTGTGTAGTTTTTCCTGTGAACATAGTCCAGTCAGATTCACCTTGATCATGACAAAGCTGTCTTGAATCTTAAGGCAATGAACACAACTTTGATGTTGTCATTATGAGAAGACTGTTCCAAGTCATAACAGTATATCTTTGTAACCAAGCCACACTGTCATTCTTGCTGAAAAAGCCATTTTAACCTGTCAGCACTGAGTGATTGGTCAGCTGTAACTGCAATGGAAGCCCAGGCCTGACATGTTGGCTCACAGCAGCAGCATGCATATCAACACAGTGATATGATGGACATTGGCACCTGTCGCAACATATTAGTTCACCTCCCAACCCCTTACTACTCTTTTTGGGATTTAAGTTCCAAAGTATGATGCCTTTCTTTCAAATTCAGGCTTACATTGTATTATTCCCCTTTTCAAATGAGCATCCGATGAATAAGATTACTCCCATCCACATATCCACGATTCATAGCCCTTTTAACAGCCTGCTTTCTGCTGAAAGCCTTGGTTAAATCTAGGTTATGTGTTGTTACTGCACTGCATTCTATTATATGTTGCTTTTACTTTGCTCTCTCCCCTAATGTTCTGTGCATCAACCTAATTGCTATTATTGTCACTCTCTGCTCAGCTGGAAGTGAATGAAAACAAGGCATCAAAATGAGCAAAGTAAAAATAGCCATTCCCTAGTTGATGTTCTGTAAAAGATGATTAGCAAGTTGATTGTATGAATAATGTAATAATTCCGATGATGTGCACTTTTTAAAGTTGGCAACGTTCACCCAGCTTGTTTTTTTTTTCATTATTATTTATTTATTTTATTAAGGTCCATATCACAAGGTCATACGTCACAATATTTCTTCAACAAATGTTCCCTTTCAGGTAACTTGCAAAGCATGTTTCAGCAGCGAATAAGAAAAAGAAATTGTGGGGGGAAAACGATAAGATTGATAGAAAAAAATCTTTTCTAGTATTGTGCAGATAACTATAATGAATGGGTCTCTCCGTCTCACACATTCTGCTCCGATTCATTTTAAATGCATTGCAGAATAAGCTTTTGGAGTGGAGAATGATCATCTGTACCTCCATAATGCTTAGTGTGCAGCAGTGAATGATGTGGATTGTAGCCTCATCCCTCCATATAATCTATAGCTTTAACATGACCGTCCGCGTAATACCTTTCGACCGCATCGTTTTACCTGGCGACGAGTTTTAACCCTTACGTAGACCGTCATTTCCTGTCATAACTTCAACTAGGTCTGCGTATATGTTTTATTTTTATTTCTCTTCAAGCTTCTGCATACTTGAGGTGTTTCATTCACTTGACATTTTTTAACAACCGTCTAAAATATACCTCTGTGGGTTGGGAATGATAAGGGACTTTGAAGGTGGTTGTTGCATACATGTCAACTGCAGATGAGGGCCACCATGACAGTGCCTCTAGTTTGGGAAATGACAGCGCTTTGTTTCCCTCTACTGGTTATCAGTGCAACAACCATCTGGACCTGAAGCAGACGTCGACATATTTGCATGGATATGTGTGTGTAATCTTTGATGTGCGGTTGTGGATTGTGTTAAAAATACCACAGAAGCATAAGGTGGAAGGGGACACAGGCGGCGGCTGCAAAGCAAAAGAAATGAATACTTTGTAAATGCTGTAGTCACCAGCAGTTCATCCCTGTAGGTGATGGATGTATGACATTTGCCTTAAATAGAGTTGCCGGCAGTAGAGCATAAGGGCTCAGCACAACTGATCAATTGTGACAGAAATCATCTGCTGTTAAGTCACATTATCCAGGAGCAGGTAAGATACGTCAAGAGAGAAGAAGGCACATTTATTTCACTCTTCTTGACTGTTTTCCACCATACAACCCACTGTCAGAGTGTTTTCTCAAGGTAACACTACAGTAAAGCTTTGAAGGCTTGCTATGAAGCCCCTGCAGGCCTGTCAAGTTCCATGGGATCTGTTTGATGTTAATTGATAGGTTGATAGAGACAGACCAAAAGATAGAATACGCCTTCCTGTCGAGTACTCTGAGGTGCTATTCCCTATTCGCCATTGTCTCCCTTGAAATTTCAGTTCATCCTGGAGAGAATGTCAGCGTCTCAGTGTGCAGCGAGGTGCAGCTTTCATATAATTTTCAGATCTCAGTTGTTCTCCAGTTTGACTTGTTGCCAAAGAGAGCACGCAGGTCTCGGAGAATAGGTGGTCCGCGCTGTAAGGGCTGCCCTTGAAGAAAGTGTTTATGTGTGAACTCGTCGCTCTCTATTTTTTCCTTACAGATCAGGGAACAGCACATGCATTCCCAACATAAACACACACTGAACGCAACACACACAGAGCTGCAGACAAACACACAATCCCAGTGTGATGCGCTGAGGCTGGAGTGGCTGTAAGAGGCCAAGGTCATGCAGTCTCATTCCTTTATTCCCATAATCCCCTGTGTTGGCTGGGTGAGAGGCCTGCTAATGGCTAGCACTCTCTGAAAGGGAACTACTGCGTTAACATAGACCCCAGAGACTCTCACAGCCCACCACCCTGCGTAAAGAGCATAGCACACAGTCTATACAATCCATCAACATGGCTAATTAGGCCCCAACAAAATCCCTGAGAGAAGCATTAGGAGGGGAACCAGAGGTGTGGCGGTAGCTCTGTAGTTGAGATAATAAAAATACAATAAAGTTAGACTGCTGAGAAATTATGTGGCTTGTTTGAATAGATTTTGAAAGCAGCATGTGTACCAAATTTGACCCAACAACTGCTGGAAAAAATATCAATTTCCCCACCAGTAATTCCCTTCAATATTTCTGAGCATTGTGTGAGTTTTAATCCAAAACAGCACAAACACTAATCCTTCAACAGATGACTGGTGTGAACGGATGAAAGTAAGAAATAAGGATCAATGTCTCTTCTTTCTTATTGATAACCTGGAGTTACAACCATTCTTTCTCCATTGAGAGCCAAATAGTCTTTGTCATTTTTCCGTACTTAATGTAGCCTATATTAAGGTTTTCATTGATCGCAATAGTGTGCATGTGAATTGCTTAGGTCCAAATATTCACATGACTAGAATTTCAAAACGAAAAATCCACGTTTATGAATCTACTAGAAAATGAACAGCAACAAGTGTGAAAAAAGGAGGTAAATAATAGAAACAGCTACAGTTTCTGGTGTTTTACTGCAGAAGTAATAATATTACATTGTCTGGTGATGTTTATTTTTCAGCCAATTTAAGATATAAAGATGATATATACAGAATTTGTGGCTACCTCTGAACTCTGGTCTATTTTTTTATGAGAAATATTGGATTTATTAGAAATGCAATAGCATAATCTAATGGTTTTGTCTATTTTCCATGGGTATTTCTCCATATGTACAACACTATGATTATTCTTTGTGATGAGTTGTCAAGTTCACTATGGATAACACCTAAGCAAATACATTTCACTGATATACATATACACAGATGCTTTCAGATCAGCAGTCACAGCTTAATCAACAACACTGGAACAAGCTTTTCAGAGTGGAAATGTGTCCATATCACTGCTTGTTCATTGATGTCCCTTTTTTTTAAGAGACATAATCTTGATCAGTTGTTAGATATCTTTAAATTGATGTGAGAGAGGAATTTAAGACTCAAATAGGATTGTCTCTCTGTTCCCTATTTCGATCCCTCAGATCAACAATCTGTCCTCCAGGTAGGCGAGAGCAGGCAGGCAGCCGAGAAAATGGTTCAGATTAAAACGAGGTAATGGCACATTTGCTAGGCCCTTTGTGTGAGCAGCGCATGCAATTTAAGGCGCTGCCATACAGGACGAGTTAATATTTCATTGCACGCCAGGGAATGGGAGTCGAGAGGAGAAAAAAATGCATATGTCTCATTTTGCAATCTGATTCGTCTCAGCAAATCAGCCTGAGTCAATGTCATTCCATAATGAACTCTGCTCCACCGTTCTAAGCATTCGGCTGCCATGCGGCTGCCTGCTTTCACACCCACTAAATGTGCATGTATTTTAAGCTACAGAAAGGGGTAAGGGTCTCCCTTTCTCTTTCTCTCACTGTCTCTTTGCCTTGTCAGCTTATAGATGACTATTTTCTCTTCCTCCTTTTCTGTTACCTCCCCAAAACCTGTTACTCCGCCCCCCTCCCCCACTAAACCGTCCACACCCTCACCTCCACTCCTCCCCCATGCTGGGTTAAAGATCGAGTTGAGGGAGGGAATGGGAGATTTTGATTGACTAAGATGCTGAGATGTAATCTTGCACAAGTTGAAATGTGAAGTGTGTGTGCTTGTGTGCATGTGTGTGTTTATAAGAGAGGAAAAGGGCTGGGGCAATGTGTGATGCTCGGTTTATTGCACCGCAAGCTCATTTGTTTGTATTTTATACCTCATTTCGGCTCAGACGAGCCGGCTCCACATTCCGGCTGCGGATGACCCAGTTTCACAACACTGTGACTCTCTCTCTCTCTCTCTCTCTCTCTCTGTCTCTCTCTCTCTCTCTCTCTCTCTAATAATATAACATTCCCCTTTTAATACATTACTTTTAGTAAATACGCTGCACTGTGTGGATATGATTTAATGCAATATACCTACAAACTAGTTTAGTGAGGAAACTACAAACTCTGCTTTTCAACTCTGATAGTTTCTCCTCCGTCCCCTCAGGCACAGCTATGGAGTACGTTAGCATGTTAGTGCAGTGCGTGACACCACTCTGACAGCGCTCTAAACATCAGAAGGACTAAAGCTCATCAGGGCCGTCAGGGATATAAACATGGGTACTTAGAGATAGCCTGTTTATTGGTACAAAAAAGCATAGAAGAGAGATAACATATGGGTAACCAAACTTAAACATAAACTTAGCCTATTTTCAGGGTAGTCTAAGCACTTCTCGTACTTATGCAGTGACAATGCAACTGTTTGTGTTTCGCTCAGATTTATCCGAAAAGTAAGGCAGTATGCAGCATAAACCTGCCTCGTGCCTGTCATAAAACAACATGATAGTAAGGATCATTGTCTAAGAGGAAGCCATAAAACACACTATGTCTGAAGACTATCAGTAATATTAATGTACAAGCCTGATTTTGGTATTATCTACTGTGCCAAGCCACAAAACCCATGGTTTTTCATTACCTGCTGTGCTGCAGCTTTATTCAGTCTCCCCTAGGAAGCCTTGAAGATTTCATGTCCTCCAGGTGGACAGATCATACAAGTAAGTCTGCCGTTCCAGTCCAGGTGCAGGAATAGCAGGTGGACAAGGGTGGGACTATCAGGGGACCACAAGGGGCAAAGAGGCTTAGTGGGTCACAGTGGGAAGGGTGGTGGAGCTCAATCACTCTCCTACCCTAAGGGCACCTCAGAGCTATGCAGCTGTGAAAAGACTGTCATCCAGGGAAATCCAGCTCATACACAGGAACGCATTATGATATGCCATGAGATGCATGCGTGCACATACAGTACATACGTGACAAACAACCAATATGCATACAGGCAACCAAGACACGCACATGAGAACAATTTTGTAAGTCGAAAGAAAGAAGTGATATATGCTATAAAATAAACACCAATGTGCACTCTCACACTCTCTTGGGCACATATCCTTGCTTTGTTCATTTCACTCTATGTCCACAGCCCATACGTGTCCTCCATATACTCCCCTCCCCACCACCACCCACCCACCCTCATTCATTTCTTCTCCTGCTCCAAGCTCCTGTAGCAGGACTGGGTAGTAGCTGGCCCGTGCCATCTATTATTCGCAGGCAGGAGTGCATTAAAGATTCATCTCTGCAACTCAACCTCAAAGGAAAGACTATGACCCCTGGTATAGCTGCTGAATTATGGAGACCGCCAATAAAGTTGTTTGCCTTTGATCTCATTCTGAGCTTTCTCCCTCCTAGGTGAATGTGGACAGGTGAACACATGGACACAAGCAGACACACACACACGCACACACACACACACACACAGTGCACTGTCATATACTCTTCATTCCATTTTCACCCTCTTTATTTCTCCTCTGGTCTCTTTGTGCTTTACAAAGACAACATACAGTGTTTTTACTCCATTCCATTTCCCTTCTTCCTTTCCCCTTCTCTGACATTCATGGTCCCTTTACACACAGAAAGACACAAAACCAAAAAACTAAACAAAACAAAACAAAAGCATATCACCCAGGCGATGATGATGATGATGGAACAATTATGTTACAAGAGTCTTGCATGTCCCATCCCTGCATACCAAGTGACTCTGTGGCTCTATAAATTTCTCCTTTGCCATCAACCACAATCTCTGCCTCTCCTTCCCAAGTTAAAAGTGGCCTGCAGCTTCAGCTGCTGAATAGAAACACATTTGCTCACACATGCCCATTGTTTATATTTAATCGATGTCGAGTGGAGGGTCCCGTTCAAAATGGCTGTCATTTGTCAAGTATTAATAATTCAGTCACATAACACACAGAAAAGAACACACAAATAAGAAAACACACACACACTCGCACATTGCATTACATGAAGTGCCACCTCACCTGAAGGTGAATAGTCGCACTCGCTTTTCACATGCTTTCATTTTCTTCTTCAGACAGCTCCTGTTGTTTACTGCCATGCGGTGCAGTATTGACACAAGGTGACGTGCACCTTCCACAGAGGGACCTCCACGTATGATGGTTGCATGAATACTAAGGCCAACATCAACTTGGGAAAAGCCTTGAACTGCACTATTAGCCACTGCATGGTCAGGGTTCATTTTATTATGTGTTGTGGTTAAAAGGCGTTTGTTCTTGTGCACATAATGGGACATTAGCTTTTCTCATTAATAGGTCTAAGAGACGCATGCACACAAAGGTGGGAGCGGTTTAGCCTTGAAGAGAGAGAATGGATGTGAATAGGTGAAGGTGGGGTTGTGTGTGTATGTGCAGTGGGGGTGTCCCACTATCTATGTTCCTAGCGCCACCCTGGACCCAATTATAAATCTGGGCTGACCTGAACAGTACTCACGAGGAGAACAAGGAGGAAGGACAGAGACAAGGAAGCTGTGGTTAAATCAAGCTTGTCTCAGCTTACTGCTACACACGTGTGTGTGTTGCTGTGTGTACATACAAAAGACAGACCAGTCCTTGTGTCTTCCTTATGTGCTGATAGATTTGTGGAGGTTGTTACAAAGGATACAGGTGTATGGCAGCAAAAAACAAGGATTCTTGGTTGATTAATGAGGTGTGACCAACCCTCAGTGTTGTGTTCTTATAGAGTGAGTGCTTTTTCTCAAGGGATTTAAAGAGAATGGAAAAAACAAAATACACACACACACACATTTTGAGGGTAGACAATTCCCCATAGTGTCCTGCCAGCCTTGTGAAAGTGCACATGTTGGCTTGAGACCACTAATGGTGTGTTGTTACCATGCAGAGGTGTTGCGCCAGTGATTTGGGATGTAGAAGACTACCATATTCTTGACATTAGATGGAATCTGACTGGCAGCTCTGCAGGTCAAGGGCAGGTGGTTGTTTGAGAACCAGGTGGAAGAAGATGGCTTTAAGGAGTGACAAAAAAAAGGGGGCAAAAAAAGATGGACCACAGAGAGGAGCAACAAAAGGGTGCAAAGCAAGTGATGGCAAATAATGTCATGTTTTTACATCAGGAAAAACAAGGTGATAAAAAGAGCAGAGGTCCTCAAAGTGAGGTAGCGTCCTAGCATCGGGGGAATCACAAGATGTTTTCACACAGATGTTGACTTTTTCTTCTTAAAGGTCATGTGCAAATCAGAAAAGCGCACACTCAAAAAGTTAACTTCTGTAGTCGCATAATGAGTAACATCATGGCCTGAAGTAAACTCTGATATTTTTTGATATAATTTGATTTATTCATTGTATTCCCTCAGATAACACAACAGGAAATCAGTTATCTCAGCCTAATACTTATCACCTATAAAAACTGACACAATGCACATAGATGGAAGCAGGGATCTAAAGTGACATAGTCTTCTCCATTTGTGATATCATAATAGGCAAATCATATTTCATGTGCAGCCAATTGTGCCCTGTACCTTTATCTGTGAGCATTATAATATATCAACCGTCCAAAAAGCATTCATATCATGCCTATAATACTGCAGGCGTAGAGACTGGTGATGTGTGAAATAAAGGACAGCTTGACAGCACTTGAGCCATCCAGTACGACCCATGCAGAATCATCCACATTAGAAGACAATGGAATTCTCTGTGAGAATAAAATGCAATACATCACACACTCTTCAGTGCCACAATGAGGAAGAGACAAAAGGTAATAAATCACTCTTGACTGTGACCCTTTTACATAATCCTCTTTTCTAAATATGTCATTGCAAAGCTGCCATTGCAACCCTAAATTTGCCCTGACATGGTTTAACTCTTTATACTTCACTCATAGAAATACTCTGAAATTCAAAATTTTAACCTGAGTGTGTTATTGGAGGACATAAGAATTTATTACTTTAGTGAAATTTTTCCAACATCTTTTATTATGTGGAAAATCAAGGTCAATGATGTTGCCATATTTGGTTTCTTATCCGCAAATGGCCAAAAAAATAAAAATAAAATAAAATAAAATACTATTCCTGAAGACTGTTTCCATCACAGGATACTACCGACTTTAGATTACCTGGATGTCATTGTGACACAGCGTGGAACTTCTGTGTCGTCTGCTCCGAGAGTTGCTGATCAATTCACTTGTCCCGTCAAGCTCACGCTGAATTTTTCCGTCAGCCACCAAGGACAGAAATGTCTGAATCTCCTCATCGATCACAGTTTAGTTTTGCAGGCTGCCCTCATGCACCCACATCTGTTTTTTGGGTTTTTTTTAAATGGCGAGTCACACATTGATAACACAACGATACGGAGACCACTCTCTGACCAATCAGTGGTCTGCAGTGTTTATACGTCACATTTTAGTATCTCTTGGAACCTCAGCAAAGTAGATATCAAAAAACTAGCACCAGGTACCAGATTCCAGGTCCTTTTATGTAATGGAAATGTAAAAAGGCTGAGGCAAGACAAGCCAGTACCACATAATGGAAACACGGCATTCCTTATATTAGTACCATTACTTCATTGTACCTAACAAAGTAGGTACACTCACTGTAATGCATGCAGAAATCACCAAAAATAGTCAATTCCCTGATAAAAGGTTAACTGCAGAGGAAGCTGGCCGTCAGATACCTGTGCAAGACGTATGCAAGCTTAATAATTGATTAGAACATTGTCTCAACTTAAAGTGTCACAGCAGCAGGCAAAAAATAATGACCATTCTGGGTTAATCTCAGATGACTATTCCATATAGCAGGCATGAAACGAACAACGCATCACTCAAATGTATTCAAATGATCTGCTCAAGCATTCAGTGATCATCATTACTGCGACAACTCGAACAGACATAAGACATAATTTAATCATGTTACATCATACAGCTGTTACATCACATGATCATTTCAGGCATAAACGTTTATTCCCAGCTCTTTTCCCTGCCCTGTCAGGGTTATTACCAGTCCTGTTAATAGTCTGTTACAAGCCTGTTGTTTGAATCAGCAGTTTATCTAATGTAATTGGGGTCACACTGAAGTGCAGGTAAATAGAGACCAAAAGCTAGCCAAGCTGTGTTTAATGTTTCATATAAATGTACCCTTGGAATGGTTTACAAGAAGTCTGTTGTATATGGCTTGATGGATTGAGATTTTACTATGCTCTGCACTTGTGTGTGCCTGAATGGAATCAAGGGAGGTGAAGCAGCAATGTCACTATCAAGGTCATAAAGCTTCAAATGCTAATTTTTAGTGAAGGCTGTCTCCTCTGCTGCTACCTTCTCCCTTTTCAGTTATCGAGCACATCCAGAGTAGTGTGATTTGCAGCCATGAGGTTTTTTGGGGTTTTTTTGGTGGGTTTTTTTTGCGGAGGGGGGTGTTTTTGTCATAATGATATTGCACACTGTGTATAGTGTGTGTGCAGAAGAGGGTTTACACATGCATTTGTGTGGATGTGTGTGATAGTAGTCAAGGCCTGCAGGAGAGGTTCCTCAAGGGTACCATTTATCTCACACCTGTTCTATCTCCTTCATAGTCTTCGCCTTATTCAGACGCCTAATCTGCAGAGATGCTACTAAGCACACATATCTTATTTGATTTCTGCAGGGTAAAACTCCCAGATTGGTGCCTTTGATAGAAACATCTCCACGGCAAACAGATAAGACAAGTGTTTTTGTACAGTCGCAGAAGCCAAAGTAAGCCAATCATTCGACGGCCTGTCCTGCACTCTTTGCCTAATGATTATCACAATGAATACACAAAAGCCATGCAAAGAGATAATGAGAAGGTCCTAGTTACCTATCCTCTGACTGCTAATTATATACATTTTGTAATGATTCAAATTAATAGTTGCTATTTCCAGATTCCCAACTCAGTTCAAGATAATTGCTTCTATTAAGCAGAGGGATAAAACAAGAGAAATAATTGCACATTTTAAGGTCAGTGTACAAATAGTGGCCCATAATGCTTAGCTTCTGAACAAAATCATTAATGTACACCCTGTTTGAAGCTATGAGTTATTGCACACTTGTGATTTTCATCATCAACTTTACCATGACTTGGTCTTGAAATATATATATATTTGTGTGTGTGTGTGTGTGTGTGGGTGTGTGTGTGTGTGTGTGTGTGTGTGTGT
>JAPTYQ010000024.1:9101979-9113834 GCA_029814465.1 Ostorhinchus cyanosoma | reverse complement strand
CTGTACATTGACAGCAAAGCTTTGACAAAGTGCCTTCAGTGACAAGTATTCCTCTCATTCCATCCCTCCATTGTGGTGTTGTTTGAATTTTTAATGATCACTTGCCCACATGTTCATCTTCCTAAATGAAAAGATGGTGCTTTATCTTCTCTCACTTTTTGATTATTTGCTAGCGATTTGAATATAAAGTCAAGTCAGAGGAAATAGAAATGGAAATTGCATCCTCATATTTTTAACCATGGCTCATTGCAGGGAAAAAAAAATTCTGTGCTTTATTGGATAACACAAACGTGGCACTGCATTTTGGACAGCCTGAAGGGAGTTAAAATTAATTGGTTGATGTGTCTGTGGGTGCAGTCATAACAAAGCACAATATTCGCAGTTTGCAGTTGTGGATGTACTGACTGGAAAACACAATGTACGCTCAGAGAGATTGCCTGCAAAATATAATACAGGGAAATGAAATAGAAAGCATAATGTTCACACTTGCAGCAATCATAAAGAAGAAACAATTTAATTTATTTTTTAAAAAAGGGACGTCTGGTAATAATTGATTTCAGGATTATGCCTATTTTCACCCTTCTCTTGAATTGCATTTCTTCAACATTCCCTTACTCCTTCCTTGTCTTTGCTACTGTGAGGATGAGGTAGTTTCCATGACAACCGCCCAAGAATTGGGGGTAGGGGCTTTAAAGCAGAAGCTGGCAGAGAAAGATGGTCTGTATTAGATAAGCCCCCTAGCTCTCTCTCCCTCTGATAGAGAGCATGTACAGAGTTAATGAGAAAAACAACAGCTAGTAGCATTATTTCAAAGATTTGTACACTCAAGCATTTACATGGCGTGGGCAATGTGGTGTCCACTCTCTCTGGGTCAGAGTGCATTAGTTCTCTTCGAGGTCTAAAAGAGCTCTCTAAGCACCCAGTAGGTTTCTAATTTAGAGGCTACCATAATTACCTGCCTGTGGCCAAATGCCTGGACTGACTGTAGTAGACATGGGACATCCTGTGCTCCACAGAGGTTATTTATGGGGGTCAACTGCTGCTATGGTCCTCCAACAATTTTCAACCATTGCTCTTGGGGGTGCGAGAACAGGGTATGGATCGTGCACATAATAGGATGTGGAAGTTGGGGGTAGGAGCTCAAGCACCAAGAACACAGATTACTGTATCTCATCTTACTCTATGTGTTGCTCTGCCCTGACCCGAGGGCTTCAATCTGAAAATCTGTTCTAGGTACAATCAATCACGCTCTGTAGGAAAGTACATACATTCATAAATACCCACAGCTCCTCTGTTGTATCTAAGATGAATGTTATTGAGCATAAAATGGAAAATGCATGACAGAGAATGAACTGATGGATAGAGCCCGGAGGTGTGTGACTCTACACTCAGGATTCAGTGTCATACCAATGAATTTTTACAGATATATATACTCAAAGTCAGATGTTTAAAGCAGACTATGTGTTTAGTCTGTTTCAGAAAATCTTACTAAATGTGTTCATGATAAGTACATATCCTGCCTGTATGCTGCCGGCATAAAAACTGAATACATCAGCCTACAGTCACAGGTCAGGATTGAGACGACATTTGTTATCTTTTATGGCATCTTGTCCTTGGGGAATGTAGGAAATACAAAGCAATAGAAAACATGGAGTGAAATGATGTGCTATGAGGGCACTTGGCCAGTTTGAAAGCAGATACTTATGGTAAGACACCTAAACAAAAGGGATGCTCAGATGGTTTGAGCTTTTCTACAGATGTGGCTTTTATTTCTATGTGAGAGATTGCATCAGGCTGTTATTAAAAAAAAAAAGAGTAGTGATGTCCTTCCTTTAGTCCACAGAATCTGTCATGCTCTGTTGATCATATGCTGAGCTCCTTTTGAACTAAATCCATCTTTGTGTTACAAAAAAGAGCTGAGAGAGGTCTAGCTTTTATTGGTATTTGTACCTTTTTAGTGTTCACTATCTAGCCATGATCTTTGCCCCCTGTGACAGCTGGGGGCCAGAACTGAAATGATCTAAGTTTATGGAATCTACATCACAAGATTAACAGCCACAGCAGCCACCAATCTGTGGAAATCAAATCAAATGTTGATGACTAGTGAGGCTGAGTTTATTGTTACTGAGCCTTTTAGACTCTCAGGGGGGCTTGTATGGCTGTATGGTAACAGTTTGGGGATAAGTAGGTTAGAACCTCATAAATGGTCTATTCTGACTCTGTGATATCATTAGCTTAGCTAATGGTCTTTAGAGAAGTCCCTGAAGAGCCTTTTCAGAGATCTCAGACTTTTCTAGTGCTGAACAGCTGCCATAGAAATGGATGCAAACTGGATCTGGCACGCTGACTGTATAAATACAGTCATGATGCTATTTATACAATCAGAGAAAATATGACTGTGAGGATATAAATCACAGTTCACACATTTTCTCTTTTTTCTCTGCTGTTTTTCTCTTAAATGGCCAACTACTCATATAATAGTTAGCTTGAGAAATACAAAACCTGTGTATACCAGGTACTATTTATGTTAAAATTACTCAGGACAACAAAAAAGCATGTTTGAGAAGCCTTGGTATTTTAGTAAGGAGTTAATTTCTGTGTCAGACTGCAGAGACTGAAGTTTTGATGAAGCTCTGGTCCTAAGAGTCCATACATCAGTCCAGTAAGGACTGACTGTTATGTATTTATCTATCTTAAAATGACAGAAACAGAATATCTTTTTTTTTTTAACCAAAAACTCAGAATACACTATTCCATTTACAAAACTATCTTAACTATTGCAAATGTCATGTTAGAATTGTTTATGGTGCCCATATGTTTCATGGCATAACCATGTGATGGCAGTATTGAGCCCAACAGCACTGAAAGCGAAGCATTTGTAAAAAGCAGTCGAGTAGCATGCATATTGTGCCTGTTATTTTACTGTTAAAATCCTATAGTTGCATTCTTGTGTGTGTTGATGGCACATAGGGGGAGAAGCAGTTTCCTTATGTGTATTGCACTTACTGTGGAAAGAGTTCCTGTTTTAACCAACATCCAAACAGCCCATAGTTTTACTTGTAAAACTCCAATCCTGTTTAGTCAACACATAAATGATACATACTGGTACTTGTAGTTGTGTATTTAATTGTTAGGGGTATATAGTCGTAGTAAAATTATATTTACATGTAGATATCAGTGTTTGATGTTATGGTTGTGATTGTTTACATTTTTTTTCCTACAACCACGTGCACTGTAGTAGCAGTCCTTCATCTTCAATCGTATTTACTTATTGTGATAGCTGCATTGTAAAACATCACATAGTGCACAGATGTTTGTGTCATACTACCACATTTGTGTGGGAAACCTATTGTGCCTGTAGTTTCTACCATGTGGAAAAACTCCTCTGGGACTCTCAAACGAGGACTATGTGGAAATTTCCCTCGTTAGGTTCAGCCCCATCCATCACCTTCCGCTGTTCAGGTATGTTGCTATACATACACCAGGAACTAAGAACCGGAGAGGGAAATACACACATACACACACTGACAAATAGAGTGAAAAAACGAGTTGTTCAGGGTGGGGGTCGTCACACATTAGACACAAGATGTATACCTTATGTAAAAATCTATATATTTTACCCCCCGGCAGTTGTTGAATTTGTGTTGTACAACATCCTATAGTTGCAGGTTGTTTAAGTTCAGCACTCGGACATCAAATGTAATATTTAAAATGCAACTTATTGAATATTTAGCTAAATTTGCATATGTTTGTGTTGCCTCTTTTAATTTAACCTCGACAATCCGGCGTGCAGTCTCCTTTTCAGCTTCATCTCATCGTTTCCACCATCAGACTACAGAACAATTAGCTCTGCAGTGAACTAGTGTCACACATTAACAACAGAGGTTGAGCTCTTTCTACCAGTGAGCGCAGGTGTTCCTACTCTACTGTTCTTTCCACTTAGCTAGATATGAATGTTAGAATACAGCTTTTGATTTCACAAGCCTGCTGTAGAGAGGGAGGTAGGGCGTACTGATTGGTTTGTCTAAGGATTTACTTATGGTTCTTTATTACGACATGTTATGCATTACACACCCTCTACTTACGATTGTTTAAAGGGGGGGGGTCATGCTAATTTACTTAACCTTTTCACAGCCATTTAGTCGTGAAGTTATGAATATGGGATATACTGTGATTTCCTCTCCCCTTCTGGCAGCCTTTCCTTTTCTTGATCCCCTTTTCCCCTGAGATGAAGCTATACATTTAAGAGACAGCTCACTAGTCGATACCTTTTTGAAAAGAGATTAAGTGAAGCCACCCATCCTTGTGTTTTGTGCCCGGCCTTTCATTTACACTAATCAATATTGACTGAGGAACAACACCTTGCTTGGGAAGAGTAGCAAAAGGCTTGCAGTGGATTTGGATTACTCTGTAGCAGGATAGTGAATCAATGGTTGACAGCTATCAACAGCATGAAAACACATCCATAGCACTCCAGGAACCTATTGAAGCACAGCTGTATTTTTGCTTGTTTTGTCACAGTAATAAGGGGAGTAATTGAGTGATTGAAATTGAGGAGACAGGGAAGCTGTCTCCTAATGATGGCCATTTAAAGGTGTGTTCAGGGACCACTGCTTAACTTATAACTTCTTTTGCACATGCATGAAACAGAGAAGACTCAGACAGCTTTTCACTCTTAGTTGCAGTTGTGAAATGAGAGAACCGGTTTTGACAATCCTTTCCGTTCTATCCGAATGCCTTTTTCACCCTCTTTATAGATGGAGGAGGGCAGTCGCAATGTTCGCCTTGGCACTCTCATTGCCCTCATGGTGGAGGAAGGGCAGGACTGGAAGCAGGTCGAGATCCCACCTCCAGAAGCTGCTCCTCCATCTGCAGCTCCAGCTGGTACCCAGGCCGCCACTGCTCCAGTTGTGCCCCCCCCTCCTGCTCCTTCGGCACCTCAGCCACCAAAGCAGACCACAACAGGACCGTAAGTGGCTCCTCCTCTTTGTAATAAGCTCAAACTATATATCAGCTTCACAGATACTACAAACTACATTTAAGATCATCTTATAGTTTAAAAATATGAATTCATTTTGGTCACTGAATGCTACGGTGTCACTGCACAGAGTAGATCAGTAACAAAATTGATAGAAATACCATTTATATGAGAGGATTAAATGTTATTATGAAGAGCAAACATTATTGTTAAAATAAGGCCATGCTTGTTTTATTGTTCTTTTATCGAGCATGATGAGTAGATAGGTTTCACTTGGTTCATATTTAAAAACACGTGAAATTCAGTCTAACATTGATGACACAATAAATACACAAGTGAAAGGCATAGGAACTCCCACAAAACAAATGAGGTCTATTTGTTATGCAAACATTTCATGGGGAGTTCAGCCACATATTCAGATTTGTAACTTGGCTACATCAACTTGTTGGATAGCAAAGATTTAGATTCGTGCTGCACAACAATGATTGTCTGTTTGAGATTTATGGGTTTAGAATGCAAAATTGCACAACTATAATCAGTAAAGGTGCACATAACACTTGACAATTAAAAAATCTGCATTTTCTCAGTGAAAATTCAATGCTCTGATTCCTGTTTTAAAATGTTTAACACATTGATGCTAAGATTCTAAGATTCTGTGTCATGAAATTTGTGTTTAAAAAGTGTGTTACCACTTCTAATCAGTCTCCAACATCTTCAAAACTTCATAAATTTTTTGATGCCTTGAACTAAAGCCTTTGTATTGCTTTATCTGGAATCACCACACTCACATGGGAATTTGAAGTTTTGTAGTTTGGCCTGATTTGCCTGTTTTGGTTCCTCATGAAAAAGAGCTTGATTACAAATATAATTTTTTGTTGTTTTTTTTTATTTATTAAGAAGGCCCTTTTTGGGTGGTAAAACCAGTATTAAAAACTCAAACTCCGCACATCCACACATCCACACATATGCCATTCAACCTTGTCATCCTTTTCTCAACCTCTTTCTGACTTTGTAGCAGTTTCCAGTATCATCAAGTTTAATTCATTGGGAAGGCATCATTTCTACTGAACAACAGAATTTGACAACACATCAGGACATCAGAATTTATCACAAAAAAAAGCCTAAAAACTAGAAACGGCATTACTGTTTGAAAAAAAAATTCTACCTCTCTTCCCTAGGTTACGTCTGAGTCCAGCAGCAAGACACATCCTGGACACTCACGGTTTAGACCCAAAACTGGCCACACCCACTGGACCAAGAGGACTGATCACCAAGGAGTAAGGACCTTTTTGCTTAATTTCATTTTAAAAAAATCATATACCAGGTGCAGATGGCTGCCAAGTAGAAACTACTATGGGTTGTAGCCCATCCCTAGTGAGTCTGAGCTTGTTGGCTTCACTTATCTCCTGCAGTGTCATGTCTCTCAAGTGGGTGGAGAAAGCAGGATGCCTCTGATCTGGAGCCAAAAGGACAGTGATGGCTCACAGCTCAACATAGATTTTGGTTTATTATAATATAAACAAAGACAGATGCCAACTGTAGTACTACTGGTTCTTGACGTTAAGCCACCATTCAGTATCACCAGTGACTACCTGTGTCTGTGACAATTTTCTAAACTTAATTACTAGAATTTAAGAGCAAAACTGTTAATAATGTATAATACCATTACACTCAACTATATAATGGTGACAACTATCATTAGATTCTAATTTGACACACACTTAACATCTACATGAATTAAACAAGTGGGGGCTTGAAAGTTTGATACATGACGAATTGCTCCCCAGAATTTTAGAACAGTTCATTAAATCATTCAGTTAAGCTCAAATGAGCCTAATAAGACGCACACAATATAATTTGATAGGCTTAACTGATTCATATTTTTTTTATCCAATGTATTCTTTGATTTGTTTACTCAGGACTTGACGTGTCAACAGCAGGTGTTTGTTTTCCATTGTGATGAACCTTGAACCTTAATAACTTTCATGCAGTGTGTTTTAAAGAAATAGATTAGTAATGCAAGTCAGAAGTAAAATAATGTGACAACGAAGCTGTTTAGATTTCAGGTGGTTTAATCTTGTTACATCACAAATTCACACTGAAGAAAGCTGTGAGCCTACACACACATACACGCACTCTCAAATGGCTACCTGCTGTCAGATGGGACCTGATTGAATGCTCTCGTTACCCACCTCACACCCTGCTGGGGAATCTCATTAAGTAACTTCAGTCTCCATAGCAACCCAGTCTCCAGGACCCACTGGTGTCCATAGAAACACAGACCATGTGCTGTGGGGATGAGAAAATTATAGTCGATGTGTAGCTTGTCACCATCTCATTTATTTTATTTATTTAGTTTCTACAAGCAGAGGATGATTCTTGTGGTTTTGTGATATGGGATGATAATGGAGATGAGGTTATAATTCTTTATTTTTGTTTTCATATTGCACACACACAAACAGTCCTGGCACATAAGAATTCTTGTGCAGGTCTCTCTTGGAGTCGAGTAAAAAAGTTAAAAGCCAAAGGAAAAAAGTAGTCATAAATTGAAAGTACTTAAAACGCTGTACAAGAACAATAAAAATACAATCGAAAAATATATTTAAAAATTATGAATTCTGGAACTAAGGTGTAAAAACTATAAATAAGGTACTAGTAACATATTATTACATGAAAAACAACTGTTTCATCAATGAAAATATTCACATTGTAAATATCATCAGTCAGAACATAAAACTATAGCACTTATCCAGAAATAACTATAGAAAGTATCACTTTTAAGATGCTATCAAATGTGAAAGAAATGCCTATTAAAATCATTCATTCATTCATTTTCTGAATCTGCTTGATCCTCATCAAAATCAAATCACAGCAATTGAAATGTATTTTTTTGAAATCATAATGCATTCGGATGTAGACACATTGTCGATACAACTTTAAGTGTGACACAGATAGCCACAGATTTTGATCTGATCAGTAAAAGCTCCCAATAAATCGGTAATGATTGGAGTGCATGAGTGGAGTGGAGGTGCTCATACTTTGGACTTGACGAGTTGACATCATGTTTGTATTTGCATTCTGACGCTCATTGATTTCTGGAAATGTCTTCATTATTTCCTTATAATCATCGAGGGCACTGTAGTCGAGGTGTGCTGTGAGACAGGCTAGTTCTTCTTCTAGCTGGAAACTGAATCTCCTTGTGCAAAGGCTTTCACACAAACTTACCCCTTACAAGAAACGGCAGTATAGATTCCCTTTCTTTCCCTTTGTCCTATGGCACATCAGATAAGGCAACAACCAGGGAACCCCTCCCATCCCAGCCTCTAGTGGGGCCCCTGTGTATTGGGCATGAATAACATAGGTCACGCAACCTATGGATGAGATCATACATTGTTACATAATCCACTAGAGGGGTTAAAAACAGGTTGGGTACCTCCACTGATAGGCACAACGACAGTATGAGTTAACCCAGTGTACATGTGAGAGAAACATTAATGTGTATATTCTTGAATATAAACAAAATGATATTAACAAAAGGCATTAAATTCTAAATTATCTCTTGGATTGTTTAAAACAGCAAATTCTGTATTATTTGGGTCCACAAAACTCAATTTTATGAATTAATCAGCAACTACTCTAAAAATCAGTGAATAACTTAGGCTGTCTAAAATTTTTGCATTCCCCTGATTCTGTTGCATGGATTTTAGTTGTTCTGCAGCTAAATCTTGAATGTTTTTGCAAATAGCTTGAAAATGTCATTATTGGAAAGCAAGACTATAAAAACAACCACAACCTGCAAAACCACAATGTTAGTTTAGTATATTTATGTTGAATCATGGTGTAGATGAAGTGCAAATTTAGAATAAACTTAGTATTTTTACCTTCTATTATATAGACATAGTATGTGGTTCTAGGTGGCAGTAGAAGGCAAAGTTTATTAGTGTGTCTTTGTACGTTTGCTGCTCATTTACTTTGGATGAGCGCTCCAATGTGCATGTATCCTCTTTAGTATTCCGGTCAGCCTCTCCCAGGCTTTCAGAGGCTCCTTTGCCCTGGTTGTCAGTAGGGCTGTAAATGGTCAGTGTGAAAAGCACATGCCTCCTGTGACTATAGATCAGCCAGCCAGTCACACAAAAGGTATCAATGGTGTCATCACCAAGAGGCCACCGCAGGCAGCTCTTAACGGATTTGCTTACTATTTCGCAACAAATTAAGAAATACAAGGAAACTATTTTATTTTGGGAATATCCCTGGCAAGCATGTGGCAGGACTGGCACGACATACTGTGTCTTTCATCTTTCATTTTCTGTGCTTCATTGTTTAAAATAGATCATCATTTAATCTAATTAAATCATTTAATTGATTTTTTTTTTTTAAATCCCATGTTCACTTTCTTACTGTGTTCTTGAAATGACAAATGTAAAACATCCACATTAAGGTTCATTCATTGTGGACTGTTCAGGTTAGTGTGTGTGTGTGTTTGGAGAGGGGATTTCCAAGTTGCCTCAGTCCCTCCACAAACAAATATCCGTATCGTTAAGAGAAAGGGAGGAGCAAGTGCACCAGAAGGAGAGAAAAGAGATGTAGCTCAGAGAGGAAAAAGGGCATAATATCTGCAGGGCTCAGACTGGTCGACATGCTGAGGGCAGAGGCAGCTGGTCCAGACAAAACAATGAATGAATGTGGGTAGGTGGACCCCGGTGCAACGAACTGAAACAGGAGAGCTTAATGTAGGCACACCTGATACCCTCCCCTCCGAACTCGCTCTCTTTTTAAAGCTAAATATTAATGGCTGACAGAAAGGGGAAAAAAAAAAAAAAAAAGCACAGGAGTAGATCTCACAGTATGCTGCTTTCCTCACTTTGTTGTCTTCCTCTCTCTTTCCCTTTTTAACAGCACTCATAGTACCAATCTGCAGAATCCTTAACTAACCCACATTGTCACATCCTCTACTGCCTTTATGAAACCTCCAAACCGCTGTCAGTTGTGAAAGTACGAGTCCCTTTTTTCTCCGAGTGGGGAATTCACAAGCATCCGAGGTGCAAATGTATCTTTCAAGCACATTGTATTACGTTAGGTGTGTGTGTGTGTGTAACATATGAATATGTCTGTCCTGTTGCCTTAGGAGAAAGATGCTGAATGGAAAGTCAGCATGTCAGTTGCTCATGGTACCAGTGGGAATGATAATGAAGACCGTGTTTTGAATAAACTTGCCCTGTGCCATCACTGACACCTGATCCTGGCCTTACCCTGATGGGGTTTGTTTGTTTGTCAGTTCTCATGACACCTATCAGGGTGTGCCCCTGTGGATAACCGAAAGTTACCTCTGTCTTAAAGCCCAAGAGAAATACAAGCCACATAGAACTAGAGCGCTGCTTATAAGATCGCCAACTGTGAGCTCATGGCAGATTTATCCATGTATACAAATGTTACTTATAGGAATTATCAGTACACAGAAGTTTTTTTTTGTTGTTTTGTTTTTTTTACTATTTTGATTTATTTCTCCTTCTTATCAGTATAATACTACCCAATCTTCTCAAGCTGAGGAGCAAAAAAAGAAACAAAAGAACAGAAAACAAACAAATGAAAAGAACAGCCTGTGTTTGGATCCCTTAAAGGGGTCATATTTATCTAAACCCACTTTTATTTGTCTTTGGTTCATTTATTTGTGTATTTGGACCGTAATAGTTCATAATGTTTGAATTTGAACTCTCCAGGTGCTGCAAAGCTATCTGTATATCCATGATGGCAAAAATCAAGTGGATTTCTACAACCAGTTTCAATTCCTGATTAATTTGTTACATCCGACATTTGCACATATAAGGTCAAGACTTCCGACGAACATTTCTCAGAGTATGATATAATTGTTTATCAGCGGCAGCGGTTGTAGTTAGTACTGAAAGTATGTCCAAACTTTGAGTCGATTACCGAAAATGTTCAGTTGTTGGTTGAATGGGACAGAGCAACACAGTCAACAACCTGAAGGGGGCGTGGCCTGAAGTGACTCATGTGCATTTAAAGGGCCAGCGCTCAAAACCGCCTTTCAGGTGTCATTACTCAGAAATAGGGTTGAAGATGGACCTGTGGAGTTGAATTAATGAAGAATTCAGACCCAAGCAGAGTATTCATAGTTTGTGTAGACCACAGCGAAATGTTTGAAAATACATTTTTCCCCGAGTGTCAGCCATTTTCCCCAGTTTTTTTATAAAGACATTTTCTTTCAACTTCAGTTTGTATATAAGATGTTCCATGACAAGTATATCATCTATGATTGAAGGCTGTTTTTGGAGCATCAGTCTTAAGCCAGTTCTTTGCTATGGCCTCCTCACAGGCCACCAGGAGGATCTTGACGAAATATTTGTCACTGTTTCTTCCAAATGTGGGAGGTAAAGAACAAGACAAGAATTTGGGATTGCATATCCCAACACATCACAGAGAGCTGAGTGAACCCTCCCCCAGAAGGGTGGAATATTTGTGCTTTTCCAAAACCGTAAATAGTTTGATTTAGATTCAACATCAGTAACGCAAATGGATTAAACATTAATTCTTACCCGGAAATAATGAAAAACACTAAAAATAAAAGTTGAAACAATATATGTTTGTATATCTAGAGCTTTATTTTCCTTATCTTTTTCTATTGTATTGATCATTTCTTTCCTGCTACTTTATTATACTTGAATGTAGCGACTGTAACGTCCAATAATTTCCCCCTGGGATTAATGAAGTATTTGGATCCTGAGGTAAAATGCTCATATACATTATTACTGTTGTGTGTATTTAACAGAGACGCGCTGAATCTTTTGAAGACGTCTCCAGCGCCCAAAGTCACTCCAGCCGTTGCCGCCCCACCCGCCCCAAGTCCCGCCCCCACGCTGGC